>JAKLMI010000007.1:278891-498899 GCA_022813495.1 Pasadenomyces melaninifex
ACCTCGTTTGTATGCCGTAACGTCGCAACTGCTTCGTCCACGTTGAAGTCTTGTCCACTATTTCGGGATGTCAAACGCAGCATCGATTTTTTCGCATCGTCGTATCTGCCATGCCGTACCAACCACCATGGACTATCTGGCGCGAAGAGCACCCCAACCAAAATTGGACACGCGAATGCCCATTGCAACGCGAACGGTATCCGATAAGACCACTCGGTCGGTAGCTTGATAAAGCCTCTTAGGATTCCAACGGCAGTAATTTGACCGATCAGCCAGCACATATTGACATTTGCAAGAAGGTACGCCCGCAAAGCGAGCGGCATGATCTCAGCTGAGAAAATTATAGCCAATGTTTGAATGATACCCCAAGGTATACCACAGAGTACTTGGCTCGCTTCAAGCATCGCGATGTTGAAAGCAAAGAATGCTAGAAAAACAAACAAGCACATCCAAATTAGTGTGATCAACATGGTTCGTTGATATCCGAGTCTGTCTGTAATCCAGCCATTGATGAAAAGCCCAACGATTTCACCAGCTAGTGCGCCATTCTGCAAGGCGCTCTGCCAAGCAGGTGATATCTGGTGGTTGCGACCATTAGGGCCAGCTGGTTGTCCATATGTCCTCCTGAAGATAGGGAATGCCTGGAAGGAGCTGATCAAAGTAAGGTCGAAACCCTCCATAATAATCGTTGCTGACAGTAGCACGGACCACGCTATGGCTTTTGGATAGAGCCTACACCCCTCCACGAATGTCATCTTATGTTCGGCTTCGGTGTGCGCTCGTGCATCGGCGGAAAGTCTTCGAAGGTTTGGAATGGCCAAGGACAACCCGCGAAAGAGGTCATCGCTAGAGCTTGTAATGCTTCCTCGTTGCACATCTCCACGATCCAGCTTCTTGTGCGTCGCAACATGGCCACTGCCATCTTTCGAAATTGCTGGCGTGCCGCTACGTCTAAAGTCTGCTACGGTCGCGAACTCAAGCAGCTCAGAGGGATGGATCTTGTCCATACTATCATGATTGCGATCCTCTGAACCCGATGAGACCGATCCGATGTTCATGTATGCCGAGCTTTCCGTCCAGCAGGAAGCGAGAATTCTTCCTCTATCGCCGGATCTTGTGCATACCAAGGCTTTGCGCACAAGGCAACATCATTGCGACAACTAACGGTCGAGGACAAGGAAACATTATGGAAGAATCATTTGTGGCACATTTTGTCTGCGCTCGCCGATCTCAGATGAGCAAATCGGTCTTCTGCATGGTCGGATAGCATACATACCCGAGCAAAGCCTGTGGTTGAGCCAAACGAGCAAGGCGTACGCAGTCCGCTGCCTCAATGAGGTAACGCTATCATGCTCCTTTGGCACCAAATGATCGTTGTTAGGCCTTTTATGGCAGGTGCGATCCACACCGCCCTCACGCTGCTTTTATAGACATACCAACTTAGCTAGTTAGATAACCACACAATACAACAACATTAGTGCTAATCCTTACATCGTGGCGCTAGCCTAGGTGCTCCGTACCCCGCGAAGTGGTTGGAGTGGAGGGTGAAGCGAACCACAGGATTGGATCACGGCGAAATTCGATGATAAGCTTCGTGCAGATATTGCATCTGCGGCCCTTTTTTGTTCTCATAATCGTAGGTAGTAGTAGCGAGGACTGATATCAACCATCTTCGTGAGGTTAGCTCACTTGCATGTCCCGAATTAGGTGATGTATTCGCCAAACAACAAATTTTTCTCCTCGTTAACCAGAGAGTAAGAAAACTTTGGCCAATCATAGAGCTTGGTCACGTGACTTTTGCTTCTGACTGTGCTGCACGACCATGACCGATCGTCAGCACGCATCTTTACTGCCTACAAGCTAAGTTTGCATGAATCAGTAATTTAATGGTTAACCACAGAGATGCAAATCTATGGCATGTCAGGAGAAAAACTGGGTACAATCGGCAAGCAACCTGAAGATCTATCAACGAAGCTGCCAAGCTGGAAGCAGGATTTCTTAGCCAAACCATCAGCATCAGTACGTCAAGGTATTGCCTGGGTAAGTTGATTCAATGACTAAACTCCGATTGAAGAAAGCATCTGAGCAATTCCGACAATAGCTCAAAGGTAGGCAAGAACCCAGCAGCTAATAACATCGACCTATGTAGGGGTTCCATTCTCCATACGAGGACACTGACACTCTTGTACTGACTACGCCTTCGGGAGAATTCGTTGATATCAGGTTGCCTAAGGGTAGTTCCTCTTCGGAAAACGATATGAATCACCCCAGCTTCTGGGCTTTCTCGGGCAAAGCAGAGACCACCTTTCTTGATGCAGATGGGCAGCCTTATGCCACTGATATGCCTTACGCCGCTCATTGCAAATTCATGCATGATATTGACTCTCGAGGTCCAGGCATAGCGGATGAAGGCGACATGTTCTTGCTGAAGAATGGTGATTGCATGGAAATGGGCATTATGAGAAATCCTGTCAGTGGTCAAGACGAACTCTACAAAGAGTACTGGTGCGGCGCGGAAAGGCTCCCTGTCGAGGACGTGGAAGGTGACTCGAGTGCATGTGTTGTGGCTAAGGTGGTGAGTCCCAAAGACGTTCGTGGCATCGCGATCAAACTCGGTGGTCGAGTCCAGGGCATAGTTGAACACCTTACAAAGGACAATCAACCTGTGGTCGGGATTGAGAGGTGGATTTGCGACAACCGTTCTTCTGCGCAGCAAGACCCTTCTGTAGAGGGCAGGCCTATGAATGGATCATGGTCACGAGACAGTCGAAGCAATATTCGTCTTCCGCAAGACTGGCTATGCACGAAGTCTCGCAATGTCGGAGATCAGATCGAGTATGGACTGGTGACATGGGAGATCAGTGAAACGTATGCATAACAACCAGAAATTGGCTCTGAGACAGCGAAGTCCCATATGTTATCGGGCCCTTGAGTTTGATTTGCGTGTTTGACTGCACTTCGATCTGCCCTTTTCGAGGTTCCGACATCATTGCAGTAATCCAAGGACATTCAAGAAGTGCACTTATTGCAGACGAGCGCTACCCTTCAGCTTCTGCTATCTCGTCCTCAGCTTCTCGTTATTTCCATACAGCGCATTGAACACGATACCTTCGGAGAAGCTGTTTCTCCAAATAGGACAAATCGGCTTCGAAGTCAACCAATAGTTCCAATTTCGACTGAATGAGCTCCTTTCTGTGACTTTTGCCAGTCCTTGACCTAAAGGAGAAATTGGCTTCGTCCTCGTTGCTTGATTCTTCATCCTCAGCTTTGTCCTCGTCCGTTTCGGTTGACGGGTTCGTGTTGCGAGAAGCTGAAGGCGTTCTAAGCTGATCGTCTAAGCTAGGGAAAGCGGCATTGAAGGCGTCGGCAAGCTCTTCAAGAGCATTGATATCAGCCCCGAAATGTTTTTCGAGAGCCGCAAGTCTGGACCGGAAATTCAGTTTGCCTTGTTCGAGCTCATTTAAGTAGTACCAATACTCCAAAACAGCGTCAAATCGCCCTGAATACGCTCTTTTCTGCATCTTCGCATCATATCTGTATTCGTCTTCGAGGATAAAGTGGTAAGCGGCGATGATCTGCTGACATTTAGCTTTTGCATCAGGACCAGCCTTGTCAGGGTGATATTGCAGCATGAGCTTCCTGAAGGTATTTTTTAACTCCTCGTTGGTACAGTGTGGAGAAATGCCGAGTACTTCATAAGGATCCATGCTGGTATTGGAAAGCTGATGTACGGAAGTGCTCGTTCACGTCAAACCTGGCAAGAGGAAATGTCCAGATTGGCGAGCACTTCAGTGAATGATTAAAAAAGGGCACCTCGCGGTTGGCTTACACAACACATATCGCTACTGCTTGTCCGGACGACCTGTGTATATATCGAAGAAAAGAAAAGGGACAGACTTGGAATGGGCTGAAAATATCAAAGGACCTTTATTTATGAATTCAAATCACCATGAGTACATTTCAATTACACGTGTCGTTACGTAAAACTGAGCTCGGGTTGGTGGTGCCAAATTGTTTCTGGTCCAGTGATGAGTCTGGTTCAAGAGCTGGTTAGTCGACCACAATGACCTCTGTGAAGCTGCTCACACAACGATGCATAAGAATAGAAAAGGTGGCTGCCATAAGTAATACCATAACGCAGCCACGAGCTGAGGTAGCACCGATAATGGTTTCACGAAGTAATGGGTCTAAGGGAAGTGATATGCTAGTAGTATCACAATTTCTGAAGCTATAGTGTAATGCTTTATATTGTAATACTAATACGCAAGGGGAAGCTTGCGCGAGGGCGCTAGCGCCTAGTGGAGCAATTGGTGCTTAGCCGTGCTTTTTTTCCTGCCAGTGCAAATGCTCCTGTGCGACGAAAGGAAAGCTGTATCATTACCAATATAAAGAACTAGTACGGCACAGACTCGCGCTCATCGAGGTATTGCAGATAGTCGTTGCGCCGTGAGACTGTCTTATGCCACCATGACGGATTTTCTGCTCCATGAGGGTCCTATGGGCTACTCGTTATTCAAAGTGGTGCACCAGCCAGAGTCGGTCGGCAACAGGTTGAAGGAAGTGCAAGATGGCGTCCAAGATTTGTCGAAATTCGGGAAAATGGTATCGCTGCAGAGTTTTCTGCCATTTGAGTATGTCAGGCATTGATGCGATCGGGAAATAAGAGAAAGAAAGTACTAATACTTAGACAGATCTGGCAAACAGGCACTCGAAGAGCTGCATGAAGTCTCCGAAGGACTCGCGTCACAATTCCTGAGGTCTTTCTTAGAGCTGAACCTGCCCAAAGCTGGAAAGAAGAGCAAGATCACACTTGGTGTAGCAGACAAGAACCTGGCAGGCTCGATCAAAAGTGCATTGCCAGGTATAGAATGCGAAACAGGCGATACTAGTGAAGTCGTGCAGGACATGCTGAGAGGTCTTCGACTGCATTCCGAAAAGCTTCTGAAGCAGCTGCGCGAAGGCGACACAAGTACCGCACAGCTAGGTCTGGGTCATGCCTATTCAAGAGCGAAAGTTAAGTTCTCAGTGCAAAAGAACGACAACCATATAATACAGGCTATAGCAATCCTGGACCAACTCGACAAAGCTATAAACACATTCTCCATGCGAGTCCGTGAGTGGTACTCGTGGCACTTTCCCGAGCTGGTCAAAATCGTTTCCGAGAATCAGAAATATGCGAAGGTTGCACTTTTTGTCAAGGACAAGAAGACATTATCTGAAGACAGCTTGCACGATCTAGCCGCTCAAGTCGAGGACGACGAAGAGATAGCGAAATCTATTATTGACGCAGCAAAGACTAGCATGGGTCAAGAGATATCCGAGTCGGACATGGAAAATGTGACACTCTTTGCGCAGCGGGTCGTCAGTCTTGCCGAGTACCGGAAGTCATTGCATAGCTATCTCGTTTCGAAGATGGGTGTTGTCGCACCGAACTTGGCAGCACTGATAGGAGAAATTGTCGGTGCACGTTTGATTTCACACGCGGGCAGCTTAACGAACCTTTCGAAATATCCTGCCTCGACGGTACAGATATTGGGTGCTGAGAAAGCGCTCTTTAGAGCGTTGAAGACAAAAGGAAACACTCCAAAATATGGACTGCTTTATCATTCTTCGTTCATCGGCCGAGCTGGACAGAAGAACAAGGGCAGGATATCTCGGTTTTTGGCGAACAAATGTTCTATCGCGTCTCGAATCGACAACTTTTCAGAAGTGCCATCGACAATTTTTGGGCAAGCTTTGAAGAAGCAGGTCGAGGAACGATTAGACTTCTATTCTAATGGAGCACAGCCAACGAAAAACGAAGTTGCCATGGTAAGTTGCTGCTACGTCATAAATCTCGTGGAATTCTGCTGACTGCCAACTAGAAAACCGCAATGGATCAAGTGCTTAGCCAAATGGACATAGATGACCCTGATGACGATCCAACCGTGGACGCCGAGATGGCCGATGTAGCACCGGTGAAGAAGGATAAGAAAGACAAAAAGGACAAGAAGAAAAGAAAATCGGAAGGTGCTACGGATGGCGAGGTTGACAAGAAAGAGAAGAAGAAGAGGAAGCATGATGCTGAAGTGACGGACGAAAAGAAGAAGAAGAAGAAGAAGAAGTCTGACGATAGTGATTGATTTGCGGTCGACCATGGACATAGTAGGACGAGCAGAACGATACGGCGTTAAGGGTGGTCCTTTGGTGGAAGGTGCATGGGGCGCCACATTATTGTACAGCACTAGCAGGTCCAGTTTCCAAGTCTTTCTTCGACGTTCCCAGCGTCGACTATCGCATAGAGTAGATGACTACGATGGTGCTGCTATTTGCGTGCTGTCCTGCCTCAGACCTCGCTTGCCGGACGATTTGACCATCGAATGCAGCTTGGTTCGGGCTTACGAGGCCGCTGACTAATGCTCCGCAATTTACAAAGTGGACTCGATAATACGCCAAATTTGAGAAAATTTGAGATTATTTCGTTCTTAATTAACCTTGGAAGGACAACTCCTGCTCAGACAAGCGTAAATAAAGCAGTGTGCACAAAGTAGAACAGGCGCGTAGCTCTATATGAAAGGGTCCTTCTTTCCTACCGTCAAAATGATCCTGCTGAAAGCCTTATCTATGGGAGATTCATCAGCCTCGTCGGCGACGTTTCAGCCTCGTAAGACATGCCTATCTATTCCTCAAATTTCCTTGTTGAAACTGGTTAGTAGTTCAGCTGTTCTGAATATCGTTACAGCTGATCGAGCTCAAGCCGAACTAAATCACAGACTTTCCGTACAGCCAAGTGCTCAGTCAGAAGACGCAAAAGTAGTTGCGATGGCGTCTGGTCCACATACATTCTGCATTCTTACTGTGCGTGACTTCAAATTCTTTTCGTCTGCATCTGTTTTTCAAGTGGGCCGCGATGTCTACTGTGACATAGCCAATTGATCTCTAACATGCTATTCGATGCAGGTCTTCTCTCCGGAAAGATTCAAGGGCAATCCACTTGCGATTGTCTCAGTCCGCGGCAATGCTATTCCTCAGCAAAGGAAATCCTTGATTGCTAAAGAGTTTGGTTACTCAGAGACAGTTTTCATCCACGATTCTCCTGGTCCAGGACTGCCTCGGAGGCTTGACATATTCACCGAGACTGGGGAAGAGATCCCATTTGCAGGCCATCCGGTAGGCATTGTCCCACGGGAGTGCCAGAGAAACGCAACTAACAAAAGCAGGTAATCGGAGCTGCACACTTTGTACGAAGCCTTATGCCTTGCAACGAGAGGCTGCTAATACGTGAAGATTTTTACCTACTGTGAGCGATTTGTCCCACCAGTGACTGGAGGCAGAGGAGAGTACGAGAGGCAAAATGCTATATTTCTGACCAAGGTTTGTCCTCGACTAGAGCCGTGCATTTCGAGCCTGGCTGATAATGAATGAGGCTGGACCCGTGCCGGTCTTCTACAACCCCTACAGACACGTGGCAGGCATGTTCATGTCGCAGTCCAGGCCATTTTGACGATGCTAACATCTTTTAGCATGTGCAGTACCGCATAATGTCCATCTGCACAAGCAACGCGTACCAATGGACAAGATTATCTCCTGCCAGCCGCAAATACAGATCGTCCCGACATTCGACAAGATCAAGGATAAAAGTTTTGCAGTGGTCTCTGGAGTAAAAGGTATGACATTCGTTCTTGTTGATTTTAGCGCCGCTCCGGAAGTATTGGGAGCATTGAAGCCAAGTCAAGCACCCAAGTATGACCTCGACAGGGAGTGGTCGCCAAGCTTCAAGGGTGCATTGTACTATAAGAAGCTGGACTCCATGGTACAGGATAACGAGCCCACGATACATACTATTCAAGCCAGAATGATCACGAACAACATGGAGGATCCGGGTACTGGTAGCGCTTGTTGCGCGTTAGCTTGCTATCTCGCTACCAATGAAATGGAGGATTTGCAGATCCAGGCAAAGCCAGAAAACGTGGAATTCGATGCAGAACTCGCTACGAAGACAGAAGGTATCAAGCTCGAGGATACTACAGAAAATCCTGAAAACAAAACACAAGAACAACGTCCGAAACGCGAAAGACACGTCTATGCGGTGCAGCAAGGCGTAGAAATGGGTCGGATGTGCACGATCGCTGTAGAGGTCGATCTCGAAATTTTGCCAAATGGCTCGAAAAGAATAGCCAATGTGACACTTTCTGGACGTGCCAATACGTTCGCAACCGGAGAATTAGTGCCTCACCCCTAAACATCGCTCAGACGCCTCAATCGGACATTGATAAGCAAATCACAAAATCAGGCAGTGTCTAGATCGCGCCACGGTCAGCCTTTCGAGCTATCGTTGATCCGAACAAGCAACCCAGGTAAGGTTATCGCGAAGCTTATTAGCATGCCTCAAATAACAGCAGAGACTGAGCTAGCTTCGAAGTATGTGCGTTTGCTGTATGAGAATCTTGCTATAAAGAGCTCCCACGGCTTAAGAACCATGAGAACCGAAGCCAGGCTATGAGATTGATGCCATTATTGTTTCGGCATAAACATTGCTTGGCGCTAATGACGTAGTGAAAGCTCAAATGTGCCACGCGAAGTTGCCGCGATGGTGGGAGCTGAGAAGTTAGTGTAACGGCCTCCAACATCTACAGTTTCGAGACTTCAAACTTGTTTCAAACGACTTCGAGCTCGATCTCAAACATGTACGGCCTCGCGCTTTATAGAACACTGCAAGAGACCGATCCTTTGACCCTCACATTAGTATCGAAATCTCTAACTGCAGTGACACATTTAGTAATGCTGCTACCAAGTACTGGCCCTCGATGGCGCGACCAGGACAGCTCCATACACGAAGCTGGCGTGTAACGAATGATGATCAGCGACATGTACAGCATCAGGTAAGATGAGCAACGGATATTGACAGAACTTGAATCCTGCCAAGTAAATTTACTAAAGGCTTGACATTGTCCACATGAAATCATGCTCAAGCAAGCAGCACCAACTCGTCGTTCTTTACCAAAGCCCTCCACTGCAAGTCAGTCGTCAGTATTTTCGTGGCGCAGACACACGCTGGCCGTGCGTCAAGAACTCTCATTAGTGTTGCAAAACAGTCCATCTTTTCGACATGTATTATCATCAGACCAAAAGTCTCTTGGCCCTGCTTGCAGTACTGAACTATGTGGCAGCAGCCCCCCAACGGAATGGGAATAATGGCAATAGTAATGGTAACAACAATGGTGGAAGTGGTACCACTTTGCTGGCGGCCAATATACAGGATGCTTCTGCCTCTGACGGAGGCGCGGATGAAGAAGCAGGACAATCGCCCTCGTTGACTGACACGGCCAACTTCATCAACTTCTGCTCTGGCAAGACCATTACCAATGGTGCCCAAGTCCAGGGGGGTTCATGTAATGGCATCAGTACGTGGCGTCGTTGCTTCATTTGCGATCCTTGTGCTAATAGAAACGTATAGCGATGGGAGACATCCCCTCAACCGCAAACATGATCGCTTCGATTATCGTGAACCCCGGCCCCGGTGATAACATTGCAGCGAACACAGACTTCAACATTCAGGTCCAGGTTACGAACCTAGTGGCGGGGACATTTACAAATCCCGATAACACATACTATGCAGCGCCCCAACAACTCCAAGGAGGTAAAGTTGTTGGGCATACTCATGTCACCGTGCAAGATCTGGGAAACAGCCTTGCACCGAACACACCGCCAGCTCCAGGTACATTCGCATTCTTCAAGGGCATTAACGACGACGGAAACGGGAACGGCCTGCTAGCTGCTACCGTCAAAGGTGGATTGCCGGCTGGAAATTATCGCGTTTGCACCATGACGAGCTCTTCAAACCACCAACCTGTGCTAATGCCAGTTGCACAGAGAGGAGCACAGGATGATTGTCAGAAATTTACAGTTGGTGGTAATGCCAATGCCAACGGAAACAACGGGAACAACAATGCTGCTGCTGGTACATCTAGTGCAAGCACAGGAAACACGGGGAATACCGGTGGTCGCAATCGAGGAGCTGGTTCCAATGCAGGATCAAGCACAAGCGCAGCTATAGAGTCCTCGACCACAACCGCGGCTGCTTCTGGCAGCAAGAGCAGGAACGGATCAGGTGCTGGGTCAGGGTCCATTGCAAATGGATTTACAACGACAACACAAACGACTACGGCGGCTACAACCGCAGCCACTGGGCGAGGTAGGAATTCGGGTGCTGGCTCGGGCAATGCAAATGCGTTTGCGACAACCACCACAACAACCGCCCAGAACGCTGTTGCCACAGCCACAGCCACAGCCTCGGCCGATATCCCCGACTCTGGCTCCACGGACGGCTTTGGCTTTGGACGCGGTCGGGATCGAGGTAACAGAAGAAAGCATCGCTTCTATGAACGAGAAATGGTCGTCGTGTGATAGTAGTCAGTGTTTGTTATAAAAACAGGGGCGCAACGGCACGCTATACTGAGATAGGGGTGCTTTTCTTTGTACTAAATGCATTCAATGACCAGTTTCCTGTTCTTCTTTCGACCTTATACCTCTTTGCCGATTTGCTCCAGTTCCATAATCGCTGCCACATTGATTCCTTGCTCCACGCAATGGAGCTCAAACTTCAAGCTCTAGTGCTAGGCTTCGAAATATGAATATTCAGCCAAGCCTGACCTGACACCTTCTTTCCAGCTCAGTCAAAGTCTCCATATGCGACCAGCCGATTGGCTGACGCGTGATGTTTCGTTACGCTTCGCGCTTCAGATCACGTTTTTCGATGCTGGAACAAAACTTACCTCACCAATCCTACTGCATTCACAGACAACATTATTGCTACTGTACGAGTCATCGTTATGCTGGCGATCAATAATGATTATGCAGGCTATTAGAGAGAGTTAGGCACTGCTCAAAATACCTTGCCATGTACTTGTGCACACAGGCTTGGAATGCATATCTCAACCATCAAGTCCAGGAAAGCCTGAGTCAAGTCGCTGAAACAGCTCGTAACACACAGTGTCTTGAACTAGACTTTGCTGATCGATCTTCGATAGTTGCAACATTGATGCGGCTCAAGTGCCACAACTCCGGTTTGACCTTTTCTCGCAGAAATTGCACGCTTACTAGGTAGCGATGACCCCGAATTCCCTCCCCTTGTGTCAGACTGACGGCAGCTGTCTCTCCCGTCACATGATCTCTCTTCTAGGTGATCCAAGACGGTGAGGCTGATTCTTTCGTTATCCCTTCTTCTGCCAAGCAAATAAGCGCTCTTGCAAGGCGGTTACAGATTGAGTAGGCCATGTCCTATTTGACCTGCTCCTCCTATAGAGGCGTTCACTTGACTGACGTGTCCAGCTTTCATATCATGCCACTTTCTATAGCCTGTCCCGACTCTGAGTCTGTACTTGCGCTGCAGCTAACCTGTGTCATTTTGCATTATACTGTTCGTGTTTAGTGTTGTATCGAAATCCGACTGACAACTTCATTGCCCGAGGCACATCCACTCCGCTGGGCGGAGAGGATAAGGTCACAACGTATCTTACTGGGATGGCTACCACATTGAGCATTATTGGTCTTGTCTCTTCACTCTTCGCAACCATTAATATACCAGCTGCATCATTCGCCCCAGCTCAACACCAGACAAGCACTAAAGTTCGTGTCTACGCTGGATTGTCAGGCAGTGCTGCAGAGAGCACCAGCGGAAATATTCCTGGTGTGGCACTATGGGATTCTGCTGGAGCATTCATTGGCAAAGCTATGGGGGTTTATAATTATGTGATAGATGATGGTTCATCCTACGATGTTGAAGTGAAAGGCAAAATGGCATCTGCGGACTACTTATCAGTATCTGCGTTCGGCAGAGATGGGCTTTGTGTCGCAGCTGTAGCTGTGACAAGTCCCACAGGAAAGCAGGCTGGGTGGCTAGGAGATGTCGGGATGAGATGCGGTGCTCCTTGGTATCCTTCAAATCTTGTCATTCCAGGTTCGAACCCCCAGACAAGGCCTGCTTGTGTTTGGATCGATCAAGACGCCAGCAACAATCACCCATACAAGGGCATATCAATTCACCTGTCTAGCTTCGCAGGTGCCGGCCAGGGCTTGGCACAAGAGTATAACGACAACCTGGACACAATGTGCAGGAGCTTGCCACGCTTCTCAATGTGGGAGACTCGAAGCGTGCACATGACTGTGCCGACGTACTACAGAGATGAATTGGAGTTCAATGAGGACGGGTCGGACAAAAACATCAGCGTCATCCTCAATCCTCGAATGATGCAGAGCGAGACCACTGCGCCGAACGACCCTACTGGTACCAAGCTTGGGGTGGCAGGTGGTGCTTCAGCACTCGAATTAGGAGCAGTGACTCAACTGGCATCTAGTAAACGAAAACAAAGACGATCTACACAACCGCTACATGACCATTTAGTGGTCAGCAATCTTACAGAACACAGCGCGCGCGAGGTGTGTCAAAGCCCAACATCAGCTGGTCCGGACTTCGTGAGCTTGCAGGAAGGTCTGTTCTGCGATATGGATCTAAAGATTTTGTGGCCTCTCTGCGAAGAAATCGAAGCCCAAGATTGCTTCGATCTTGCAGCCAATATTCTAAGACAGCAGCTTGTTGAGAACTCCGATGTACGAAGCAATAGACATAAAGAGCTCAAAGCCCGCAGCCTGGGTGGAGACGAAGGCTATTATGAACATGTTCAAGTATGGTCATAGCAGAACCATCGAGGGCACGAAAAGGTCCTTCTAAGTCGTGAAATATTGGCAAATCCTCATGGGTATCATAATTATCTTACTATAGCAGAGACCACGCCGTCGCTCCAGCCAATGCCATGGTCAGAATCGCCAACTTAGGTACCGTAGCCCCGGCCGAACCGGTATAAGTCGCGGGATTGCCTGCAGAAGTAGCACTTGCCATGCTCGTACTTGTGGCAGATCCGCTAAGACCTTGAGTGACCATGGCGCCGTTTCCTCCAGGATACAGACCTCCCGGGGGAGCAACGAAAGTGCCAGGAACGACACTCTGATTCGAGCAGTAGAAGTAGTTCGCAGCGACAGGAGCAGCTAATCCAGCATCAGCCACGAATCTCTCAAACGGGAATTTGGAGGAATTCGTTTGATTGTAACCAGAGTAGATTGCTGGCAGCTGGAAGTTGGCCGGTTGCTCAAAAAGATATTGGATATACCTATGCGCCGAGCTATTGGTAGGTGGTGCCGGCCTCCGATAAGAGACTTTGGGCGCAGTGGTGTTTTGCAGCGTTGTTCCTGACTTTCTCACGCCCATCTGCCAGTAGTGTATAATCCACCTATTCTGCGGTGCCTGTGGATAGCTAGCATCTGGATCCAACATAAACAGCATATAGTCGCCTGAGTAGGCCGTATCGGTCGTGTTGCTTACCGCGAACTGCGGCATCATAGCTGGAACTAAAGATGTTATCAATATGGGACCAAAGACGATCTCCAGTTCGTTGCACGATCTCCCAAGCAGGGTGCGATGAAGAGCTTACCATTGATTCCAAACAAAATGCCCGGCTGTACTGGTTGGGAGCCATTGGATTGATAAATAACAGACAGCTGATTGCTGCTGCTGGGAAAGCCAAAGTCACTTGGAGGTATCGCAAGCACCGGAAGGAAGGTCAGTACTAGAGCAGTCCAAGGGGGGATCTTCATCGTGGTCTAATGTTGTATCTCAAAGCGAGTCAGTGATGCTCACAGGGTTGCGCGTTTCAAGCAATCCAGGGGTTTGAAAGAAATGGTAGATAGGCGATACGGAGCTGTACTTGACGTGTTGTTTGGCAGCTTCGTAGCCATGTCAACTAGCTCGTCCATGTCGATCGAGTACCACGTTGACATCACCACAGTGCTTGACTACTAATGTAACTAATAGTGTTGCGGCAGGAGGCGCTTGAGGATCTTATGACTCCTACTACTGGCGCGATAGTAGAAGTCGAAGATCAAAGGAGCGACCTAACACGATCTGTTCTAGTCGTCACGGTGGAAAGAAGCACGTGTACTCATTATTCGTGTTAGTATTCGTGTTAGATCGGAATCGGGGAGCCAGTCAAATTGCGCTTTTGAGTTCTTTCACCAGTCAGTTCCTGGCGTAAAGTCTGCCTCGGCTTACCCTCGCTTGCTGGTCCTACTAGGTCAGGTCTTTGTTGAAGATCATCTATAGCACCTAACAATAATATCAAACACTGCCGCTTGAATCAGCAACGACATATGCTTGTTGATCGAGGACTACTTCGAAATGGCTTGATACGCGGCACAAGGAGATTCTTGACGACGACGCGAGTTCGTGGACCACTTTACAGAATGGCTCCTCTCACAAAAGAATCGAAGGTAGGCAAGCGTTCATCATTCGCGCAAGGTTTATTTGCTGATTCTCGATCCAGGATGCGCTGGATCGTCTACGTGCATATAAAGCACCACCAACAGTATGGCAAGACATGCCACTGTCAAGGAAAGCAGCAGTGCTGATCCTGCTCTTTGCTGACAAAAAGGGCGATCTTCGTGTTGTGGTCACCATGAGAGCATCCTCATTAAGTTCGTACTCCGGCCAAGCTGCATTACCTGGAGGGAAAGCCGAGGAGCACGAGACCGCCGTAGAATGTGCTCGCCGTGAGGCATCCGAGGAGATTGGTCTTCCGCGACGTGATGAGAAGCTGCCGAAGCCGTTTCGTATCGAACATGTTACTGAAATGCCAACGAATCTTGCGAAGACCGAGCTCGTTGTGCGACCTTGTATAGCTTTTCTGCATTCTTACGACGAAGGCACAGGCCAAGACGCGAATGTGGGTGAACAGCTGCTTCCCCGACTTGACGCTCGTGAGGTTGCTGCTGTCTTTTCTGTACCGTTCAAGAATCTTCTCTATAAAGAGGATTTACCAGACGAGCCGGACGTGCCTGGCAAGAGGTCCGACTGGTATCGCGGATCCTGGACCGATTGGCATCAGCATCGATGGCGCATGCACAACTTTTTCGTGCCTGTGACAAACCAGAATGTTACGAAACCTAAGAAAACGGATAGTCAGAAAATCGCTGCTGATCATTTAGATGGGCTCGAGAGATACAGAGTCTTCGGCATGACAGCAAGAATCTTGACCGACGCGGCACGCGTGGCATATGAACAGGAACCCGAATTCGAGCACAATAGTCATTTCGGCGACGAAGACATGATCAAGAGGCTAAGGCGTCTTGGACGTCTAGGCGCAATCAGAAAGCCTGGAGAAGAGCTTACAGCCGAAATGCTGAAGAGAGCAGCAAACTTGTGACACTTGGCTTCAGCACGCACCCACATGCGTGCTTTTGGATGAATGTGGCATGGTCCTCGCGCGCACTGACCACCCAAGACACACTCCGGATTGGTTTCAAACCTTTGTTCTAAACATATCGTCGGTCGACCACGGTCATCTTTGTTCGGCTGCGCAGCAAGCATATCCATACGCACTGGGTCGAAATGGCAGACCGTCTCGATCGCTTTGTGGGTGGAAATCCGACACCTCGGACAAGCATCTCTACAACGTTGCAAACATATCAAGCAGAACGCATGATGTACAAAGTGCAGCCGGGGCTAGTAGACCACTCAGAGACATGTCTGCATCTGCATCACCGCCAATGGTGAGAATCGGCAGAGACAAAGCACCACAACCTTCAGCCGCACTACTAGCTCTACAAGAAAAAGGTCTAGAATTGCCCGCCACCAGAACAGAGTCGATATCACCGCAGTCGAATGCACGGTCTGACGATGGACTTCGCATATCGCCTCTGTCCATTATGTCGACTCCTTCCAATCTACTACAAACAGGTTCGCCTCTTGATCTCACAACTCGTAGTCGAAGCAAGCGACGGCGGTCGAGTACCGGTAGCGCCGAGACGACCGTGACAAATATTCTGAGACTATATGCAGGTGATGGAAACCGTTCCAAGCAGAGCCTGAAGTCTGAGTATGAGGAGATATTGCCAGATGAGGATTCAGATGACGACCAGCCTCCGTTGCCTAAGGTACATCAACCTAAGGCTTACAGAGACACGATTGCACCTCTACTTGAGCACCAATTTAGTGGAGACAGACTAGCAGTGCCTGCAGCACCATCACCCATGTCCATCGCCTCTATGCCAATGCTTCTCCATCCTAATGCCAGTGCCTCAGTGCCTTCACTGAGATTAACGCCAGAATCTTCGCCAGCGCTGCAAGCTACGGTCGGCAGTAACATCAATGCATCTCATAGCTCCATACAGATAACGCCGGAAATGTCTCCACCACTGCCACCCGTCGCGCCGAGTTTCCAAGAGTATTCACAGAGCTTGATCGAACGGAAGATTGCTTTGGAGGTCCCTGACGTCCGAGATGCGGATTCGTGGTATGACCAACCTCTCTCGCCGGTCTCCCCAGAAGAGCTTGAGGCACGACTTCGTGATTCTCAACTTTCCGCGGTCTCGCCTGATGAGAATGTTGGGTATCAGCGAGCACTGACATTCGAGACTCTCGGTCCACCATTGTTGCAGCAATCACCAAACATGCGACCGGTGAATCTATTCACAGATCCTGCAGTGCCATTTTCGTTTTCTTTGCAGCCACGGGACGTAACGGCTTCGGACATGATGCCCTTGCCACTCCAACTTGGTAGAAGCCGTTCACACAGCAAAGTTTCGGAAGGGTCCGCGCCGGTGCATCAGCCCCAATTATATGTGCCTGGATCCAAGAGTGAGGGTGAACCCAAATCTCAACATGCAAGCCTTGACCTTGTGTTGGATCCAATCGAAGGACCAATGCGATCATATTTGACGCCACCACCCCCAGATAGACGTCCATCACAAACGTCGACGAATCCGCCGGTAGACATTGAAGAGCTATATCGACCAGGATCAGCGTTCTCGGATTCTTCGGGGCCATCAACTCACGGTCTTTTTGGTGGTCAGCTCAAGTCCGCTCTCAAAGGCAAATTTGGCAAGAAGAAAGACAAGTCGAGAGTCAAGACAAAATCGCTCGACACAACCAAGCCAGGCTCTAATGGAGAGGCGAAGCCGTTCGACTCTGGCTTCGATGACCCGGAAAGCTACAAGGCTGCATATTGGAAGGCTCGTGCCTCAATGTCTTTGCAATCAGAAACACCACCCCCACACCGTATAAGTTCTCCAGACTTAACCGGCTCTCGTCAAGACGCAACGGAAGAGGCACGACGAGACTCGCAACAATCTGGGCCTGGACCGTCGATGAGCGGCAGTCCTCAGCGACCGAACAGCACCACCGTCATTCAAAAACCAACGTCTCCACCGATGCCAAGAAGACAACCTGGAACCGCCATTCCGTTGACAGACTATCAGAAATACGGACCTTCAATATGGTCTAAAGACAGCTTGAGAAGGCAGGCCAAGGAGCAGGAACAAGCAAGAAGAGCAGCCGAGAAGGCCAAAAAGGAAGCCGACAAAGCTGCCGCGAAGGCATACAAAGAGGCGCAGAAGGCAGCCAAGGCGAAGACCCTGCCTGGCAAATCCAATCAAAATCGCTCATCGGTAAACGCTTTCTTGTCAGGGCGTCTTGATGGAGCAAGCGTGTATGATGGGTATCAGAACTTCTATGCACGTCCATCCTCCAAAGCAGGTCCTGGACATTCTTATACCATGTCCGGCTCGACTCAAGCATCGAGACCGAGCACGGACTTTGCTTCTAGCTCAAGACCAGGATCGTCTGCGAGTTATACCAGCAGTGCCAGAAAGTCAGGCGGTGTATCAGCAAGCTATAACAACGATTTGTTTGAAGCCAGCGGTGGTATAAAAAAGAAAAGTGGATTTGCCAGCAGACTCATGATGAGTAGTCAGGAGAAGCGGAAGCAGAAGGTGAAAGAGAGCATTGTTGTCGTAGGTAGTGCTACGCTGAACGGAGGGAAAGGCAGTGAGAGAGGCTTGGTGAAGATTTAATGACGGCTCGCGCGTCGTGATTTCTATACCTCCATCGGCTTTCGAGGCAGAGCACCTCCCGCTGGCATCTTGGATGTCGAGCCAGCCTACATACGAACTCGTGCACAGGCCTGAGATGCTAGAGCTCGTATGAACGCCAACCGAAAACTCTCATGCTTGCCGAGCTATGATTGGAAGGGCTTTCAATGATCATCTCGCAGAAGAATTGCGACGAGGAGTGCCAATTTGTGGACAATTGAGTAAGAAACAACTTCGTATATTCCGCAAGTAGTACAGCCTTTCTGGTCAATGTTTATAATTCATCCTATCGGCGACACGGTACACCTGGTTGACTGAATGCTTTAAAACCACCCTACAGTTCAGATGTCAGCGATAACTCCCTATACTTCAGTCTTATGCTTTCAGTTTGTGTGAAGGGAATGTCAGAGCTCGAATAAAGGTTGACTACATGACCTCAAGAGAGGTTAAGCAGTTATCGTTTAGGCTATTAATGTGTTCATCATGAGAGCGCAGAAGAGAATCATCGTAAACTTACGCAACATTGTTGGGTTACGTACGTACAAGTACCGGTCTGGACGATTGTTACTGCTACATGTGCATGCTAGCACAAGCATAAAAGAAAATCCATGAAGGAGAAGAAGCGTCGGGATCTATAACACGTGCGGTCTTTGGGTAGAGATTCTCAGAGTCATGACGCCCATAGCAAAACTTGCAGGGATGTCCCGAAACTCGTTGGAGCAAGTGCTACCTCCGCATTGCAAGCTGTACTACCCTAAATTAGCAGGTTCGAAGACCGTATCAACAAGCAAGACGATCTGCACAGCACCTGCCAATTGCACAGTATGCGGAAGCAGTCCTCATTCCGATCAGATTGATATAGAACTGCCTCACATTCTGGCCTCCTCACAAGCAGTATGGGTGGTAGAAGCACTCCTGTAGGCTCGTCCTATCCCAAGCTCGTCCAGCGACCCGTAGGCAAGCAGATTCAGAGCATATACACCGATAGACTACGCCAGTTCACAGACCAGGGTCAATATTACAAAGAAGGGCTGTTTGCAAAGCTATACCACAATGAGACTAACGACAGCAAATACATCAAGGTACTCGACGCACTTGAGCTCGCATAACATACGGCTAATGAACATAGATCTCGTACTACTCACCTCCCGACCTTTCACGTCCGACTTTCGAGGAGGCCACATCTCATAAATTCAAACCTACAGGACTAGGCGCTCAATTTGGTCCAGCATGGAGCACTCACTGGTTCAGGATCGACCTGACCATTCCCAAAAATATGCGAAATGGGGAGCATCTCGAGTTTCACTGGGACGCAGATAATGAAGGCCTGGTGTGGACCGAGGATGGCAAGCCATTGCAGGGCTTGACTGGTGGTGGAGAGCGTGTAGAATGGATATTGCCAAAGAGCTTCAACGATGGCGAGGAGCACACTTTCTATATCGAAATGGCTTGCAACAAGATGTTCGGCAATGCGCCCGGAGGAGATACCATACAACCACCGGACCCGAACAAATATTATACCCTGCATCAGGCCGATATAAAAGATGTCAAT
This sequence comes from Pasadenomyces melaninifex, assembly GCA_022813495.1. NCBI lineage: Eukaryota > Fungi > Ascomycota > Dothideomycetes > Pasadenomyces > Pasadenomyces melaninifex. The sequence goes on from JAKLMI010000007.1 coordinate 298,342, forward strand.
TTGGCTGTGCGTGGCCTCTATATTGATTTCTGGCAGATCGGAGATGCTGCAAGAGAGTTTCCGGATGACAGCTGGCAGAGACATCGGGCACTACAAGTCTGTAACACAATCATTGACACGTTCATCGCTGGGAGCGGATCACAAGACTCGATACTGAAGTGCCGTAAGATCGCTCAGGACTATGTTGGCAAGCACGTAGACTCTCCAGTCGTGTACGATTCAAAAGAGGAACATATTGTATACGCTATTGGTCACTGTCACATCGATACATGTTGGCTGTGGCCATGGGCGGAGACGAAACGCAAAGTCGTTCGATCGTGGTCCAGTCAGTGTGACCTGATGGACAGATACCCTGAGCACAGATTCGTCTGCAGTCAGGCACAGCAATACAAGTGGCTAAAGCAAAACTACCCATACGCTTTTGATCGAGTCAAGGGCAAAGTCAAGCAAGGACAATTCCAGCCAATTGGTGGAAGTTGGGTAGAGCACGACACTAACATGCCGTCGGGGGAGTCGCTTGTCAGACAGTTCTTATACGGCCAGCGCTTCTTCGAATCGCACTTTGGTGAGAGATGCCAAACTTTCTGGCTTCCAGACACATTTGGCTATTCGAGTCAGTTACCTCAGATATGCAGGCTGGCCGGCATGTCGCGCTTCTTCACTCAGAAACTGAGCTGGAATAACATCAATAACTTTCCACATACCACCTTCAATTGGGTTGCACTAGATGGAAGCCAGGTCATCTGCCATATGGCTCCAAGTGAAACTTACACTGCTGACGCGAATTTCGGTGACGTTGTAAGAAGTGTCACGCAGCACAAGTCGCTGGATCAGGACAATACATCGTTGCTTGTCTTTGGCAAAGGCGATGGAGGCGGCGGTCCGACACGGGACATGATGGACAAATTGAGGAGGCTAAGAGGTATGGCTGACACAACAGCCGGCGGCCTGCTGCCCAGAGTTCACATGGGCAACTCGGTTGATGATTTCTTCGCCGGACTCGAGTCAAAAGTGGCATCAGGCACCGAGCTTGTGACGTGGTACGGTGAACTGTATTTCGAGCTTCATCGAGGCACATATACCACCCAAGCCAACAACAAACGCAATAACAGGAAGCAGGAGATCATGATGCACGACATCGAATATTTGGCTACTTTGGCCAGTTTATCGAGTAAGAAGTACCGGTATCCCAAAAAGGAGATTGATGAGATGTGGGAGAATATTTTACTCTGCCAGTTTCACGACTGCTTGCCAGGTAGCTCGATCGAGATGTGCTACGATGACTCGGATGAACTGTACGCACACAACCACGCGCTAGGAACAAATCTGCGGGACAGCGCATTGGCAGCTCTCGGCATATCCAAATCAAGAAGCATGTCGAACGATGACGAAACCCTGGCCATTAACACGTTACCATGGAGCAGGACAGAAGTCGTCAAGACGCCAAACGATAAATATACCTTGGTACATGCCGAGACTGGTATCAACTCGACGGACCATATCGAGCTATTATCACCCGAAAAGGCTACGGTCACGGAGAAGAAGGATGGCGTTTTCGTTCTTGCTAACAGCCGCTTCAGCGTTGAGGTGGAAGATGGTGTCATCACATCTCTACATGACAAGAAGCAAAACCGAGAAGTGATTGCAAAAGGCGGTAAGGGCAATCAGCTTGTCATATTCGACGACAAGCCATTATACTGGCAAGCGTGGGATGTGGAAGTCTTCCATCTGAATTCGAGAAAAGAGCTTCGATCTGGCCGTACAGAAATCGTGGAAAGTGGACCATATCGCGTCAGTGTCGCAACTAAGACCAGGATTAGTGATGAGAGTTGGATGAAGACGACAATCAGCCTTGATGCTGCTACTGGCGACACAGACAGTCTAAGCTATGTCTCGGTCGAGGCCGATGTCGAGTGGCATGAAGACAAGAAGTTCTTGAAGGTGGAATTTCCAGTAGACTGCTTCAACACCGAAGCCACTTACGAGACACAGTATGGACTGGTGAGACGGCCAACGCACTACAACACAAGCTGGGATATGGCCAAATTCGAGGTCTGCTGCCACAAGTTTGCTGACCTTTCGGAGGCCAACTATGGTGTTTCAATCCTTAATGACTCCAAGTACGGCTTCGCCACGTGTGGCAATCTCATGAGATTGTCTCTGCTGCGAGCACCGAAGGCTCCAGATGCACATGCAGATATGGGTCGTCATAAGATAAGGTGGGCTATTATGCCACATGCTGGCGCCTTGTCGTCCGAAACAGTGCATGCTGCACATAATTTTAACAACCCATTGAGCTTAGTCACCATTGCCGACGACCAGGAGCCTGATGAAGACATCTTCTCCTCGATTGCTGTCTGTGGTGCTGACTCTCTCGTGTTGGATTGCGTGAAGCGTGGTGAGGATGACGAAGATGTGTCACGAGGAGAATTCGACAAGCGCAAAGGCAGGAGTATCATCTTGCGCATCTACGAGTCAATGGGAGGCAAAAGTCGTGGAACCATCAAAACAACGCTTCCTGTGAAGAAGGTATACAAAACCAACGTGCTCGAGGATGACTCGGAAGAGCTGAAGTTTGGATCCGGAACAGTGGAGATTGAGCTTCGTCCCTTTGAGGTGGCCACGTATCGGCTGCAACTCTAGCACTAATGTCTGGACATGACCAATGGCCAATGACCATAGCATATACTTCATGTTTGACAACAGTGAGCATATCAAGACAAAGTACGTAGTGTGTGAAGGGTGCATTTAAGGGACGTTTGATCTGTTCTAAGCCTCTTCCAGGCTAGCCTTTAGCTGGCCGCGAACCAGTCGGAAGCGCAGAACCAGGCTTGATGCATGAATAGTTGCATACATTGTTTACATCAAAATAATGGCCATGTCACAAAAGTGATCTGCTGATGTGTCTTCCTTCGACATATATTGTGATTACAGGATACTATGCGGCTACACCATTAATTGGACAATGCCGTTTAGGGCACAGGCTGACTTTGATTGCAGCAAGTACAGAATCGTCATCTCAGATTGTACCTGCTCTTGCCGCCCAATCACCTGTTCTGCGACGACCGTCAGGGATCTGGCCACGAGTGCCCACGGCAATAACAACTTGATACCGTGAAGACTTTCCACATTGCAGCATTAAAGGCATCAACAGGTCGCGCATATTGATAGACTAAAAAACGTCATTCGCTCAGGCCTTGCAAACACTGGCATTCCTGCGAACACCCTTTCTCAAAGCCACGACTGTGAGGTGGGCCAAGTAGCCCGCGGGAATCTATCAGTACAACGCTTCTCCCTCCTAAGCCGTCTCATCGCGTGTCGGGCGCAGTCATTTGTGGCCATGGCGGCCATTAGGGTTGGCGACAAGGTCAACGTGCCTGGCGACATGCATGGCACGGTTAGATTCGTGGGAACAGTAGATGGGAAAGCGGGAACTTTTGCTGGTGTCGAGCTAGCACCAGAATTCGCAGCACGAGGGAAAAACAGCGGTGATGTGGCTGGTAAGAGTTATTTCAATGTTTCAGTACCCGGTAGTGGCATATTCTTGCCGGTAGAGAAGGCAGAGAAGAGACTTTCGGGCAGCAGTGCAACGAGCAGCAACAAGACATCGAGTCGGCGGACGACGAGTGTGAGTGGTAGTCCCACGACCTCTGCCGTTACTGGCGGCGCTCGAGCAACACCGCGACCAAGCATGATCAAGCCCAGTTTTAGTCAAAGTGTAGGACCCAGCCTGCAACAGCGTACGATGAGCCCGACTGCGCTGAGGCCTCCTAGAAGAGAGAGCTTGGCGCGACCTACAAGCCCCATGAGACACCAACGACCTACAAGTCCTCTACGAAAGACCCAGGCGCCTCCTATCCAGACCCCTGCAGCAGGTCGTTTCACCACACCCAAAACAAGGCCGAGTGCTGGTTTGGCAAAGAGCACAATTGGTGCTCCTGCTACAGTTGCACCCAAATCAGGCCTTCGTGCTCCCAGTTACGCTAACGGCGGACCTAATAAGTTCAGCCAGAGCCTGCGCCAGAGCACCAGTCAAACGCCTAGTAGACTGAGAAGCGCGCCTTCCGCGCAAGTCTCGACCACGCCATTAGGACCAGATGACAGGTTCGATGAAGACGATACTATCCTCGAGCAGAATGAACCGGAAACTACCCCTACCCCTGTCACTAGGCATCTCGAGCAAGCCTCGGTGGAAAACAAGAAACTGACACAAGAAGCACATCGGCTGCAAGAACAATTGGAAGAGCGAGATAGACAATTGGCGGATCAAGCTAATAGTATTGCTGAGATGGAACGCAGTCTCTCGGAGCTACAGGCTCTGATAGGCTCGCAGCAACCAGGAGTAGACGACGAGTCAGACCTTCCACGTGATACACAACAACTTCGTGCTCAGCTACGCGCAGAAAGAGAAAAGACGAGGCAGCTGTCCGCTGAGTTCGACAGCAATCGAGCTGATTTTCGAAGTACTATTGATACTCTCGAAATGGCTAGTACAGAGACTGAGAGAGTCTACGAGCAGAGGGTCGAAGATCTGCTGCAGCAAGTGCAGCAACTACAGGATCGGAATGATGATGTGGAGAGCGTTGCACAACAGTTCAAGCAGCTGGAAGAATTAGTGCAAGAGCTCGAAGAAGGTCTCGAAGAGTCGAGGCGAGCTGAAGCTGAAGCCAGATCAGAGGTTGAGTTTCTGCGAGGCGAAGTCGAGCGAGGCAAGAGCGAGTTGCGGAGAGAAAAGGAGCGAGCCGCAACTTCGGCTGCACTGGAAGGAGGCCCTGGGTCTTTGGCAAACGAAGAGCTCGAAGAGTTGCATGCAGCATTACAGCACAAGAACGACGAAATCACCGGTTTGAAAGCCCTGATTCGAGGACTCCAAGGCACAACTCCACAAGCCAGAGATTCGTATGGTCCAGCGACACCAAAAGCCAATGGTCATGCCATGTCTAGGCCAAAATCAGGTACCAACGTGCTCTCGCCGGAGCTCAAAGGTTCCGCAGAAGCCCTGCAACGGCAAATCAACGACCTCGAAAGCCTTCTGCAACAAAAATCCTCGCACGAAGAAGAGTTGCAGGAAGAAGTTAGGCAATTGCGCCAGTCTGTGAATTTAGGAAGTGGCAAGTTTCCAGGCGGCACCATTGGCGCTCTAGGCCTTGGCCATCGTCGAACAGACAGTCAAAATGAGAAGCACAATAGCGGTGGCAGCCAGAAAACAATCGTTGGTCAGCAGACTAATGGCCATCAGCGGAAAGATTCGACGATTCCCGAGCTTGCTCGAGATGGTCACCACATCGATGGTCGTAGTTCCCCACTCAAGGACGAGTTTGGCATCGACACGGAAGGCTCAGAGAGAGCAAACGAGGAACGCCGCCGAAGAAGTGCAGAAGTCCTCAGAAAACCACCCACTGCGCCATCAGTGTCTGAGGCTTCTACGGGAGCACAATGGTGCGAGATCTGCGAGGAGTCTGGACACGACATCCTAAATTGCGCCAACATGATGGGGTCGTCCACTCATCGGCAGCCAAGCCCGAAACCTGAACTGCGGACGGGAAAAGATGTTGTACGAGAAGGTTTTAGGAGGTCAAATGGGTTATATTTGTCGGATAAGCCAGCACCTCTGCGTAGGAGTAGTACACACGATAATCCCCATCCGCCGCCCGATGCGCCATTACCACCACCACCATCTCTGCCATATAGCAACGATAGTGGTAGTAACCGGTCCTCGGCAACACCAGCAAGCTCGGCACAAACAGCTTCATCCAACACGGCTACTCCTACAAAGGCAGCTATAATCGAAGGTACTGGTGATCAAGCAGGCATGCTTGCAGGCAAAACTAGTGGTGTGATCGATCCCAATAGATGGTGCGCTCTTTGTGAGAAGGACGGACACGAAAGCGTTGATTGTCCAATAGAAGAGGCATTCTAGCAGAATGAGAGAAAGTTTTAGGAGAAGCAAAAGCATAGGAGTAGTGAGAGACTTCAAGAACGAATGAACAAGGAAAAAGCGCTTGGTCGATCGCAAGCAGAAGGCGTGGAGAGTCGAGAGACGCTTCGCGGTCGTCCGACCGAAGTGCACAACGTTCATGGCGGCGACAGGCGAAGTCACGAAGCTGTACTAAGTGGTGATAGTGGTGGGAAGATGAGGTATAGTGCTTCTGCACAACCCGTCGACGAAGCTCAAGAAAGCGTTGTCAGCCTCGGCATTTTAAGCAATCCAGAAGAGGATGACGATATGGCTAGACGTAAAAGTTGGATCGGCAGTCCCAAGAGATTGCTCCAACGAGTCAAGACACGGAAGAGCTTGGGTGTCAATCCACCCGAACGAGTCCGTGCGCGAGCATTGAAAGCAAAGGCAGAGGAACGAAAGGTGCAGGAAGAGGTCTAGATGTGACAATGACTTTATTATTGGAAGACTTGCTCGTGCTGTTGAGCAGGCTCATTATAGTGGTGGCTACAGATATCGATATCGTTCAATTCTTAATACTATCTTTGTGCCTATCTGCGCACGACTCTGTCGAGGCCAGTCTCACGCCCAGTTGTAATCATGTTCACACCCAGGAACAATCTCTTGAGCCTGAAGAAGGATCCAGACTTAGGTGATCTAATACAAGCAATCGTTTTGACGCACGAACAGCCTCACGACTTCTACATTAGTGAATCATTACAACGCAGACATCATGCCCATAGCATAACGTACAGGCAGGTGCAGTCAATACTCAACTTTCGATCTACCTCTACCTAGCCAAAGCTCTATACAGCTCGCTAACTTTTGCTTCAGCTTCTGCACAATCTCTTAGAGCTTGAGCATTTCTTTCATGTGCTGTTGCCGCCTGTCTGATGGCGTCTGCAAGATGGCGCTGCTGATCTGAAGTGCCCAAAATCCTCATACTAACAGCTTCTGTGTTCATGAGCTGCTTCTCAGTCCCATCGTGTAATGCAGTGCCCACTTTTGGCACATGATGAGTCAATCCTTCGTATTGTGGTCCCTCAGCCATACCAGCATTTCCATGACCATGTCTCCTGCTTTCGATCGGGCCCGATACACTAACCTTGAAGTTCTTATACGAGCTCGGAGATATAAGCAGTGAGATGCCAATACATAGGCTGAATGCGTAGACTATGATGGTGTTCCTGCTCCCAAGCGAGCTATCACCGGAAGGAGATAGTACAACTTCAGAAGTAGCCTCATCTGAGACAGGTCCAGCTCTGACCGAGATGCTGTGAGTACAAATCAAATATCCAACGAGACCGGCTAAAAAGAACCGGATCGAGTGGTCAAGCAACGTCTTTGGAGCAGTCAGGGTCAGGACAGTTGCTACATTGGCCTTCAGATATTCATCGCCTGAGATGCTGATGTTGCCTCCCCTGATAAGTTCGGGGCTGGAGAGGTAACGTGGCAGCGGCGCACTCAGCCAGGCCCGAAATTGTCGTCCGCTAGGTAGGTTCGAGATTCGTCTCTGGAGCGTGCAGGCCCCATACACACAGAACAAACTCGCGACCAAGCTAAAAGTGAACGATGCGGTGACGAGCCAGTTCATTGACATGATGCCCGGAAACTGATAAGTTGTGATCGTAACGGAGGCGACAATGGCAGCTGCTACCGCAACCATGTCTGTTTGACAGTCAGCTCGTGCACCAGAATGGGGTTTTCAACCAACAGCCCGGGTACCGATATGTGTTTTCAAAAATACTTACTGCATTCCATGATTAGGGATTCCTGGTAGCTACTCATGCTATCGTCGTCACTTTCGAGGACGTGTTCAATTTGATAGTATGATTCGAGTGCACCTCTCAGCACAAGGATTGCAGGTGCACCATAACGTTGCCATGTTGTCTTGCCTCTGCGCGACAATGCAATGATATCCTCGCTATTGGTGCTGACCCCAATGATCACAGACAGCCAGGCTGCCGCGACTTTCCAAGCGTAAGTAAGCGCATCCATACTACTAACTCAGAACGATAGTGTTCGCATGATGTAGTGTCACAAACAACACATGAAGTCTCAGAAGGCCGCGCCGATAAGCCATCTGCAACGAGATGCCATCGTCAGCCTCAAGCTGCCATACATGGTTGTTGGATTATTTCTAACCGAGCACATGTGATGCGTAGGCGTCTCAGGCGTGCCACAGTTAGAACCCTGTCGACATCAACAATGCACGATGCACGACACATCAAACCATGTGGTGAATAAGGCTTGAGTTTGGATAATTATTACACACCACCCAGACCAGATGGATAGGCATGGCAACGAGACTTGTAAATTGCCGCAGCGATCAATGCATCCGTAGAGCTTGGGCTCTATCCGGCTGTCCACAGCGCCGACTCTGAGCCCGTGCTACCATTACCTAGCTGAGTCCGATCATTTCTCGACTTAAAAAGCGACGAGGAGCGAGTGGCCATTTCTTTCCAATGTGTATCTAATAAAAGTCGACAATTGAGGATAAATTTGAAAGTCAATCGACGAAGGATCTGAAGATATATAATTTTGATATGTATTTCTTCAGCAGTAAATGTAAACACGCCGAACTGACTTATGCCTGGGCATTTATTGTCCAAAAATATCTGTTGACTACTCTTCGATCATTCAAGATGATCGCGATGCATTGGCACTTCATTCTGTGTGATAATTCATGCTCGACTAGATATGTACATACTTGCACGAAAACTGAGGATGTTTGCCAACCAGGTATCGTTCAAAGAAACGCACACCAACCGATATACATCCGTACCAGTCTGCCGCGATCAACTGCGCGTCTAATGATAAGATCGACATAGCCGCCTACACTAAGCGGCAGAGACTCGCCAACTAACATACCTCTAACCTTTCCCTTTACAGTCTCAAGCATCTTCTCTGCAGTATCGGGAACGATCCCTTCCGGGTCCCTAGCCTTGCGCCTCTTCCCAGCACTCTGGAAATCAGCAGTCGGATCGTGCAAGAACGTTTCCATGATAGTTATGAGAGCATCTTCGTGGTTACGCAATAGTTGCATCGTGATCTCGCACGAACGTCGGAAAGGACCCTCAATGCCGAATGTGCCAAAAGCGTCCACCATGTTGTGTGTGAGGCGGAAAGGAACCAATTCAGGCTTCTCGAACGTCAGCCCCTTGTCAAACAGACAGTTGAAGTCGACATGCATGATGCCTCCATTGCTCTCCTCGAACAAAATGTTCTCACCGTGCCGGTCACCCAGACCCAAAATGTGGCCAACCATTGACATCACAGCAATAGACCGTGTATATCTGATTCTTGCGTTCAGCCATGTGCTAGGGTCAGGGAATGCTTCGACCAGCCAATATCGAAGCACAGGTGGAAATAAGACCAGGACCTTTTCTGCAAAGTCCTTTACGGGATCGGGTGAGTTTGCACAGATGTCATCGAGTACGGTCCTAAGCTTGCCATAGTCAACAATAATACCACGTTCCTTGTACAGCTTGAGGAGTATCTCTCTCATAGTTTTCAGATTGTCGACCCATTCGATGACTCCGCATTCTTCGTTCAGCGGAACCACAGCATAAGTTCTAATGTAGAGTCTGCGCTTGGAGGCGTCAATGTCGCGCTTCAGAAATCTGTTGATCATCGTGTCGAACTCCATCAACCGCTGATCTTTCCTGAGATCGTCTTTCGGCTTAGCTAATATGGAATACACTTGTCCATCTGTACCGCGTATAGTCATCTTTCTTGGTTTTTGTAGAGACGAGAGAACGACTGCTTCATCGTTAAAGCCGGCGATTGTGACGGGCTCCTTCAAAAATGGACGAAATGTCTTCGCTGTGCCGTGGTCTGCAGCCGTTGGTGCATTTGGAATGAGGCATGACTCTGCAGGAACAACTAATTTGCACGGTGCAATCTTGTGGTTGAAGCCCAGATCTCGTGCCAGATTGATTCGAGTAACCTTATTCTCGATCTTGAAATCTGCGACACGAAGGAGCTCATCCGTAAGGGATCGTGCTGCGGCATATATTTTGCCAAATTCTGGTGTTGACTCATTCTTCTTTCCTGCGACTTCTTGAAGCTTTTTGACGATTGACGCTCCTCTGTGGTTGCGGACTTTATCCACCGACTTCATTATCGCCATCAAAGTCCACATTGCTTGGAGTGGATAAGTCCCTATGGCTTTGACAATCATTTGCTGCAATACATCAAAGACGTACTGAGACGGATGAGTTATGCGAGAAACGAGTTGCGGAAGGACGGTGTAAAAATACCAATTCGGCATCTTCTCAATATATCTTTTCAAGCGATTGCTCACATCTGTCACATTCTGTTTTCGCCCCACGTTCAAGTGCTTGTGGAACTCGCTGTTTCCCCTGCCAGAATTATGCTCGAGTGCTGGTTGCGAGACAAGCTCCAGCCAGAGGGTTATCACCTTTGGCAATGTCTGGAAAAGGCTTTTCGAGCCCACAGCAAGAGCCCGTAGAAAATTGTCTATCACGGCTTGGGCAACCTGCCCCGTGAGGTAATTTTGATGCTGTTTCTCGATAGGCTTTTGTCTCTCAGACTCAAGAATCTTCGAGTAATGCCTGCCTAGATGATACCAGCCACGTTCCCAAATTTTGCTACTTTCTGTCGACTTTTTTAAAGTTTTGATAATGTCCTCTGACTTTGATTGTCCAGCTTGGTCCAGCCATTTGCCCAAGAGAATATATGCCTTTGCAATCATATCATTTTGTACCTGTGTCTCAGCTCGCGAAACGCTAGGGTCCTCGTTTGAAAAGTAAGCGCTTTCACTGAAAGCTCCAGACTCAATGGCTTGTTCTAGTGTCTTAATTGCTTTGCGATGACGACCTTCCATCCACAGTAATTTGGCTTGTTCGAGAATGGCAGACCGACTTCCAAGGGAAGAAGCTCGAAGGACTGCGTCGAATGCCTGATTCAGCAGGCGCGCTTTACGAGCTAATCTGGCTGTTGTAAGCCATGAGCTTGCCAGATCGTTTCTGTCAAAGACATCGTGTTTCGTCAGCATTGCCGCTCTCTGAGCATTCAGGACATATTGCTTTGCCGGCAGATCGGTGCCTAAGACGTCCAAGCGTCGCGCAAGTGCTTCCAGGACGTCTGGTTTGGTCTCTGCGGTACAGGAATCAATGGAAAATAAATCATGGACGACGTGAGCACGGAGCAACACGTCACTACTCGCCGCAATTGTCTTGATGCCATTGAATGTTAGTTCTCTTACTGAGCTGAGCCACAATCCGTCTGTCAACGGAGTATAGTCTTCTGGCCCCTTACCACTAAGTGTGGACAATTGCAATCCAAGCTCGATATTAAAATCGTTGTTAGTATCCAGCTTCTGGACTAGGCTCGATAACAGCTCGAATTGGCCTGTTGCCCATGCCGATTCTGCTGCGATTGCTAGTAGTCTGACATCTTGAACACCGCTGCGTGCCTGGATGCCACTAAACTGGTGTAAAAGTACGTCGTACTGTCCAGATGCTCTTAGTACATGGAGCAGGTTCACTTGCACTTCGGCATCATCTGGTGATTCTGTTAAACGCATATCATACCAGTTCTGTGCTGCTTGCCATCTGCCATTTTTGACATGCTCCAAAATTTGAGCTTCCGCATCAAGCACCTGCATGCATGATGATATGCCCTCAATGCCGTCAGGCTCATCGATTTGAGCGTAGATCTCTTGCAATCGACGATAGTCCTCATCTGATGTGTCTCGCTTCGAGTGAATGTACTGCTCCCAGTGCAACAACGCTCGTGCGAATGATCTGCACTCAATTGACCGCTGCGTGATTGTCTCGGGTAGAATTGCACCAAGTAGTGACTCAATAGCCCGTATTTGCGCTTCAGCACTATCCAATAACGGGTCCTTGATACCTCGTTCGGCACGGGTCAAAGCACTAGCGAGCCACTTTCGCTTGCCTTGCAGCCACGCCGACGTATAATCGAGGACGTCAAAGACGTTTTGACTGCATTGGCTGAGGACTTCACGACCATTCGCGTCCAAATCGCGATAGGGATAGTTCAAAATGTACAAAATCTCGCCACGAAATTTTGCGACATTGTTCGCGGTACCGTTGAGAACCAAGTTCATGGCCGCATAAGGCAGGAGGAATGAAGCGATCGCCGTACCACGGCTGAAATGGACAAGCTTCCAGCACACGCTAAAGACGAGGCTTACATTCTGACCGAGACCTTTTGTCAACATATCAAGGGTTAAGGTTGTCAGCCATGTATCGTAAGGCATGGTGGGGTTGTACACAGGATATTCAGTATCATCTGGTGGTCGAGTCTCCGGAGCAATGAACTTTGACGTCAGAAACGGCGTTAGAACAAGCCGCGTCTCCTCAGTAAGCTTCAACCACTGTCGATCTTGGTTGTTGCTACTGCTGACACGCGCATTAGCCGCGACATCTGGTGTGATGTCGCACAGTCTCAGAAGCTCCTGAAGCGCCCAGCCAAGAAAATTCTTGTTGCGAAGGCTCGATGCGGACAGATACTCTTTCACCAGCACCTGTTCCATGAAGAACATAAGAAACTCTGTGGTCTCGATCGTCAGCGAGAAATTCGTAATAACGAGCATCATTGGCTTGACTCGTACCGATTCCAGTCGGCTAGCATCGACTCTGCCTATTGCGCCAAGACACTGTGCAGCATGGAGCACTAGGTTTTCGTCGTTATTGAATTTGACGCTGTTGTCTAGAATGACACGTATAAGCTCAGCGAACAACATATCGGGTTGTTCGCGCATCAAAGAGCTCTGAACAAATGGACCTTTCGTATCCAGCCAAGTCGCCAATTCAGCCATCGCGGATTCCACGACTACGAAGGTCTCATGCCTCAATCGTGCTACGAAATTGGAAAGGCTGCGTGCATCGTCAATTTTTGGACGTAGTTTGGAGAAATGTCTTTCGGTGATCGCGAGCTCGGGGACAGTTTCCAGTGAAGGTAAAGTTTCTATGGTGGCCCGCACCAATTTTTCGTCGTTTTTAAGCAGCTTTGCGAAGGTTTTGACTGCCACGGCCTTGGTTTCAGCGTTGAACGAATGCCAGTATTTGATCGTGAGGGCACAGGTTTGGTCTAGCAAATAAAGAGCATCTTCCTGGTCTATACTCATGAACACCTTCGTCCAAGCGGTATAGGCTGTATTAGTCAGTGCTTCGTCATTCATAGCTGATCTCAAACACGCGCATATCGAAGGCACAGCGAAATACACGCGTGCTTTGGCCAGATCCGTGATTTCTCCCAATGCTTTCAGACACCTTCTTCGCTCAACAACCATCTCTCGTGTGGCAGACTCATCAAACTCTGAGTTCAAAATTGTGACCAACTCCCAAGCAGTGCGCTCCAAGTACACAGGTACTATGTTGCCTGGACCAACGTTGGATGTACCTGAAGTTTTCCGCAGCATGACTTGGGCAAGGAAGACCAGGCCAGGCAGTGGACCAACAGTCTTACTCTCGCTAGTGCCATCACTCTTGCTAGTACCACCACTCTTGCTAGTACCACCACTCTTGCTAGTACCACCACTCTTGCTAGTACCACCACTCTTGCTAGTACCATCACTCTTGCTAGTACCATCGCCTATGCTCTTAAGCAGCTCGCATGCGATTCTGCTAGGGTCCATGCTCAACCAGGCGCTAAGCTTTCGCTCGGCAAATTGTGGCGAAAGCTTCTGAAGCAGACTCATGATATGCTTTCCAGTATTAACAGAATTCTGCGACAGAAGCAATGCAAACACCTTTGGTAAGATGTTGGGTTTCAGACATAGATCGACAGCGTCCACGGGCGTGTCATTTGAGCTGTAAATCTTGATAAAGGCTTCTAGTTGACCAGCAGCTGCCAAATATGGCACAGCATTTTCTTCAATCAGACGTAGCAAACCATTGATATTCATGCCTAGAAGCTCGCATATTTGCTGAGCGATATCAGGTCGGACATTCAAGTTCTTGGCGATGACAATGCTGATGGTCCGCCAGAAAGGTCGAAAAAGCCCTTGCATATTTGTATGCAGTTTTTGAGCTAGTTGGACAAGTTCCACAGCAATTAAGCTTGCAATGTAGGCATTCGAATGGCCCAGGTATCCCACCAGGTGAACGAGAATAATGTTCAGCTCTTCGTCACCAGTAACAGCTGCGACTCGTACCAGTCCCAGGACCGTCGTTTCTTGGGTGACTTCTTGCCCTTTATTCCATAATTTGTGCAGAGAGGACAAAATTTCAGCCTTATTCCGCTGGAGAACAGAGCATTGAACGTCCCCACCATTGGCAGCAAACAACGAGAGCAAGGTGACCGCTTGCAGTCTTTGGTTGCGAGTGGAGCTTCGTAGCATCTGAAGACAATGTTTCCCAATCGAAGATGATGTTATATCGAAGTAATCTTCGCTTGTGTTGTGGATCAACACACGTCGTTGTGCTTCGAGTACAGCTGTTCTGACTGGGGAATTGCGTCGCAGGGTTTTCTGCAATGCTTCTAGCGTATTGATAATGGTTGAAATTGCGGCTTCATGTTCTCCGTGATATGTTTGGACCACATTACGGCTGCAAGCCTCACAACTTTGCAGTGTAGAACCACGAGCCAGCTGACAGACGCTGACGCCAACACATTGTACAGCTTCCGCTTGGTCGTCGTCCGAGAGCTTGCTGAAATAAGAGGCAGCATCAGCTATTAAGGTTTCCAAACCGTGGTTTTCGTAGCCCGTCAACTTCTTCATGACAACCTTAGTGATGCTAGCTAAGACGTCAGCAACTTCGGGCATTTTTTCAGACGTCTCGATGCTGAGGCGAGGACGTTTAGATATGTGTGTATCGTCTGTTAGCTGTGAAGCAGTGTTACTCCGGGCTTTATTGGTCTCGAGCGCAGAAGCCATAGCGAAGGCTGCTACCTGGGACCTGAGAGCCTATTTCTGTTATTACCGAAAGACCACGCTAGCGGTTTAGAACTCACCTCAAATGTATGAGTATCATGTTGTGGATTTTTAGAAGTCTGTGCAATTACTTCGAACTGCCTCAAGAATTTTTTGACCTGCATTGTGATCACTCGTGGTACTTGGTGCAATAGGATCTGCTTTGAAATGAACACACCAATTGAAATGTGATCTTCGACAGTCCTAAGCCTTATCATGTAGAAGAAGGCTTTGCATGAGTTTGATGCCTGCTGGAGCAAGTCATCTAATCGTTCTTGCAACCGAATGGCCGGCTTACGTCCTACGCAGGCCAGCTTCGAGAGCACTAGCTACTGTTAAACATCGAAGTGTCAAGCAGAGCAGCGGACTCACCACTGAGCACTTGTCTGTGCAGATCCAGAATGGAGTCGCATCCGCCACAAGAGCACTTTTCATCAGCAGCAAGACAGTGCTTGAGAAGTTCGCCACTTTTTGTGGCTAGATCGGGATCTTTCGATTGGGATATAAAAGAAGCCGAGACAACAAGAAGGACAGCATGTAGAGGTGGTGCTCCCGTTGCGGCATGAATATCAGACCCGGTAATCTCGAATAAAACCTCTGGTGTGCGCTGTATAGTGAGATTGATCACATCGATGCACTTCTTGAGCTGCTCCAAGTTTTCGCCTCGAACAGGCTGCTTCCGGAAAGGGTCCTCCGTTTGTATATCAATAAATGGCAAGACTCCAGCAATCAACATCACCTCAAGCAATTTGAGATTGATCTCTACATTAGCAACGATATTAGGTTCTCCATTCTTATCTGCGCCAAGCGACTCCGCTATCAGGGTTGCAAAGTCATCAGACTTCAACCTCGAAGGCTCACGAGTACCAACTACACAGGTAGCCAGAATCGATGAAGGCGGAGGCCCAGCCCCTCGCGCTTGCGACGCCGTGAGCAAAGAGGCCATCGTCGCATCATGCTGGAGATTGAGCAGCACGAAGTGGTAGTGTTTTGGCTGGGCACAAGTCGTGCTTGTAAACTTCAAGACATCGTGACGACTACGACGCGTGCAATGAAAGAAGCTTCGTGATCACGTGTTCCCGCGTCACATTCGTGTATAACATCCCGACGTGGTTAACAGTTGGGCATTAATACCTAGAAATAGGGAATTTCAAACGACTCTTTCGTGCACAAGGTCGTCCTTCGTGACTAGTTGGGTAGCGTTGCTTCGGAAAATCCAGAGCAATCAAAGTCTCATTTCTGGCGCTACTCTGCTACTTAAAGGACAAAATGAACGTGCAGTGGTATTGATCAACAAGGACAACGTAAGTTCCGTCCTCATTCTCACTTATAGGATACAAATGATGGTCCCGCTACCGAGTCGTATGGTTCACTTGACTCGGCTTCAGCCCACCAGAAGCAGGCTCAATTTCAGTCATTATTACACATATTGGAGAGTCAATTCTTAGTCAGTGCTGTCAGTACAAAGGCAGCGATATCGAACACGAGCCAAGATTTTCGTGGTTCCAAGCAAAAGCCTGCCAGACACCGTACATATGGGTTACCGCCCCGATAACAACCAATAAATGCCAGATAGTGTGCGAGGACCACCAGATGTCGAAATAACCTGGCCAAAAGGATTCAGGAAACCTTGTGATAAATACGACAGCTCCCACGCCATATATGATGCCTTCAAGGAAATAGTATGGCATGCCAGATCTTTCCATCATCTCATTCCACCCATAGAGAAATAGACCATGACCGATCGGAGCAAACCCGGTTAGTGCTGTGGCAACGAATGCGTACGTCTTCAGACCTCGATATTTGTGGCTCTGCAAACGTGGATGAAGCACGAGCATCGCAGTCGCGAAGCTAAAAAGAACAATCATGCTCCAGTAGATTGTTCGGGGTGTAGGCAAGCAGTAAAATCCTACATATATACCCGAAAAGAAAGAGCCCAAAATCAATGTCAGGATGCCAACATAGTCAATTCTCAGCCACATGGACGAAACCTCAGGCGAATGACTGATCAGCGTATGATAGGCTGACGACAGCGCGAATGTCACTATCGCGGCGAGCACATTTGCTGAAATGACTATTCGGTCCAGCATCGTCGCTGCGGGTAGAAATTGTGTCATTTTGCTCTGTATGTAAATTTGTAAGATGATCAAAGCCACGGCAGGCAAGAGATGTGTATATATATTTAGTGTCTCGTTGTGCATGATGGCACAAGATCGGAGGCACGATATTGTCGAGTTCTGAGGTCGTCGATAGCCAGACTTTATGTACGGGTTCTCTTGCAGCCATTCCGGTACATCGTCCCACAGAAGCGTTTCAAGCCTGTTCGCAGCTGCCCTGACATTTTCAACTGTAAATGCAGCAGCAGAACTTGCGCGCCGCCGCAAAGAGGGTGGTGGATGACGTTGGACGAGGCGCGACATTGAGGACAAACATGGACCGCTTTAGCTCACTCAAAAGAAGCTCATTCAAGAGACGATGCAAGTCTGCGAAACCATAATGTTTGACCTGACAAGGACTAGTTTGCTGCATATATACTACAATCAATTCATAATGCGAAACGCACAACTTTCTACGTCACAGCACTATTGTACGGAGTAGGTAGTTGAAAAGATTTTGAGTTGTTGAATTTCCGACTGACCAATCCCAGCTGCGAACACATGAACGCGATACCATGCTCGGATAGTTTAGGCAGATCGCGATGAAGATCCTCGTAGCCTATGACCAAGGTCCGAGTTTGCTGATAACACAAGTTCGCCCTTCATGTTTTCGCTACTACTATCATCGAAGCCATCGAGAACTTAAGGAATTACATGAGGTTGCTCAGAACTAGTCACGACCGCCATCAATCTGCTTGCAATTGACAATGATTCCTCATAGATACCTCATCAGAGTTTCGGCTCGACGACTTCGCCTCGGCCATTCACGTACTTCATCATTCGCCCAGAAACGTCGCGTGGCTGCCATTCCAGCATTTGAGTCGAGAAATCAAGTAGTGCTTGACCGCTCTCGAGATTGTCTCTAATCCACTGTGCACACATGTCCATACCAGCGCCAGCTCCAGCCGACGTCCATATCTTTACTCCCTTGTTCTCAGCAACAACCCAATGGTTTTTCCAGTCCCATTTCGTGGAGGGTGAAATCTCCTTGGCAATGGTCTGAAAGTTGGGGTATTGGTTCACAGTTGCGGCCAGTCCGTCCAGCATGCCCGTTGCTGCGAGTACCAGGGCGCCGGTGCATGTGGTCATAATCGAGGACACTTCTTTGCCCTTCATTCGAATGAAATCACCGACCTCATTAGGTAAGTTTTTCGCATAATCCGGCATTGGTCCACCGATAAGCAGCACATCGAGCTTTGGACAGTCTTCGAGTGTGCATGTGGGTACCATGCGTATGTTGCCTGTGAGTTGAGCAGGCTCTTTGGTCAGACCAATGTAATGGTATTGCATCTTAGGAGGGTTATATTTCGTCACCAAATCAGGCGGAGCAAGAGCCTCAAATGCCTCATAGCTGATAGTAGACAGTATATCGATCGGTCCAACGATGTCTATGGCTTGCACTGGGTGAAGTAGAATTCCGATCGACAGGCTTTTGGTCGACATGTTGGCAGCTTCGATGTAGTGAGCTTGGTGGTTGCGTTTTGACACGTACTCTTGTGAATTATGTTCAGAAGGAAATTGAAGACAGAGGATTCGAGGCTTTATAGGCTGTTCAAGTCGATATTGGTTCACATATTATCGGTCGAGGAACGGTATCGAATACCCTGACGAGGAAGGGGAGATGGGCTTGGCACTTTTCGCACCTTGCCTCGAATAGGTCTTGTGCTAATGACCCACATAGTGTCTCAGTAGTAACCGCGGACATTATGAGCTATAATTGGTTCATCTCAGTATTTCAGATAGCCTTCTGTGTGCACAAGGCAACTGTGAGCAGATTTACATTCTCTGAATGCTGTCTCATGTCGGTCTGTATACCAGATTTCGGCAGTAGGCTGTCAACAGAAGCATCTTGCTTATGTGGTGGACACAAAGCTGTCAAACGCTGCCGCGACTATGTCAGAGGCATATCCCAAAGCTTTTCCGCATTTGACCTGAACAACTTTAGCCGGCGTTCTTCGCCGTCCGTACCTTCACCACACCAGGCATAGCATGCCTCCACGAATGGCACACTGTCAATATTCTCAAAACGTGTATGTGGCCAATCACTGGCCCAAGTCACTCGGTCTTCTGCCACTGACACTAGCTCCTTACCAATGATTTGCAGACGCTTCAGAGCTTGGTTAGATGGGTATTCAGGATCGACTCTATATTGAGCTGAGATCTTAAGATACACTTCGGGCAATGATGGGTCGGTAAGCAGTTTTACAAGCTCGCCAAAACCAGTGATTCGGTACGGATTATGGTCGGACTCGATATCCGGACAGTCCATCGGCATCTTGAGGCCACCAAAGTGATCGAGGCACCAGCGAACCCGATTGCCGTTCTTGATGTCGGATAGGACATCAAGCAAAGCGGGGATCATTTTCAGCGGCAAAAACATTTCTATCACCCACTTCTTTCCTTCCGGAAGTTGGTGTTGAATCAGCTTGTTTACATATGCTTGTAGGGTCTGATGCAGCTCGTCTTGCTGCATTGATCTACCAACACTGACAAGGTTGATGCGTACGCCACGGATGCCTCGACTCCACCAAGACTTGAGGTCGTCAATTGTGACGAAGACAGGATCGCACTCGACTACACCTCGAGCATTGCCTTTCAACTCCGCTACGCCACTCAGTAGTGCCGAATTGTCGTGACCATAGACGCTGACCTGCGTCAGGACCAACCTTGGTATGGCTATACCGAGTCCGGAATGCTCACGATAGAACCTTTCTGCATCGGACAAGGTATGCGGTGTAGGTTTGTATTGAGCGCTAGCCTGGAGCGGAAATTTGTCAAAGTCAGGTGGAATGATATGCATGTGAGAGTCGATTGTTCCTTCAGGCAGTGGTCGAGAAAGACGAGACTTCACAGTTATAGCGCTTGAAGCGAAAGCCATTCTGCTGGCAACAGACAGTTGCAATGGCCTCACGACGTAGAATCGATTTCGGGAGTGCAATATTGCGATGCACCCACTGGTGGCTCTCGCCGAATAATAAGTGTACGCTCTCGTGGTGAAAACCGGACAGAAGCGTCGTGTTTGGACATATATACGATGCTCAAAAGGCTTCTGGATTACAGCCAAAGCTTTTGATATTTCCATAAAGCTGTTTGGCGATGGTTAAGCTGTATCTATTTTGTTGAGAAGCACCGTCCACGTTCGATACAGTAGACTGTGCGCAGCATATCATGCTAATTCCAAAGCAGTCCTGCGTTGGTCGCCAATGAAGTCAGCTATCTGATCTTGCCGCGAGCTCTACTCTCTCGGAAACGGTACATATTGTTGAAGGTGTGCCGAGTCCCGGATCGATCCGATACCTGGGGAGCGTCACTTTCGGGTAGTGTTCACCCAAAACCCATAGGTTTACTATTGGCTATGTGGATCATTGAGTAAGCTGTGCTATTTGTGCGACTTCGATATCGTGTGTTATGCGTGCATGTCTGAATCTTCTGATGCAAGCTCATTGAGTAGCTCAGCAAGCCGCTGGTAGTCGCCGAGCAACTCTGGAATGTCTCTGATGTGAAGGTTTTGCGCATCTTTCATTTCCACGAATTTTTGGATCGGTGGTTTCATAGACCTGATTTTTGCTGCTATCTTTTCTGGCTCGTCAAGGCAGACCGCACGTTTTGGCTCGTCCACAATGACTGCGGAGCTACATACAGGCGTGGATGCCATCTTTGTTGTTTCTTTCTTTGCATGTGCTACTTGAGGTGATGATGGCGTCGCTACAGGACGTCCGAACCCCTTAAAAGTATTGCCAAATGCGTTGAAAGCATTACCAACATGTCCAAGGGGATTTAGGTTCTTCATGGCATCGAGCGGGTTTGAGGAAGTGGTGGCTGTTACAGTAGCCTTAGCTTGCATACCGTCGATTGTGGCACTGTCGCCAGCAAAAGCGACCTTTTTGGAACTCGAGTTGCTTCTGAGACTCTCGCGATCAAGACTCCTTTCACGCATAGGGTTCGAAACTGATCGTCTGTTACCAAACAGACCAAGCAATTTGTCGTCATTTGGTATCTTTAATTTCTCCTTTTCAACACCGTCAGGACTGCTACTGATCTGTTCTCCTGCCAGTGAACTTGTCTCGCTAATCGCAGTACTGTCATCGGGTAGTACAGGCGTTGGTGGTTTGCTGACAAGTTGCTTGGCCTCGTCCAAGGTCTTAGGTACGGTCAGATCTTCGCTCCTAGCTGGATCAGCCGCATGTTCCTTGAGCCTGCCGAACAAAAATTTGAGACTGTTGTCTAGAGTGTTAGAAATGTTGTCGAGACCTTCTTTAGCTGTCGCGCGCACAGCGTCATTAGCATTTTGCACTGGCTTCAAGATGTCTGACAGCGTTCGCTGGTGTCGTGGTGTGGGTAGCGTTTTGGTAGACGTTAGGTTTCCGAAGGGCTTTTCCTTCGAATGCGATATGTCTGATGCTGTTACCGTGCTGGTCGATGTCAAAGCTGCTGCAGGTGACAAGATATCCGATAACGCTGGAAATGGTTCTTCCTTTTCGGATGCTGGTGCGAGCTGGGCGGAAGCAGTTTTCCTCGGACCTTCTGGTGCCTCGTCAGCACGCAAGGTCGACAAGTCTACGCTTTCCAGAAAGCCAACGGCTGCTTCAAGATTGGTCAAACAATAAGCGGCTTCGCCATCTATCTTCGTTTGTGCCCGAAACCTCTGAATGAACTTGAGGTTACTAACGACGTTGATGCCCTCAACCGGATCTCCTGCCGTGATCAGTGTGTAGATTAGCGTTGGTAGAATTTCGTCAGCCGATCTCAGTTTGCATTCGAGCAAGGCATCGACTATGACCTTATGTGCTGCGGTCAAATGTTCTAACTTGCCTAAAGGATAATGACTCTCGTTCATCTTTATAAGGCCTTCTCTGGCAGGCATTAGAGCGTCCTGTATATCTTCTAACGACTTGCCCACTTTCTCGTCCAGATCAATACCGAGATCGCTCAAGCCGATGCCAACTAGAGCTAGAGCGGCAGTTTTGGATCTTAACTTTTCATCTTCTACCTCGTCCAGAGTGCTCTTGTGGCGGTAGATTTTGTCATATATTTGCTCACAAGCTCTTCGCTCTACAGCCTCTTCAAGTAACAATTTCTTGTAGTCGAGCATCCGCCTCTGCTTGCGTTTCTCCGCAACTTCACCAGCTGTGAGCATTTGCTGCGAGCCATCGCCACCGGGAGGTGCAAGGGAATCATTGCTCGCTTTGACAGACAGTGTTCTTGAACGTCCTGATACCTTGGGTGGGGTGGGAGATGCCGCCCTGTTCAGCTTAGACCGTAGCGAAGCAATGTGAATCGAGATGTTAGAGGAAGCTCGCACGTAGAATTGCTGGAAGAGGTCTGCAATTTGGTCGATAGAAGGGGGTTCAGGAAATGCTCTTGTACTCAAAGATTCAATAAATCTGTTCTATCGTCAGTTTCACTCTCCACGCCGTCGTTCTCTGCGCATACCTATCTGTCAAGCTCGCCAATTCGACCGGCAGCTCATCGAAGTGGTCGGGCAAGCTTTCGGCTTTATCTATATTGGCGCTTGTAGACTCCTCCTCTTCTTCTCGTTTTCGGTTGAACACATCCTGTCTCTCTTCCTCGAGTGATTTCCTGCTTAGCTCGGGGGAGGCTATGGTACTAGCACGACTTCTTGTGGATGAAGCTGGTGAAGCAGGAGGTTCGTAGCGAGTAAAGGACTTGGTAGACAGCGGTGATGGTCTGACTTTCGCCGAGGCCATTGCGATTGCTTTGAACACAGCACCATGCAGCAAAAAGGACGTTGCGTCAGCTAAGTAGGCATTCCAATGCAAGCATGGGCAACACACTGCCAGTAGGAACGTAGAGACCACAGCAACCACTGTACTCGGAATCTGGCAGCTACGCTTGTTGATTCATCCTATTACACATTTCGTCACGACTCAAACTGTTGTTGACTTTAATAGCAGCAATGTGCTCTACAGCGAACGCGTTCGTCCATGTCGGACATAATAATTTCGGCTGACCTCATCTGACCGGGCTTCCGAGACAGTCTTGTCATAGGTTCCGCACACGAAGCACGTGTACAAGCTGTGCAAGATTTCAACGAAATAATTACAGCTGTGTACCAGATCTGTCTACTAGTACTTTACAAATCTATGCTCTATCTCTCCAGCTTGTAGCTACCACTTCCATGGTCTCGAAGGTGATCTCACCAGGACCTGCTGCTCTGGCTTTGGCGACCAGTTTGCCGATAAATTTATCAATCATTCCAATTATGTGAGCACGTCCTGTGCCTTCAGGATGCCAAATTAGGGGATAGATACTACCATAATCTTTGCCTGGTTCCTCGTCCAGCCAACTCTCGTTTTCCCACAACCACTCAAATCGATCCCACCAGATTTTCTCGACCACGTCAACACTAACGTAGCCTTGGGTTGAAGCCAGGTAGGGATAGAAGCCCAGTGGTGTCAGGTCTTCAGTATACCAGCTTCCAGGAATCTCCACCAAGGCATCCTTAGCCTCTTGTGTTCCGAATGCAGGTTGTTTTGGAAGCGGTGTCGGTACCATCCACGATTTGGCTGGCTGACTGTAATCAGGAACATGTGGTTGCTCTGCAGGAAAGGGTTTTGGCAGAAAGTAAGGAAGCGCGTCGTGCGCCGTCATGCTGCTGTCATATAAAAAGTCATGATCTTGAAGCAATTTGACTGTGGTTTCTCTGATCTGGTATAGTGGCGCGCGATAGCCTTTTGGCTTCCGACCCCTGCCCAATACGGTCACAAGCTCGATGCATTTCTGCAGCACATCTTTCTCCTGCTCAACCGTCATAGCATATGCACCTTCGTGGCTGTAGCCATGAAGACCGATTTCAGCGCCACTGGCCACGATCGCAGCAATCTGGTCTGGGAATGTTTCAATGCTATGTCCTGGTAAGAACCACGTAAGTTTATCAGAGATTTGGTGCTTAGCGAGAACTTTCAGTAGCCTGCCAACGCCGACGTTGGCACTGAAAACGCCCGCAGAGTAGTCGGACAATCCGTTGTGAGGATCGTGACCTGTACCCAGATATCCACTCAGAGCATCGAAATCAACTGAGAGGCATATTCGCAGTCGTCGCTTTCTTGTTGGCGGTCGCATGCTCCCAGGAATTGTGGCATGCACTGGCTGCTGTTGCTTACCCAGAACCTGTTCTTTGCGCCATAGAAGTCGCCCTTCTTGACCGCCATCCACAGATATACATTGTCCTGTAATATGACCAGCAACCCGATGTGATGCCAGGAAAGCGATGCAGCGAGCAACCTCTGTGGGCTGGGCAACCTTCTTCAATGCCACTGTTGCTTGAGTTTGTTCCCATAGGTCTTCGGGATCGTCGAGGCTGTCGCCGATAAGTGGTGTCTTGACTAAACCTGGCGCTACTGCATTGATTCGAGCCGGTGCGTTGAGTCTGACAATTTCGTTCTTGACCGACTTCACCAGTCCATATTGCAGTCCAGCTTTACCACTCGCGTATTCAGCGTGACCTTCGAGTCCAAAGACACCAGTCTCTGAGCCAGTGACGACGATCGAGACATTCTCGAGCTCCTTACCCGAGGCTTCTTGATAGCTCTTGACTTGCTTGAGGAAGTGTTTTATGGCAAGAAAAGTACCGCGAACATTAACCCTGTTCGTTTGATCCCACTGCTCGACACTTAATTCCCAGATTGGAGTGTCCTTTATCTCGAAAATACCTGCATTGGTTACGAGAATCGAAACTGCTCCAAACTTGTCGTTGGCCTCATGAAAAGCTCCGGCAAGCGATTCTTCATGCTCTAGATCGCCCTTGACCCAATGCAATCTCGACACTGCATCTGACAAATACTCCGTGTCGGGTCTATCAATCCGGTCAAAAGCAGTCACTTTGCAGCCATGCTCTGTCGTATAATTTCAGCGTGTGCCAGCGGACTGCTGTTGCGACTGATCCTACCTAGGAATTCTCTAATGGTCGCTGCACCGATACCGCCAGCTCCGCCTGTCACAAAAACATGATAATCCTTTAGGCCAAGAAAACAGTCTTGTGTAACCATGTTGCAGATAGGGGCAACCCAAGCCAAATGCTGACAAAGAAATCTAGAATGGACAGAGACGGAAGACCAACGCTTCTCGATTCGTTACTGTACAATAGTATTAACTCATTCATTCCAGGTTACCAAGGTGTCTTGCGTTAATACGGACTGGGCAACCTCGGACGGCCTTTGGGGTCAGCTAAGGTCCACTGGTAGGGCTTTTCTAGGTCAAATTGCTGCTATTCCAGAGATTTCCCCTTTCTCTTCGTCCCTGGGACTGGGCAAACATCTTCTCAACCCCTAAACATTACACACAGTACATAATACTATATCGATTTAGGATAAACACTTTATGTATAACCTCTCGCAGCAAGGTTGGTATTATGTGATATCACGATCATAAGAAGCCTGTCCGCTCTTAGTAAAGGCGTAGGAAGCGTTGTTTTTGAGTGCATCTTGCTTTTCTGCCACTTTCGTTGGGTAACACTCTTTTATAAATAGTACATCGGTATCGAGAACTATATGGGAGAGCTTACCATCAACCACAAACCCAAAAAAGGTTTGTGCAAAGTGCTGAGGTTTTAGTGCTTCTACGGTATGATGTAGCTAGACAGTGCTTGCATCCTTCCTAGTAAATGCTCGTGCTATAATACGACCACGAGGTCTTCTATAATGCCTTGTCGCTTGCATCTGAGCGTCACGGGAGCCAGAGGACGGTCGGGCAACTGTACATCAACATATCTAACCCGTTCACTTGGAAAGATCGTTGGTGCCTCAAGTTCACTCCATTCGGGCATGGTGTTCGGACAAAAGCCAATGCCAGCTACAATATTCTCGTATGCATCACCCTCTTCGAGCTGCATTATTGTCCTAGCTATTGCAACTGCCAACGTAGAATCCCAGATGTACTCTTGTCTCGGCATTTCCCCAAGCAATTCTATGGCTTGCAGCCTGATCCTGGGCACACGACATTTTGCGGCTATAAAGTAGAGAGGGCAGAGACCACCGAGGTCAGCAATAGAATGCGATAGTCCTTCCTCAGGTCCAAAGTATTTCGCGCGTAGTTCTGCTCGGCTAGCAATATCTTTAACAACCAGCAGTTGTCTTAACATTGACACAAATTCGCACGTCATCGAGTCATATATGCGTTCGTCATCTGCCTGGAGAGCGTCAGCCATGATCTCTGCCATAGTATAGTAGAGATGCAAGAGCTTGTACGCGAACCATTTCTGGCGCTCAATTGTGGCGTTGTAGGCCAACATGGTGTTGTTGTATACGCTTTTCCATAGAGTAAGATCTTTTTTGACAGCTTTTCGAGGCCTTCCACGGGTAGAGCATTGGAAAACTGAAGGGCTCAGCACGTTGCTAAGTTCCAATTGTCGCAGGTCAAGTAGAATATCCTCTAGGTAAGATCTTGCGCTATCGGTAGAAGCAAACGTAGTAAGGTGAGAGATTGGTCTGGTATATAGATCGCATCCCCAGCTTACATGCGGCTTTTGCAGGAGAGCATACTGCACATATAGCCTCTTAAACGTGCGAAAGAAGTGTTCGTCAGTGTACGATATGGACACGCTTCGGCCAAGTGGGCCGGTCGTACTGTATTTAGAGCTTAGTTGCTTCAAGAGACGCAAACCGAACTCCAGGTGTAGCCTTGCTGTCCTGTAACAACCTCGAAAACTCTCAACCACTGTTAGTGAACTCGCAAGGAAGAGTGCAGTACGTAGAGATGGCGTCGAGTCGTCTCTGAAGTCATGCTGTAGGCACTTGATAGATTTATTGTATTGTGTCAATATGAAGCTTTCCTCCGGACTTGGCCTTTGTGATTGTACGTGTGCCCAAATACACGTATTCCGGTGTATGGCACACAAGGCTAACACAGCATGGGTAACAGCTTCTTCGGCAGCGCAGGCTTGAAAAAGCAATGCTTCTGACTCCGGCGAAGGAAATGCGCCCGTCAACTTTGTCGATGTGCGGCAAAAGAACCATTCTAGGTGGTATTGTTCATTAGCATCGAGGGCAGATCCTGAGATCACATTATTAGGTAACTTGGTGAAAGAGGACACGGCAATCATCGAGGTAAAAGCTTTTGTAGGGCAAGCGGATCCTCCACCGAAGATGCCATAACCGGCACATATGCGGCCTGTCGTTGTACATTTCAAACATGCGGGACGACTTTCGTCACATTTGACCTTGCGGGATCTGATCGTAGGGAAGGATATAAGCTTTAGCTCTGGCAAAGTTCGGTGCATGAAGAGTTTACGTACCGACAGGTTTTACATCCGCCTTTCGATTTGTTTCGACGAGGCTCTACTGTTGTCAAAGCCGAAAAGTGCACCACATCTGTAGAGCTCATCACGACGTATTGCGGAAAGTGTCAAGGAACCAAGGAACATCGTCGGTTACTGTAGACGGCCAATATTTTCATTAACAAATCGTAACAGCGATGCACTCCTAGCTCGAGCCGGCATCGGTAATAGAAGTGTACAGATGGGTTTATGCCAAAGAACTTTCCACGCTATCGCCGAAAATGTATATTGAGGTTCAGATCAGGCACTATGTGCATCAATAATTCCGATTGGTCACACTCGTGAATAGTGGATCGACCTGCTGGTCGGAACAGTAGCACCGGCATGTATTGTGCAGGTTGATTCCTCGCCCTGGCGTTAGCGAAATATAGTTGTCAGCAAGTGCCTCGAAGAGAAGCTGCAATACTATGAAATGTGTGCCTGGATTCTATTTTGGGCCAAGGTAAGCATTTCGCCGCACATGAAAAGCTCGATGATGTCTCACACATCCTCCACTCTTCTGCATAAGCACGAATACGTATATGGCGTTGGGTAAACCTTGCTTGTCTACGTGCACGTTTCTCGCTAGAATCAGGCACAGCATGGCATCATACCTGTTCCTGAGCCGTTGAGAATTGTCACCATCCACGCTCCTTGGCCTCATCCTTGTTGGCTGTGAAAAATGTCTTCCACGGAACCGTCGATCGTCAGCATATTCGTTCAGGAACGGCTTGCGCGGCTCTCTTTTTAAAGAACCAGCTCCACCGGAAGCCGCATCATTCGATGAGACACCCAGCTTTAAGCATGTCAAGCCTCGCGATCAACAGGTACATACACCACAGTCCTCGTAGTAGTCATTACTGGGAAACAGTGTTCATGTTTGGAGCATTCGTTTTGAGCACCACGTACATGGACTCCATGGCCAATGGTCACTTATGAGTGATCGCCTCGTTGCTGCGGCCTCAGACAGTACGCAGCCCATAAGCCTATACTAATTGTACCTTGCTATGAGAACTTTGCGTATGGCCACCACACTGGTCCTTGGGTGGTATGTGTCTCGAACAGCCAAACTCCACATTATACTTCTGCTGAGATCCCGTACTGAGTGTCATCGTTGACCAAATGCTCGGCGGGCGTGCCGAGTTGCTCTCGTCACGCCATGGCGAAGTTGAGAGACACCCACAGTATCCTCACTGCGATTGTGGATAATCCCAGGGATAAGCCCTGTCTGTGGAGAACATTAACTACACTTTGTACGGAGTATACCTGTGGACATGGAAACTGACGGCACATACGTTGCAATGAGTGTGGGCTATGGCAGTCTGCTCATCACGATGCACACCGGACGAGGAACCGGAGCTCAATGCTATAAGGACTGAGCCTCAAGTCAACATAGCACGTTTCTCATCCAGCAACCTTCTACACAGCTTCACAGGTCACTCGTTCGCTACCTGCAAGCCTTGACAAAATATCCGTCTATCGTTTAATCAATACATTCGCTTTCAACATGAAGGGACTTTCAGTGGTTGCTTTTGCCGTGGCGGCACACGCCGCTGCAATCCCGGACAGCGAGTCTTGGTCAGCCTGGAGTTCCACAACCCAGGCTGTAACTACTACGGTACCGACGACGACAGTGGTGAAAACTACGACCGTACCAACGACCACTCCTCAGCAGGAGACCTCGACCTCGAGTACGTGGTCTGAATGGCAAGCTGGTAGCTCTAGCAGCACGCCCTCAACCACTGTAGCTACGACCACGCCAAAAACTACTACAGTATCGACGACCACTCCTCAACAGGAGACCTCGACCTCGGGTACGTGGTCTGAATGGCAAGCTGGTAGCTCTAGCAGCACGCCGTCAACCACTGTAGCTACAACCACCCCAAAAGCTTCTTCCAGCACATCTGAAACAACTTGGGCACAATGGGAAAGTTCAACAAAGACACCATCTCAAAGTACCACTACGCAATCATTGAGCACAACTACGAAGCCAATCGTCAGCTCAAGCAGTTCGGGTACATGGTCACAGTGGATTTCGAGCAGCTCCGGCACAACCACAAAAACGCCGGAGACTTCAACAAGCACACAGTGGCAGCAATGGAGCAGTAACAGCCTCTCCCCTTCATCGGCGAAACCCAGCACTATCCCATCACAAATTACAAGCTCTACCAAAACCCCAGCCGTTTCAAGCAGTTCATGGGGTCAATGGGCAGAGAGCACGACACCTGTTGTCGCATCTACAACCACAACGAAGCCAGCGCAGCAATCCTCACAAACGTGGGGCTCATGGTCAGCCTCTGAGAGCACGAGCACGACACCTGTCATCGTATCAACAACCACAACGAAGCCAGTGCAGCAAAGCTCACAATCATGGAGCGCGTGGGGATCATCCAGCGTCTCGACGACACCTGTCATCGTATCAACAACCACAACGAAGCCAGCGCAGCAAAGCTCACAATCATGGGGCGCGTGGGGATCATCTAGCGCTGTTGCACAGCAGTCCTCTTCAAGCTCGGTTGTTGCCAAGCCCTCGTCAGCTTCTCAGACACTTTCCTCAAGCTGGGGTGGCTGGAGTGTTGTTTCTAGTCCAGCTGCGGCTACAACTTCCGTTGTCGTTAAAGCCACGGATAGTGCCAAACAATCAGCTACAGCCACATATTCGGCGGAAGCATGGAAGAACTGGCAGCAGGCTAGTAGCTCATCTTGTATCGCTTCAACAATCACTCTTCCTGCGATCACTGTCACGGTCACGGAGACTGCTGCATGTGCTGTCTCGACAACGAATAAGGCTAGCACGACTAGCTGGGGTCAGGGTCAGGCATGGAATAGTTGGGCGTAAGTACTTCGTTCATATCGAATCAAGTCACGCAGAAGCTGGTAGAAGGCTACGAAAGTAATGTATTCATGACGCTCTTTTGGCACTGGTATATACATATAGATAGTGATAAATCTAGTTTACTTTTCGCAAAACAATCTCGGTTTTAGTAAGATTTACATTCTTCGAATAATATATCGCTACGCCCTGATGCAATGAATACCTCGTACAATATGCCTCAACAACGAAGAGAACAGAAGGAAGGAATCCTTTAGAAGCCCAATTCAAGGCTCCATTGATGAGGGTTTTGAGGTTCAATCAATGCTCTCGTAGTATGGATTTCTAAGTGAGTATACTAGTAGATTCAGCAGAGCACGACGAAAACTTTCAGATGCCTCGGAAAAGATACTCATTAATCTGGGAGTTCGGGCTATTGCTGTGCCAGTCTACAAAGTGATCGTATTTGGTCTTCATCGTCGGCCCGTCGAGCTAACGTGTCAGGACGGTCGATACGTTCGTTTCGCACGATCTAGCTCTATCTCGTGGTACACTTTGCCGTCTTCAGCAAACATAACCATTGACGGTGCTGATAGATAACATTCTTGGACAGCAGGATTGCATGCACGATGACGATGGCACGTCCCGATCGAAATAAGTTGGCGATTTTTAGTGTTTTCCAGGGCAAACCACCGCCAACTTATTTTGAACAGGACGTGGATGGTTATAAGCTAGAGCCTCAGGCACGAAGGCAGCAATTACGAATTGCTTAAGCCGAGCAACGAACGAGGCCGACCACCGGATGAATTCCGAGCCTGCGAGTGTATCTGTAACCTCAGCACGAGGTAGCTGTGCGGCAGCGTCCAAGTGCTGGCTGGCCGATTGTTCTATTACCCCATCTCTTTGATGGAGTCCGGGTGTTTACGAGGCGATCATGAAGCGCTACCGTCGCATGCTCACAACGACATTGCAAGTGACAAGCCTTCGCTCTATTACACATGGCGACAAAACGCTATGGGCACATAGTGGACTTTGCACCAGCTGCGTGCTACAGAGAACTCGGCGACCTTTGACTAGACATACGGGCACATTAACGAATCGCCAAGGGCGTTCAGAGGTTCGAGTTGCGGCACGATGGAGACACTACGTTCGAGCTTACGCTACGATCACAGAACGTGAGGACTATGGACCTCTCAAAGAATACAATGAGCGTGTACATAGCCGCAAGCTACGAGAGGATGAGCATCAAAGGACCATAATCGAGAACTTGCAAGATCTGTACGAAACATTAGCAGAGTACGAGCCGCCGGAGGTGAAAGCGCCGACCATCGAGGAATTGCAGCCCGCGCCCAAGTCGTTCTTTGGCGCCCTATTTGGTGGTGCTGCGAAACCAGGTCCCTCGTTAGAAGTGCCCCCAACCCTTCCTAAAGGGTTGTATATGCATGGAGACGTGGGTAGCGGCAAGACAATGCTGATGGATCTTTTCTACGACACGACTCCTCCTAATATCAAGCACAAGACAAGGATACATTTTCACAATTTCATGCAAGACGTACACAAGCGTCTACATAAGGTGCGTACTCAGCATGGAAACGACCTCGACGCCGTGCCATTCGTGGCCGCCGAAATCGCAAAGAATGGTTCAGTGCTGTGTTTTGATGAGTTTCAATGCACAGATGTCGCAGATGCCATGATACTAAGGAGATTGATACAGGCCCTGATGTCCCATGGTGTTGTCATTGTCACTACATCGAACCGACATCCCGACGATCTATATAAGAACGGGATACAACGAGAGAGCTTTATACCCTGCATAAACCTGCTCAAAAGACAACTTCGTGTTATTAATTTGGATTCCCAGACAGACTATAGAAAGCTACCACGACCTCCGTCTGGTGTCTATCACCATCCTCTCGATCGCAGTGCACAGACGCACGCTGACAAATGGTTCGCATTTCTGGGCGATCCAAAGCGAGATCCTCCCCATGGAACAACCATATCGGTTTGGGGCCGAGAGGTCAACATCCCGTTGGTCAGCGGCACATGTGCACGCTTCACCTTCCAGGAGCTCATCGGTAGAGCCACAGGAGCTGCCGACTACATCGAAATGATGAGACACTTTCATGCATTCGTCGTCACTGATATACCTGGTATGACCCATCGGCAACGCGATTGGGCCCGTAGGTTTATCACCTTCATCGATGCTGTATATGAGTCGCAATCAAAGCTTGTCCTCACTACAGCTGTGCCTTTATCGCAACTGTTCATGGCCAAAGACGAAATTGATGAATCTCTCGAAAGCGCAACTCAAAAGACGAAACAAGCACCGGACAGTACGGGTCTCGATGAAAAGCGGCTGGCTAAGCATGTATCAGAGAGCAAACAGGCCGGTCACGATGTTGACGATGTCATGCGGATGATGATGGATGACCTTGGACTTAGCATGGGAGTTATGAAGGGCTCCGGACTGTTCAGCTCGGACGAAGAAAGGTTTGCGTTCGCGAGAGCTTTGTCCCGGCTAAGCGAAATGGGCAGTCAAGAATGGATAGAACGAGGACTTGGTATGGAGCGGCGAGGCGGCATAGACGAGAAAATTGCATACGGCCGCGTCCGGTCAAAGTGGCGAGAAGATATGCTGTAGTCTAGCCTAAGGACGAATATGATTCTCAGTTGAAGCTCAACCAAAGAACAACAGGCGAATACAGGTGTCGCCACTGCTAGCCGGGAAAACAACTCTGCCGTGTTACTTATAACTCTGAGATCGCATACCAAAGCTGTCCAGTCGATCTTATCTGTACGCGTAAGACAGACAAGGAGCACACAGATAGCTACGCGATCGACAGCGAGCAGCATGGGCGGCGGAAATACGGTGTGTAAGATGCTGGAATGTTGGTCGAGAGTGTCGACAGAACGTCTTGTGCAGCAATGTGTAGGTCAGCAGAAGCGACCACGCCGCCGATCTGAGTAAGACAAGCCCAGTGTTCGCCCAGGAATGGTAGATTGGACCGGAGCTTATCGACCGTCCCGGCCATTCAAGCTCACTGCTTCCGACTTAGCACGACCGGTTCATCAGAAGAGCGATCGGGTAAACTGTTAGTGGTAGTAGCGCTTTCAGAAGCCGTGGTACTTCCGAACATTGGTATGGGAGAACTTAGTGGAGATATCAAACACCACCAAAGAGAGGCAAGAACGCATTGAAATAAGGTCTGACCAACGCCGTGCTATGCCTTTCCCCATACTCGAATACCTCATACATACCGATACATGTCCTAATCAGCCTTCCCGTTCGGTGCACTACCACCAAGAAGTCCGAGACCACCAGTCTTCTCATCACTACCAAGGTGGAAATACCCTTTTCCTTTCTCAGTGCTCAATCCCCACGCATTAACATTTATCCTACGTCCCTTGAAGACGCCAGACACTCTCGCAATATACAGTACAACGATGAAAAACACGAACATGCCGAAGCTGCTCTCGTAGGGGTGATAGATCCAGCTATTCTTGATCTGGAAGAAAATGTTCTCGATGAAACCGATTGAGGATTTAGATTGAAGTTTTGGTGGGTCAGCTGTGACCTTGGACAGTGTTTCGAGAATCGATACTCGCGATGGAGTGATGTAATTGCCAGTCTCGGTGACGTCCCAGTAGCGGCGATTCTGAAAAACTGTTAGTAGGAAAGATGGATAGTTGGTCCGAAAATATCTTACCTCTTCATCGTTAATGATGACCCGTTCACCATGAGTGACGTCGACTCCGAATGTACCCTTTAGCCATCGCTCCCAGAAGATACCGTCTATCCATGCGAAGCGAACTTGTTTACGGAAGGTATCTTCTGTGATTGATATGGCCACGGACTTTGCCTGCCTCAAAGCTCTTTGATCATTCCTGTCTTGAGCTTCTTCAATCCGTAGCTGTTTACTGTCTCGCATTTCTTGCCTTTCTAGCTGGAAAAGCTGTGTCATCTTGTCCATCCACTCTATTGCAGCATTTTGCAGTTCTCGTTTACTCTCTTTGAACTTGTCCGGGTCTTCTCTGTCCAGTACGCCCAGAACGGTGAACTTCCTGTCCATGATTTCGTGAGCATTTGTAGCAGTGATTTCAGGTACAAGTGGCAGCCAGACACTCTGCATCCAGCTGAGCACTTTCCTGAACTCGCGCATGTCCTTCGGCGCCAAAGCTGTGTAGTAGGTCGGTCTACCACTCCTGCTGACCAATAGTTTAGGCCATGTGTGAATTTTGAATCTGGCGGCAAGAATTTCGCTATCGGTCTTGACTATGCGTGCGTGTCCTATCAAGCTGAGCGTAAGTCGATCTAGTGCAGCAAAGTCTTCGGAGGTTGTAGCGTGATCGAAGAAATACACGAATATAACTTCTTCCGTTTCCTCGAGTTCTCTGAACGCAGCTGCGTCGACATATTTGACATCACTGTCAAGAGCCTTCTGCGTAAATGATAGCAGGTCTCCGAGACCTCGAAGACCTTCGTATTCAACGCGTTCACCACCCCGGAAATAGTACAAGGTCGGATATGCCGAAACTCTAGCGTCCTTGCAAAGTCGAGGTTCAGCATCACAGTTGACTTCGCCTATGTTCAGTCTACCTTGTAATTCACGCGCAAGCTGAGACCAGGTGGGCGCTAGATGCTGGCAATGAGGGCACCAAGGTGCGTAGAATTTGATGAACCACGGTTCTTGTGAAGTGGTCACTAACTTCTGGAACGATTCTGCGGTCAAATCGACAGAAAGGCCTTGAGCGTTTGGAGTAGGGCCGGACTTGGGTCGCTCTTTTCTTCCTGCCTTGGCAGTCTCTGAGGCGAGTTCAGCCGTGGTTGTTTGCGCAGTCTTATCATTCTGCTTCTCGCCAGCTTCTTTACCCTTTTCGATATTCTTGCTTTTATCTTCAGCATAAAGAGGAACTGCACCACGATCGACACTCTTTGCTCCAGCTTTTGGCACCTTCACACCTTTTACTGGTCTCGATCCAGGGCGAATTGATTCAAGTTTCTCCTCGACGTAGCCACTGAAATCAGACATGGATCGCCCACCCTTATATTTTTCGATCATTTTGCCGTCCTTGAACAGTAAGAAGGTCGGCCAGGCATTTACACCATTTTGCTGGCAAATATCGCCATACGCTATACAGTTCAGCTCAGCAAAATGAAAGTTGTAGTATCCATGGAAACTGTTCGGGCCTTCTACGTCACTTGCCGTCTGCTTCTGCTTGCCTGCTAAGGGGGATTCCGTGTAGTAAAATTCGTACAAAGTCTGCCAATGTGGTTTGATGGCATTGCAATGACCGCAGTAAGGAGAATAGTGTTTTACCCACCTATGCGATCAGTGTGTGAATGCATATTCGATGAACGAGCTTACCAGTAGCCATCTTTTATTGTCTCCGCAAATTCTTCACCTTTGATGTCCTTCATCGGCGGCACTTTGATGTCATTGAAAAGAGTGTATTCTACAGCCTCTTTCGAGTCCGCCGGAGTGTCTCCCTGAACTGCCTCCTCAGCCAGTATCTCAGCCTTTGCTGGCTCAAATTCCCTCGCACTAACCAGCGCAAGGCCAACGAAGGCCCATGCCAGCAATACCGGCTTCATCTTTGTGGTAGCGACAGTATCGGGAGAGGTTCGGTTTCTGGTGATCCGTTGGATTATCGGTTGAAATTGTTTATCGAGCCATCAGTATCAATTGCTTTAGGCCGCTGCTTTATCTTCATGTGCAGAATCAGTGTTCACACAGCGAGTTCCAAGCAGCCTGTGCCACCTTTCTCCAACTGTGCACAAAATCGCATTCAAACAGAGACCAGAAGTGGCAGATCGGATGCGATTGTCCCTGAACCACATGTCAGCCACCGTCGGCGCTATAACCCCAGATTACGGAGTAGTATTTGACCACTGGCAGGTTAAATTATTGTCCTGCCTCAGGCTGCAACCAGGTATTGATGGTAGTCAACGTCAGTATCTCTCAACCACTGGCAACTAAGTACGCTGGCAACAATTGAGCTTCATATAGTTCTGACGTACTGTTTGAGCTGCCAGTACATTTGAGATAAGTGTGGCATAATGCGCCCAGCTGCACGACTCTATGCTACCGTCAAATCGGCAGCACGATACCTCGAACCAAACACACCCACAGGTCTAACAGGCCTGCCAACACACCCATCCCCACGTCCAGCACTGCTTTACACCTACAACAAGACACTTCAGAAACTCCAGCAGCTCCCGTCAAGCTCAGTGTACCGCCAGTCATGCGAAGCACTTACAAAACATCGCTTGCAGATCGTCCAGGATACAATCCCTCCTGGATATGACGAGTGGCTAGAGAGAACGAAACAGCTCATAGAGTCAGATCCAAGGTTCAAGAGGTTCGTGAACGAAGACGGCAGTATAGCACACGAAGAAATGGTCGTGCGACAACGTCAGACGTGGGATGGTTTGTACTCAAAGAAAGATGCACAACCAGAAGGAAGCAATACACAGATGCAGGCTGAGGCTAAGGCAGCTCTACACAAAGCTGATTTGGAGAGATTGGAGAGGGAGGCGACAGAAGGACCTGCTGTCACCCTGTCGGATATCGAGACAGAGCCTGCTTTGACGGCGGATCAGTACGTCTGATAACCGAGCAAAGGACTTGAACTAATGGTATGACAGAATCAACGACATGGAAGTAAAGCTTGGCGCTGGGCTTATAGAGGAGGTTGTTCAGGTCGCTGAGGGTGAGCTGCTGCTAGTGGATGAAATGTTAGCTTCGAAAGCGTAAGTGCCTATATTTTCCTTGAAAGTGTCCGGAATAAGCTAATTCTGTGTCAGATGGGAAGACCTAGAAGAGAAACCAGCACCTGGCCAGTGGGAATACTTCGATAGAGGTGACAGAGTATAGTCTGAAATCGATAGTACAGCTACTGCGCAGACTATTATTAGCGTCAAATATAGGTACATGCTGGGAATCTTCCGTCTCCATCAGTATCGGCTCCTTAGCCAACTTGCCAACGCTAAAGATCTTGAAGACTACCAATCACCCCGAAGTCTAATCGACCAATGTGTAGAATGACATTTATCTTGATGGAGGGCTGCTGCTAGTTCTTCGATAAGCTGTGATTCCAATGATACCTTGTCCTGTTTTCGCTTCTGCGACTATGCTTTACCGTACTATCGCCTTTGTCGGCCGTAAAAGAGCAGCTGCTCATCCGCTAAACTTTCCTCAAGCAACCTCGAATGAGATCAGCTCTGAAGTTCAGCAAGAAGAACGAGTTGACAGCACTTGCTCAAGCACATAATACACGTAGCGAAGATGTTCAGACCTTCGGTAGCGCGTCTAACGGTACATTTGCATTGGCGATCATACATGATACGGAACTGACGCAACACAGGCGCGAACCGGTAATTCAGGTTTTGGAAGAACTCCCCTACGAGTCTACGGGTGAGCTGGGCCTTTAACATAACCGATGCAGTTCCTGACGTGACTCTACACAGACCACAGCCTACGTACGAGACATACATCAGTCCCTACGGCCCGAAGTACGTTTCACTATCTCGAGCAAACACTCGTTTAACATCCGACTGAGAACCACAATGGAGATCAAGCTTGCGGCTGTAACGTGCATCACTAACACGTCTACAGGACAAAACATATTCCGAACCTGATGGGACTTTCTCCTGGCAAGGCATACGTATACGGCTCGATCGGCGCTGGCTTCGGTGTAGCAGCGGGCATATTCGCACTGTTTTTCTTCGGCGAAATACCAAAGGTCAGAAACGATATCCTTAGCAAGATGCCTTTGGTGGGAGAATACTTTGTGCGCGAGATCCCCCCTGAGGACAATCCTTTCTAAGCTGGCTGAGGGTCAGGAGGGATGCGCTCACGCTGTACATTGATTGAGCTTATGGAGGCGTAAGGAATACAACAATTTTAGAACATATCTTCGTGGAGAATCTGTTTTAGTAATTCCGTCGGACAAGACTACTGATATTCCGAACAGATCTAAGCTAAGTCTAGGGTACCACGTACGAAAATTTTTGAACTCAAATGTTACGAAGAGGTGGAGGGAAATACATTGGCGGAGTCGGAGGATGTTGCCAGGGAATTTGCTTTTGCTGAGGGGCTGGGAAATAGTTTGGGCTGATGTTTAATGATTGTCTGCTCAGCTCCGTTGGCGGCGGGATCGGCATAGGCAACAACGGCTGTTGAGCCCGATATGGTGTATACGACTGATCCGACCCTGGCGATACTGGTATATTCTGTCGCCAAACGGCACCTGTTGATGGGACGTATGACTGAATTGGAGCTGGAATTGATGATGGTGGAGGAGGAAAATAGCTCTGTGAATACTTTGCTTCGTTATAGTGAGGTTCAGCAGGTGTTGAGAGAGGTGTCGGTAAACCCATGACTGTCGAAGTGACAGGCAGCTGATTGTGGTCAAAGCTGGTTATATGCTGTCCGCTGTATGTCACAGAGCCTCTTTTCGATGGAGCAGGACTCGATTGTGGCGATGGGAAATTCCAACTTGGCGTTGTCCCTAGCGATACAGAACCCGGCATTGGTTGCCGTGCTTCCTGCCGAGAAAACGAGCTGCTGTTTCCTGCCGTCCAACCATTGAATGATACAGAGCTAGCGCTCAGCTGGCGCACGTTCGGTGGAGGTGGAGGTAAGTACAATGTGACACCATCTGGAGCTTTCGTGTCATTTGCGAAAATAGCAGGGGTTGGTGCGTAGACTGGAAGTGGCGTGCCAGGACTTGATGGCTCGAGGTTGGACGAA
Source organism: Pasadenomyces melaninifex (assembly GCA_022813495.1). Classification (NCBI taxonomy): domain Eukaryota; kingdom Fungi; phylum Ascomycota; class Dothideomycetes; genus Pasadenomyces; species Pasadenomyces melaninifex. The sequence goes on from JAKLMI010000007.1 coordinate 337,182, forward strand.
TTCACACTAAGCTGACTGAATTTTGCCTGTAAACCCTCTGGTTGTTCGGACGACTCTGTTGACGGTCGGAAAGGCTTCAGTGGTAAATGTTGCGGGTCAACAGCAGACGGAATTACGATGTCTACGCCTGGAAGATTGACAGTAGGCACTCCTTGCTGCAATGAAGCCTTTCGCTCTGCTTTCAGATTCTCTTGTGCTTTCTTGTTCTTCATGTGCTCTTCTTCGCCTTTCATGACAGCTGCGTCCAGTGCGAGATGCGTGGTGACTTTGACGGCCAGCTCATTCTCAGCTATAGTCGTGAAAGCATGCTCAGCTGCTTGGTTAGTGATTGCATCGGCAGCTGCACTTCCTACTCCCAGTGTGACGACGCCAACAGTACCCGAAATAGCCATCGGCGTGAGCACGTCTCTTTTTCGAGTCTGATGCTTGGCGCCCTGATGCGTCAAATATTTGTCAATGATCTCACGCTTCTTACGAGCATTATGTATGCTTGCCGAGGCCAGCCCAACGCCAATACCACTCACACCCAGCGTGAATGGCATAGCCTACAAACAGTCAACACCTGGAGTATTGCTTCAGACGGATCAGACCTACCAATCCACTGACAGCTGTAGAAGTCGCACTACCCGATATCAGCCTGGTGTAATGCTCCCATTCCCTCTGCAACTCGGCGGCATTCATGGCCGCACATTTGGCATCGTACTTCTTGAAATCGAACGGCATCGTAACTGATTTCTCACAAGAGCTTGGGGATTCAGACGATATGCGAAGTACGCTCAAGGCCGCGAGGTCAGCGACATCTCAACACAGGGTGTGCTGGTCATGCCGGCTTTATCACATCTCACGACTTTGCAGCTATCAGAATGACTTGATACTACCCATGCAGCCCAACCTCAGCCCATGATAATTCTGGCATTGGCGTCTGCAGCATATAAGACCACAGGCACATTGTCTACAGATCGGGCAAAGCCTGCCTTTCCAAATTAGACAGCGTCGACCGCCAACACGAGTTAGACGTGTTACAAAGGGGAAGAGACGTGATATGGCCCAGTCACGTCTCACCACTTCTCGCTTAATTCGCTTCTTACTCCTGACAAAGTGTGGGGCTGTGAAGCTTATCTCGCGGCTTGTAGCACGTGCGTGCAACCAGGAAATTGGAAGGAGCAGGAAAAGCAATTCGGCAACATGCTACACCAGTATTATAGATTGTCAGCCTTATCGTATTTCGTGCATCATGCAGGCGGCAAGAACTTTGCTCTCTGTCAAGGCTTTGCTTCAAGCTCTATCATCAATGCATGGCCCTTCGTGAAAATTGCACGGCTCCTACTATGTCCTAAGGTCGAACCCTTTCTCTCAACGCCACCCAGATGCCACGCTGTATCAATATACACCTTGTCCGTTCGAGAATGTATGAAGTGCTTATCTACTTCTCGAGGTACCCATACCCCTCTTGCCAGCTAGGAGATGCTTAGGTAGACTGGCAGTCTCATGTCTATCAGCTTCACCCTGCCGGGCCATCCTGTTCATCTTCCGCTGACTGAGTTTGGACATTCTTTCTGCCTTCTCTCTGGCACCAGGATCAGCAATGCCAGTGGCTGAGGTTTTCATGATGCCATCAGTAAGTCGATTGGTCCGTGGTGCACGCGATAGGGACCGCGCTCGTGCAGATGCTGTATCAACGTCCATAGCAGAGCTAGCAGTGGACTTGGTATCGGCAGGAGCATTTCGGATCTGAGCGCGTGCTCGATCCATAGGTGCAGAGGAGTCGATACCGATCTTGCTAAAGTGCGCCGCCATTTGCGATGTCGTCCTCGCTTTCTTCGATCTTGGGATCTGAGCCTTATTCTTCAAAGACTTTTTCGTCCGAGCTTCGCTCATCATCAGGCCTCGTCTATCTCGAATCATATCGGCTTTCAACCTAATTTCTGCATCTTCACCATCCTCCATGCTTTCGGAGTCATCATAATAGCCCTCAGCTTCCAGTCGTTCCTCTTCAGCTTCGAGAGCCGCAAGTTTCTCCTCAATATCAGGATCTACAAAGTCCGCGATATTCCTGCCGTGGAAGAATTCGGGCACCTTGTCATGATTCCAATCAGAATCTTGCAAATCATACCATTTCTTAAGATCGACATTGTACACGCCAGCACCGCCTTCCTCCTCTTCGATATCTCTTTCCAACTTTTGTCGCTCAGGATCACTCTTGTCAATTCGCTTGTGCGTACCGTTTAATACTGCGTCCGGTATGTAAGTTTCACTGCGTGAACCTTCGAGTGGTCTTGCAACATGTATGCGTGCCAACAAATCACCTAGTCTGCCCGTCGGAGCATCGGCTGTTGCTGCTTGCGAAGCTTGACCAGCCTTGAGCTTGGACGCCACCCGTTCTTCAATCAAACGGTCGCAAACTAGGTTCTTGACATTCTGCACACCTTCATTAGTGATACAAGATAATTGAAGCAACTCTGTATTTGAGTTTTGGGTTACCAGATCCGACAACTGTTTCTGTAACTCCGGGGCCAAGTCCTCTGGCTTCGTTACGTCAGTCTTGTTGATCACCAGAAATACCAGTTTATTCGCAAACAAAGGCCGTATTGAGTTGAAGAGTCCGATCTGAGCTTCTACGGAATAGCCGCACTGTTCTGAGAGGTCCATAAAATATAAACAAGCGGAACGCAGATGTGCAATAGCTGTGATAGACTGCATTTCTATGGTGTTCATTTCTTCGAGCGGATGGTCCAGAATACCTGGTGTATCCACAGCTTGAAACCGCAAGTACTTATAATCGAAGTGACCGACGAACAACGATTTCGTGGTGAATGCATATGGCTGCACGTCAACATCGGCTCTGGTGATGGATTTGAGAAAGCTTGACTTGCCGACATTCGGATAACCACAGATGAGTAGCGTTCTCGTGTTTGGATCTATGCTTGGCAGACGCCCAAGGTGCTGCCTGACTTGTTCTAGATATACTAGAGGATCCCTCAATCTTCTGCATATTGTGGCCATGCGACCAAGCGCAGCTTTCTTCAGATTCTTGCATTGAAATAGTGATTGTGCATACTTGAGTAGTCGCACATAGTCTCTCGATACTGTTTCTATCAGCCTCTTTGCAGTAGAAAGCGTGCCGAGAGCTATTCTGAAGTGATCCGCATCATAGAGAGTATTCATGAGGTCTTTGTGGAAAGGATGGATATCTTGTAACCGGGGAAAGCCATCAAGGATAGCCTGAAATTTCTCTGCAAAGGTTTCTGCTGTGAACTTGACTTTTCGCGTATAGAATGCCCTTATTCTGGAAATTTTGAAGCCGGCTCTAATCTGGGTCGGTAAGCGTCTCTGTGTGCGGCTGAGCACGATGTCAATGAATTCTTGCGACGTAGGCACGGGCGCAATCTGCAATGAGTCAGGAGCGATTCAATCCACTGGACATATACCACACACCTCTTTCCACGTTGTCTTCATCTTGCTGTTGGCTCACACTCTTGCCTTTATTCCGTGACTCTGCCAGCATATCGCATGACCGCTATTCTTCAAAGTCTGCCACTTAAGAAAAAAGCGAATGCCTCAATTGCTATCGATAAGTCAGGCACCAAGCAAATCCACACTTCAGGTCACGAGCACACTAGTATGCTCCTAGCCTCTACTGAATGATAAAGTACCAGCAGGAGTTCCCGAGCTACCATAGTATGTTTCATGCTCGACACCAGGAAAACATGCGGCAACGGCCGTCTGGCACATGTCGACGAACCGGCCAGCAGGATGATCAGCTCGTGAAGCACGACGGCATTAAAAACTATCCAAATCTTGGCTAATTCAGGTCTGCAGGCTAATTTCTGGCTAGCTCGCTACGATCAGTTGAGTGATGCAAGTCCTCGCTGGCGAACCATTGCTATACTGATTATTCAGGTTGTTGTCGCCACTGCCGAAGGTCTCGCCCCAGTCTTCGCCTCCTGTTTATCCTTTAATTCTTGCCTCATCTCGTCCTTCATGCGTGAGATCGTGCCAACACCGCCGTAGACTAAAGCAGTGTAGACCATGGCTACACTGGCGCCAGCGTTGAGTATTTCTAGTGCTTGTTTACCATTTGTGATACCGCCAGTTGCAAAGATGACCTTCGGTTGATCACGTCTTTCCAGCTCTGAAGCCTGTTTCGCCGTCTCCTGCCGGTCCGAAGCCTTGTTCTCCGCTTTTTCAGAGTCTTTCTTAGACAACTCAGATTCTGGACCGTCAGGACTGCTCCGAAACTTGTCCTGTTCAGCTTTTGATTGATCATAAAATTTCGCAGTAGGTATATTAATCAATGGCGATTTCTCAGACTCTTGCTTTTCCGAGATGTTCTTTGCGGGAATAACACCGGTCTGGATAGAATCTGCAACATCATTTCCATGCGGTCCTGCTTTACTAGGTGCTTCGGCCAGATCTTTTTGCATCTGCTCTTTCAAAGATGACACAGAACCACCGGACCGCGATGGCACATTGGGAGCCTCAGACGGCGAAGAGTCTCCAAGTGCACGCTTGTACTTTTTTACCATATGAAGTGTCTTCTCGTATAGATGCGGGCCTGAAAAGCCGCCAGTCTCCAGCAGATGCTGCTCTTCAAGTGGAGAAAGACCCCTTAGATGTGGCATTGGCTCAGGTCTTCTATTTGTAGTATTTCCCACGATGATTCCATCGACATCCGAATCCCATATAGCCTGGCATATCCCAGCTACCTGTTGGTCAGAGTCTTCGTCAGGACTGACCTTAACCATCACTGCAGGCTTAGTGGTTCGTTGCACTGATCTTGCTGCTCTAACAACAGAAGATAAGATCTTGGTAAGAGATTCCTGACTTTGCAGACTTCGAAGCCCGGGTGTGTTTGGGCTGGAAACGTTGACAACCAGAATGTCAGCGTATGGCGCCAAACGCTCGGCACAATATGAATAGTCTTTCGTGACAGCATCTATATCATTCTCAGGCGTCACTTTGTTCTTGGCTATATTTATCGCAAGAAGCCGACCTGGCTTGAGACTGCCAGGCGGCACGTTTGCATGGCCATCGAGGACTAAGGTCTCGCCTTGGGCGTCGTGGCCAAAGCCGAGGCTTTCAGCGAAGCGCCTGACTCGATGCCGAAGCTGGTTCACTACGTGGTCTGCGCCCTCGGAATTCAGACCATAGCGATTTATCAGCGCATCTTGCGATGTCAAGCGGAAGACCCTTGGCTTTGTGTTTCCAGACTGTGGCTGGGGTGTCGTGCCGCCTAGCTCTATGACGGATGGTCCAATTTCGAATAATGGGTCAGGAATCTCTGCGTGCTTGTCAATACCGGCGGAAGTGCCTATAGGATTTCTGAGCGCCTGTCCGAAAACTTCCACGGATAGATCACCCTTCAGGTCTGGATCGCCTCTTTCACGCGGGTGTAACCCAAATGTCCATAGTTGTTTGAGACCTCTATTGCCAGCTTCGTGCGCTTCCTCTGGATCTTTATAGATTGTGCGCAATGTCGGAACTACGACCCATCTGTGAATGCTTGCTCGAGTGTCCGTTACATATACGAAGATAATGCCAAGACCTAGGATAAGTGTCGTGCCATAGAAGAAGTTGGAAACCCGGTTGCTGGCCGAACGCGCAGCAGATTCTGTCGATGCAGGTCGAATCGTGGTTCGAGTGTTCATAAATTCTCGTCTGCCTTGTAGACCATGTCTTATACCCAGGCGAATTGAACGCGACGAGCTAGACTTCGATGCATGTGTTATACTCTGAGTGACCCAAAGTGATCGATAGAATGAGGAGGTCATCCTGATATGCTGCAAAGATCTTATAGAGATCATGCGACTACAGGTAGCATCATCAACAGCCTTCTCTCGACCACCACTCACCACGAGTCAAACTTCTATAGCAGCTGTACTCAACAACAAGTCAGTGACTTACGTCGCGAGGAGATGGAAGCTGGTTTGGAAACCACAGAAAGGTCCGGTACCTCAATTCGGATGAAATGAAACCAGATATGCAGCTATATGGCAAAGCTTTTATGGTAAGGAAAGCTCAGACTCTCGTGTTGTGCCATGAACAGCTCAATTGGACATCTTGGATTGCCGTACAAGCGGCCTGTAAGTGCACGTGAGCCAAGGCCTCTCATGGGACTAATAAGAACCTGTTGACCTATTTATTGCCGGGAGGCCATGACGAATTGTGCTATCAAAGTCCGGAAACATACCTGCACATTTTCAATGTCCAGACATCTCATCTCATCTACGGCTCAGGTTTCGCCTCGTGATTGAACATTCTACAGTCTCTGCATGAAACGTCCACGACTCGGTAACATGCATGGTGTAAGGCAAGAATGCTGAGGGACAATCATTGTGAGACAAGGACTAAAATTCATACCAATGATTCAGCAAGCTCCCAGCTTTGACGTCTATTTCGCTACCTCATAGTACAAATATCATTCACAACTCTTCGAGTGGGTACTTGTACGGGAGCAGAAATCGCCTTTTCTCTGCCACCTTATTTGTCTGCGATAGAGTCCGGCACTTTTGTTCAGATCTGTTATTATCTCGTGCTTGCAGTAGTGAGACAGGTAACGACGATCATGTTGAAAGGGCACTCTGGTGAGCCCGCTGGATAAGCTTTGTCCAATCAACATCTTCCGGCAATGTGCGGATCGTCAATTCAACGTCTATGAGTTGCGGAAGAAGTATATTCTACACTCGATTGGTCGAAGAAGCTTAATCAGCTTATTATGAGGATGAATACCTTGCTTGAGCCTGACCCACACTTCCATCGATGCCGGGCATGACTACCTCACATCTGATCCGAGTCCTGCTGACTTTCTTTCTTGTTTCTTGATGATGGTCTAGGTGATTTGTTGACTCTGAGAATTCGTCACCATATGCCCACCGTGTGAAGACGTCGTTCTAGTGCTTACAATGTCTAACTCTTCAAGCACCTCCGACCTCAGCGATATTTTTGACTCCGACCATCTGCCTGCGTATGGTGAAGACGAGCCCAGTATGCCTGTCTTCATGCGTGAACGAACACGAAGGTTCACGACGATTACTCTCAGAGAAATCAGATATCCTCAAGGCTGTCCGTGTCACCCCAAGGATGAAACAGGGGCCAGGAAAAGCTACCGACGATCATATTCACCAGATCCACGACTACCACTATACATGCATCATTCTAGACCAGAGATTGTGCAACGCAGCAACAGCTCGGACAGCACAGTGACGACGAGCTCAACTGAGTCGAGGTCAAGGAGGGCTCTCGTTGCTAACTTCTTTCGGAGAAGTTCCAGCACTGCAGGTTGACCAGGGAGAATTTTCCCCCTTCTTGAGCACCAGCATAATAAGCTCAAGCCAATAGATCCTGACTGTCGTCCACCATTCACTGCGCAGCAATCAGGTTTCTTCTACGACGACGAGCATGTCTGTACGGCTACAAGGTGCTTGATCCACGCAGTCCCTGCAATTTAGCGAGTGTTTTTCTGAAATGGATACAGAATTTTCGTTATGGCGTCGACACAGATGAGCGTTAGGCTGTTGGATGGCGAATGTGAGGCATTTAGGTTTGGGAACACAAGAGCATGCATGAGACAGTTGAGATAGGCTTATCTTCAACCTGTCAAGAGCTTGCATTTGACGGGCAAAATTAGCCCCTTCCTCAAGCTTGTAGATCTGATCCAATTCTGCGGCGTATTGTATACGAGTAAAAAGGTATACTTACACATCCATGGATGGGTACCTTCGAAACGTCCTTTAGCGCTAGACCAAGCTTTGACCAAGGCTACTCGTCATCACAAGCTGAGCGTTAACTTGAAACAGAAATGACGTAGTAGCGGAAACGAAGCCCTGTTAAGCTTATGTATAATACCCATCAAGACAAGACAAAACATTATTGTAAGCAAGTGATTTTGGTTCTGTTCAGGTCCTGGTTGACTGCATAGCACCGGATTTTGTGACAAGCTCAATCTCACCTTGAAGATGCCCGAAGATATGGATCCGTCCTCCAGAGCCAAGCGCGGTGACAAGGAAGCAATTAGAGAGCTGCTAGGCGACGAAAAGCCTGCTGGACAGGGTCAATCAACTGCCCAGCCAGACGAGATTCCTTCGACCGATCCTGTACAGATTGATGGGGATGCGAACGTTGGCGAAGTGAACAACAGCGGCATTACGAACTCAAGCAATGCTGTTAGTGCAAATCCGAAGTAGGAGGAAGAGCTACGAATAGGATAGGGCTGCAAGATTGACTGTACAAGCAGAACGACATGGAGTGACTGTACAAGCAGAACGACATGGAGTACAGTCTTTTTCGAGAAATCCTCATGCATTCGAAGCTACAAGAGAGAGACCCGTGCAGCTGGTATATTTCAGGTAGCATTCCTTGTTACTCCTCATTTAAGCCATTTCTCATCTACCTCCGGACTACACAGACGCATCATTCCCCACATGGCCAGATAAGCGAGGACTATCTCCAGAAAGTGGACTTCCGAAGTGAATGAGGTTGTGAAGCATTAAACGACAATTACGAAGCAATTCTCTGATATTCAATCGCAATCCATCCTGCCAGCGTCTGCTACTAGGTAAGGGGCAGAGGACATACTAATTGATTGCCGTTTGCAAACTAAGCACGCCGAAGACAGGTCCAAAGCTCTGCCATGTGTTTTGAGCAGCGAATTGAACCAACCCGTAATGTTGTTGGCGCATAACAAGGCGTTCTCGGCACGGATCGCAGGATAGATGTTGCGACGTGTCTCTGCTGAAAGAGTTGTGTTGGCAGAGTCTCTGAGTTTAATGAAGCTGTTCTAGATTCAATGGACTTGGCTGCCATGTCAAGCCGAGTTCTCTGCCTCGAAAACGACGTGCTTGTCATGCTGCAAGGCTGTTGTTTCGCAGACCAGGATTCTCTGTGGCTGTATTTGAGGTCCTTGATATGATCTATCTGCACCGTGCCTGTCCAATGGCTGAGGTTCGCATTATCATCTTTAGTATACTTCGTGCCCTGTCTGCCGCGTTGACTCCCAATTGCCTACGACCATCCAGAGGAGCGGTGAGACATCCCAGCAAACGCCGGACGTATGATGTTGGTAAGGCCTGCTTTCTAGAATGGCGAGATAATTGAAACGCCAATGGTTGAAGATTCTCACACGGTAATTGGCCGATCTTGTATATCTATAATCACAACTTCCGGTACACGGACAACTGGTTCAAATTGAATGCTAGACTTCTATGAGGTGGATAGCCAATCACTAACACCCGACGATTGAAAACACTTTCGTCATAAGAAGAGATGACTCCTACGTCTCTGGGGTGTAGCGCACAACACGGTCCAGCCGTACCTCGTATAGGTTCACTCTACCCATTTCTACGCCATATAGTTCTACGCTCAGCCATCCCTGCATCTTCTTTTTTATCTGTTTGTTCGTACGGACCAGGGAAAATCTCCCTAAGCATCTCATTGACACCTTTACCTCTTTCTCTTGCTCCCTCCCATTGTTTTGGATAGCCTAGCGACACCTCTTCGAAACGAACACCGTCAATGAAATCAGTGCGTCGCACATGCAAGTGCCCAGTTACTACAACATCAGCCTCGTATTTTGTGTGCCAGGTATGCGTCTTTTTCGTGCCGCACCACAGGCTAAATCGAGGTATTGCAGGGATGGTAATTGTATCTTCCCTCATTGGCCAATGGTTGATTAACACGACTTTCGTGCTAGGCTCTTTCTTTTTCAAAGCGATCTCAAGTCGACCTTGAGTCTGCTTCAGTAACGCATCACACCATTCATCCCGTGAAGCATATGGGTCTGGATGCAGTAAAGACTCGTCTGTAGCTCTGATGTGCTGTTCCATGGCCCAGTCTAACGCTTGCTCCCTGCTCACCTCAGACGGGCGAAACGAGTAATCGTATAGCAGGAACATAGGGCACAGCAAAGCCTTGATTGCACCAGGGGAATCATCAGAATGCCAAGTAACATATTCGTCTTCAGGCGTAATCACCCCATACTCGTTGGCCACTTTCACACATTCGAGGTACTTCGCCTCGCCGCGAAGATTATCTGGATCTGGTATCTGCGCACCAGAAGGTGATGTCGGGCTCATGACATTCTCCTCGTGGGCGACATCACTGGAATGGGGCAGGGTGTAAAGCTCATGATTTCCAGGCACCCAAAAGACTTGCTTGAACAAGGCCGTGCACAATGCGAAAGCTGTCCTTAGATGCTCAAGCTTCTCGCCTATATCACCTGCAAGTATTAATGCATCATCGGGGTGAGCGGTCAAGAGCTGTACTGCCTCGTGATTGAACTTGTGTGAGATGTGCAAGTCGGAAATTGCATACAGCTTTCCCATGGCCGGCTTCTATCCAGTGCTACTAGATAGATCGGTTTGTACGTAAAGTTGCTCAGGCTAGATGACTGTTTTGCATACAAAGTCAAGGCTATCTACCTTATGTAAGCACAAACAGCATATCAACGCAATGAGATCATCTGTTGTGGGAAATCAGGACAGCCTTATCACCTGGTGTGGCTATCGCATGGTCGATCTGATGAAAATCAAGACGTACTGAAGCTCGATTTCGATGATGATGCTGAACACGTATGCAAGCTAACTGTAGGATGGTGGATTAACAGGACCATCTTTATTCCGCTAAGTCTTAGCTTGGCAGACAGTCCAACACGTTGTCTTCATCCGGACACATTGAAGACGCTCTCGGCAAGGTTTAAAGATCTATCGATAAGTTCTCGGAAAGAAAGGGTAACAATCTAACGATGGTCTCAGATAATGGTCATCTTGAAAACTGTACAGTGACAGATAGTGATCCATGTCTATTAGGACTCATTCTTCATCTAGCTCCGGGTAGTGCCTATAGATCCCCATGCTATACTTCTGTCGCTTTTGAGAGCTCAAATACGCCGAAATCTTGTCTAAACCTCTCACACGATCGTACAAAGCGAACACTTTCTCGTATGTGCCACTTTTCTTGAGCTTACTGACGCATTTTGGGAATGCAAAGCTGACGCCATCAATTGTCTGGAAGAGGACGAGATCGGCATAGGTAAGCTTTCCGCCGTACAGGTATTCACCTCCTTTAGAAGCCTCGCCAGACAGGACGCGTTCGAAATAGCCCAGGAACTTGGGTAGTCTGTTCTGCCGGTAATCCTTAGCTTTCTTTTTCGCTTCATCCTTCTGAGCCTCGTAGTAGTCCATGACCGCAATAGGATGATGAGTATCGTGCGGCTCATTGCTCAACCCGTCTAAAGCAGTCAAGGTGAGTGAATTGACATGGTAAATGCCGACAGGGTCTGTCTCAGGATCTGGTACAAGGGATAACTTCGTTCCAAGGTACAACAAGATGTTTGGCGTCTGACTGATAGTATAGTCTCCATGCTTAAGGACTGGCGGAGCTAATGGGGGTGGGTTTATCGAGTCACCTGTGTTCTCAGATGCTGTCTGAGCTGTCACTTGTTTCATGCCATCTTCGAGTTGAGCTGTATCAGTGTAGTCAACTCCTGCTTGTTCTAACACAAGTCTGATATGCTCTCCACGTCCTGGAATTCCTGGCCAATAAATAAGATGATAGGTTTGATCTTCAGTCTTCTGTCGCTTGCTTGATCTGTTTGCCATGTTGCTTGAGCTCAGCTGAGTCGAGACTAACAGGTTCGTTTTGGAACACTTCAGTCGATATCTCACACAGAGAGTTGTTTCCGGACAATCTTGATTGTAGGAGGTAGGACTCTTCCCTTGAGTTCTATCCGGCCAGTTGGGACATTATTAGTACTCGAAACACATATCCTGTCAGACTAGTACCGGCAGGTTGGGTGAGGTAGGTACGTCATTGGAGGAGCATTGCAGATGTCATTGTGGCATAAGTTTCATGGATTGACGAGCATCTGCCGATACCTTGTAGTCTAATTATTTCGTGGAACTTCGCCAGGACGGCATCTCCCCGTAATGGCATTTAATCTAAGTAGTTCTCTGATCAGGCAAGCTCAAGCTTCAACTTCTGCGTCAGCTATAGCCTCGCCGTCAGCTACATCACCATTGATATGGGCTGACTCGTAATTGTCACCCGCTCTATCTATGTCGACAAGGGACTCTTTTGAACCAGATTCTTCGAGTCTAAGATATTCGTCCCATTCTGGGAAGAGCTCTTCATCCTCACCGGGCACACCGATAAGTTTAGCAACTTTTGTCTTGCCTTGTTTCTCAAGACTTTCCTTCCAGTCTTTCACTAATCTCGCGGTTGTGCTCGGCTTGTAGGTCTGACTGAATAGTACAGCTTCGCTGATTCTTCCGGACCGTGTGAGAAGAGCGATTGCACCCCCAATATCACCGCTTACCCACAAGCTCGAGAAAGCAATGTTGTTGCTGCCATTCTCTTCTGCTTGCTTAGCTAGGTTTTGCAGGCCCTTCCGATCACCGGAGCTGGAGTATAGTAGCAGGAGACTGCCAAGATCTTTGGCTTGTGTGAAACATTCCTGTGCCAAGCCAACATCCCAGGCTGCCATCGCAGCATCACCAACGGTCTTCCATTTGTGCTCTTGGTCAGCAGATCTTGCAAGCTCAAGAGCAACTTCGAGGTTGTTCAAACTCAACGCAAGCTCGAAACGGTGTTCAGGATCAGTGGCAACTTCGAGAGCCATCTCTTTATAACCTTGACCCTCTAAGAAGCGTGCGATCTTGTTCATCTCGCTCTCAGGCAGCTCGCTCAATAATCCTTGTGCTGTCTCTATCTCACCTCTCAAGACTAGGGTTTGATACTCGACCACTGTCAGAGACAGTGCGAAGGACACAATTTGAACATCTTTGTCGCACAAGTATAATCTGCCGTCTCTCTGCAGATATCCTAGTAGATACATACCTTGGTCAAAGTGCGAAATGGTGTAAGTCTGCTCTCCAACAAGGTAATTGAGTCTGTTTGTAGAATTCGTGTAAATGAAGCAATCGCCTACCCATTCGCCGGTCGTGATGCTCTCATTAATGTCGGTGACAACTTCGAAAGCTGCTTCCACGCCGTCCTCATCCGCGAGACCTGCATTCAAGCCTTCGAGGTAGGCTTCTCTGTCAAACCGGAGCACATACGTTGTCTCTGAGCAGGCAAGAGCAACCAATTCTCCGGACTCTGACCAGTAGACGTTCCTCGGCTCGACTTCGATTCGTCGAACGAGGTGGCCTGTTGTCCAGTCGAACATTCCAATACCGCCTTGTCCTTTGACGCCGAGTAGTACACCCCCACTCAGGCCCTCAGCCTGGAAGCCCACATCCAGGCCACCAGGCACTTCCTTCATTTTTCGAAAGATCTTCACAGACGTTGACGACTCTCGAATGGCATAGTCGGTATTGTTGTCTTTTGAGCCCCACGCAAAGTCCAGAGCGGATCCAAATGCTTGATTTCTCCATGCGATGGCAGTGTATATTATAAATTCCCCGTCACCACATACCGCAACAAATCTACCATTTGGCGAGTGCGATAGTGTTTGTGGGTATATCTCGCAAGAACCCAGGTCTTTTGTGGGAAGCGTCAACGGCTGGCCATCCTTTACAGACAAATCTCCTTTGATCACAGCAGAGACCACCTCGTTGTGACGTGCCCAGACCATCTTGCCTTCATGCATCGATACTGCCGGCTCTTCTCTGCCCATCTTAACCACGACCGCGCCGTCATCGAAACCCATGGCGATACCTTGCCGTCCTCTTTGGTAGCTAACACACCATGCTCTTTCGAGGCCGTAGCTCAGCGATTGCTCGAGTCTGTAGGTGTTTGCGTGCCATATCTTGATCGTGCCATCTTCTGAGCCTGAAATAATCACGGGGAGTTCTGGATGGTAGCAGGCGAATGACACATTGCTTGTGTGACCTTCTAATGTCGCTATCAATGCTTTCGTTGTATAATCCCACACTTTGACTGTCTTGTCATCAGAAGTGGTTAATATGTATGGCTTATCAGCCTGCGGATAGTAGTCGACATGGTTGACACCTTTTGCTTCATGTGCTTCTAGTGTGAAGTTTGCATGTCCTGAACCTAGGTTCCATATCTTGACAGTTCTGTCTAAACAGGCTGAGGCGAAAGTGTTTGTGTCCTTTGGATTTATTGCCAGACCCATGACATAATGCGAGTGACCTTCGAAAACCTGAACACATTTCCACGCTTTGTCCCAATCCCACAGTTTTATAGTCATGTCATCTGATGCGGTAAGCACGAAAGGCTGTGTCGGATGCACAACTATTGAGCGTATATAATCAGGATGGGCTTCGAAGGACGTGATCTTCTCAGAAGTGTTGTAGTTGTATACTCGTAATTGAAAGTCATCCGACCCGCAGACAATCCAGTTCTTCCTTGCAATGAATCTGCCGGCTCTTACGGGGACATCGGTGAGTTCGAAGGTTTTGACGACAGCTTGCGTCTCGTAGGACCATATATATGCATGTCCGCTGTACAGCGTTGTCAGAATCCATGGCTCTGTTGGGTGAAAGTCGATTCCCTTGACACGCTCCGAGCGCGCGAACAATTGTCGCTGTTACACCTGTCAGCTACGCAGCCCCTAGACGTAGTCGTTGTTTTGTTACCTTGACGTCTAGACGCATTTTGACCGTTGCGCGCTGTAAGATTGCAATCTATGCTCAATGCAGTGCCCACAATGCTCGAGCCTGTGGTTGCATGCTCTCGAGCTGAAAATCAAGGGGACATTGGTGCTGCACCTCGCCAAATTGTTGTTTACGTGCAATGTTGAGTGCAGTGATCTCGGGCTTGCTATATACACAAATCAATGTTGCGCACCTTCTCCAGTGTACAGATCTACAACATTGCTGAGACCACCCTGGCAATCGATGAGCCTGAGGCCATCATTTGATATTGCCCAAGTTGCCAAGATGTAAGGTACAGTCCCTAATCACCCAACCAAGCGTGCATCAAATTGTTAGGCGACCTGACCACCTAGAGCGCCCTTATCAACAGGCACTCGAGGATGCCTATCATTGAGATCATCGAGCTCATCGAAGACCTGCATTAGTATTTGATGCCACAGCTGAATATCCAGCTACCTACCTACCTACCTAAGATACCTACTGCAAATAAATACCTGCCTCCAGTGGCGAGTAGACCATTGGACTGATTCCTCGCTCGACGATACCACTGTATTATTGTGTTCGATCATATCCCGACGTTGACATTACGAGCCCGTTGTGAAAGCATGAACACACTGTACTCTTGTGGATCAGAAAACCTGCACGGGTCTGACCTTGAAAGACGGCCAACATGAGATCCAAATAAGTCCGTTGATCGAGCTAGCTTTTAGGTAGTTGTAGCGCATGGTTGAATCAAGGTTTATCGTATAGCATCAGATCGTGGTCCGTTTCTATCTATGGTGTATGCTGTGTTGCTCGTTCCAAACTCCTCACGCTGGCTTGGTGAGTATCTGAACCTCTGCCAGCTACAGCAACCACAAGATGGTGTCGCTCAAACCGACTTTACAGCATTTGAATGTAAGTATCGAGGATTGAGCTCATTGCAATTGCTTGAGTAAATTGCCTGTACTCGAGGAAGCCATTTCTGATCCTACATCCTACAGAATTCTCAATCGCAGGTCATTCTTTGGCTATTGGAAGAGCTCGGAATCGAGTATAATATCAATCTATTTGAGCGGGAAACATCTGGACCACGAAAGAGTCGAGCGCCTGCCTCTTTGCGAGAGACGCATCCACTAGGCAAATCACCACAGCTCGTAAGTGTCGAAGGACGGGTGATCATCGAGCGCTCAGCAATTGCCAAATATCTGATAGAGAAGTATGATTCAGAGGGACGCTTCAAGCTCAATCCCCAGGACGTTCAGAACGATGGCATTCGAGAAGACGTGCTCATATCGATGGGCGGCACAACCTTACAGCAAATCTTTATGGTGCAAGCGCTGTTCAATCTAATGAGGCAAGCTTCGCCGTTCTTTGTCAAACCTTTGGTCGGTATGATGGGGACCATGGTAAGCAAAGGATGGACTGGAGGTGAGGTGGACTTGATAATGACATACATCGATCGCCAACTAGAAGGGAAAGAGTACTTCATGGACACCCCTAATATTACGCGCGTCGACATCTGCTGGATGTGGTACGCTGACTTGGGAGTGATGGCTGGTAATGATTTCAGCAGGTTTTCGAATTTTACGAATTGGGTAGACCGTTGCAAGACTCGACCGGCATGGAAGCGCTCGTTGGAGAAAGGCAACGGCTACAGTACGAGTATGACCATGTAATGGAAAATCTCCGACTTTGATCTGACCGCCTTCTCGGCGCATCTATTGGCCGTGCAACGTTACGAGATATTATTGAGATAATGGCAATTGTGACCACACAGAATATTGCCATTTGAGTTCTGAGGAGACGATTACTTGGCCAGGAGCTATCTTTTGACAATCCCATTCGAGGCTCATCGTCGTGTCAACTGCAGCATATTGGCAAGATGCGCTTCCTGAGAAAAGGGTTTATATGTCGTCGTTCATTTCAGGATGGTCCCTTACAAAGAGGTTACTGTTATCACGCGGTACTACTGATAAGCAGAAGAGAACATTAGAGTGGTGGAAATCGGTTTCTCGCAAATAAATTCACGTGGGTACTGCCTTCCACGTTCTTCGTGATCTATACCGCTTTCGATGTTCTGCGGAGCTTCTACTGATAGCCCATCTCGGCTAACGAGGACTGGCAGCTACCATTCGTGCTCATCAGCCCTCTTTCGCCATCCTGAACGCTTGGCGAGCTACCCAATTCTGAACTATCTAATTTGCACGGTACCATCTACGAATCGACAGTACCCCGACATATCATGCAAGGAAAGTCAAACATGCTTTTCAAGGATACGCGTGCATTATTGCTTTCCCAAGTCATTTATTTCCTCCTTCAGCGATCAACCCTCTCGTAACCTTCTGAACCTCAAAGCGTGCTAAAATGTCATCCGACGAGCACTTTCGGCCTTCCTACAAGACCTGTACCGAAGTCTCTGCTCAATGTCCTGTAGCAGCGACGACATATGGTTATTACCCTGAACTTGGTCCGAACGCTTTCTTCGGCGCCTGGTTCGGTGCTCTGTTGATAGCTGGCCTAATTATTGGTGTACGGACAAAGACATGGTCGTATTCAGCTTTCCTCTGGGTTGGGCTACTCGGCGAGTTCCTTGGGTACGTCGGCCGACTACTGATGCACGAAAATCCTTGGAATTCTGGCGCATTTCAGATGCAGATTTGTTGTCTTGTGCTTGCGCCATCCTTCATTGCTGCCGCGATTTATTTGACTGCCAAACATCTTGTGCTCTACTGCGGGTCTCAGTACAGCAGGCTGCGTGCGAACTTGTACCCCTGGATATTCATTGGTTGTGACCTGGTTCGTATTCCCCAGAAACACTTCTCGGTGCTCTGATCCAGAGACGAGACGTCGTATTAGACCGTCATAAGTTTACTAACATAGATAGGGCTCGATTCTACTGCAGGCGGCTGGTGGTGGCATCGCAGCCAGTGCGGGCAAAGGAAACAGCCAGAAACTCCTTCATGCAGGCAACGCGTTGATCGTAGCTGGTATCGCCTTTCAAGTCTTCACTATGTGCGTTTGTGGCATTCTGGTTCTTGATTTTATGCGTCGCTTCTGGCGCAGCAATTCCAGAAGAGTGGACGTAAATCACCAGCGGCTGGCGACCGGCTATGAGGCTGATCACAACAACTCGCGGAAGATGCTGAACCTCAGGGTTTTCTTCTTTGCGGTCGTCCTGGCGTACATTAGTGTTCTCATTCGTTGTATCTATCGCCTCCCAGAAATGGCCGGTGGGTGGGGAAATCCTCTGATGCAGAAGGAAACCGAATTTCTTCTATTAGACGGCATGTAAGTACAACTCTGTCGAAGGCGAACTGGATGTCTAACAGGGTTTAAGGATGATAGCCATCGCCAGCTTCGCCCTTGTTACAATTCACCCAGGTATCTGGTTCCAGCCTATGAAACGGGAAAAGCGTGCAGAAAGAACGTCAAGTCTGCAACCATCAGAATCGAGCGAACTTCAGGAGAAATGAACAAGCAAGGTTGCGGGTGACCCTGGACTGCAGGAACATTGTGATTTGGTCCACGCGTAATTCTTCGCCTTAGAAAGCAACAAGATAGACATAGACATACGCGTTGGTGCGCACAACCAGCTACTTCAGATTGTCACGAGTTCGTTTTTCGGCTCGACCTGCATGCCAGACATGATGTGGAACTTAGGCGGAGGACAACAGCTTTAAGCGAGGCGCGAGAACGAGCCCCGACTTGCTGATCAGAAACTCGCCTTCGATCTCTACTATGCACGCTCTCATACGCTACTACCGGTTGATAATTTTTGCAAGTGTCAACGATCACTTCATAATCTCTCAAGGCCATGACTGCGTCTTGCTGGCTCTGCCAACTTCAACCTAACCTGAACAGGACATCGTAATGTACCAAGTTTCTGGTAAACACAACCCAGCGCTATTTTGGGAATATGCCATCCCGTAGATCTCATACAAAATCGCATCATGGCTGTCTCCAGTGCAAACAGCGTCGCGTCAAAGTATGAACTTCTCTGTCCTAACAACAGATCACTGACCTTTCCAGTGTGACGAAAGCCTTCCCCAATGTCAGAGATGCGCAAGGCGCCAGATGCCATGTTCCTTTATGAGCAATGCACCTGTAGCGTACCCGTCTCCAGGTTCCAGCTCGGTCAAAGACCAGGCATTGACGAATTTAGCACCACCCTTGATGCCAGTCAGCAATGCTTACAGCAGCGCCAACCCAGCAACGCCAGGCTCGACAAGTGATCAAGCTGGGGATGTCGTACCAATACCAGCTCGTTCGTCTCACCAACAGGGTTTCAGTCACTTAGATCTTGAACTAATACACTACTATTCGACTCAGACATACATGACATTGACCTCTAAACTGACAGCTCATCTCGTTTGGCGCGATGTCATTTTCCAGCAAGGCTTGAAACATAACTTTCTGCTTCATGCGCTCATGGCTACGGCTGCATTGCACAAAGCCACAAACCACGCCGAGGACAGTGAGACACACTCGAACTACATCAAAGTGGCGTTTCAATACCAGAATCTTGCACTTTCAGGATATATACCAGAGCTCAATAGGCCTAGTGAAGATAATGCTATAGCGCTGTTCATCCTGTCCGCATTGTTGACTATATGGCTCTTTGGATCGAAGAAGTTACCTGAGGCACTCACTGGGGTTCATCTAACAGGTTCCCCCAATTTCCTGCCGCAGATACTGCGTAGTGGTTCTGAAAGCGACAAAAGCACCGATTTCCTCGAAATCCTGACGCTGGTACAGGGTATCAACGCTGTGGTAAAACAAACCATTCACTGGCTGCGTGGTGGCGCTATTGATCCGCTCCTTAAGCCACCGCGAGATTCTGAGCTCCCTCCTAATCCGCCTGATATTGAAAGCTCTTTCGACAAATTGCGTTTCAGGATAGAGAATCTTGATGCGGCACAGGCTAGACTCTCAGAACAAGCTGCTAGAGAACGTCAAACGATCTATCTGGAGCGATTGAACAGTCTGAGGCACGTGGCCCGCGCACGTACAGTGCTTGAACACGATCAACAAGTCTTTGCTTGGCCTGTCACCTCCGAAGCTGCTTTCCTCGACTTGATCCGACAAACAGATCCGACAGCGATAGCTTTGTTCATACACTGGGCAGCCTGCTTCCGTTGTCTGGACCATCTCTGGTGGGCGAAGGGATGGTCTTTCAGGCTTGTCAAAGATGCTACCGCTCTGCTCGACGAATCGTGGACGAATGTGTTGGCTTGGCCAAAGAAGGAGGTAGGACTAGACTAGGTGGCTGCTCCTGCCATGTTTGACAATTGTGCACATCAGTTTTTGCGCAGTCGCCAGCGCAGACTTCCGAGGAAGGTGCTCCGCATTGAAAGTTCAGACTTCACTCCAGTGCCGCTAGCGAGCAATATTGCTCTGCTTCGAGCGTCGGAAAATATCCTTTAGTAGCCTATCAACGCCTCATCCGCACCTATCGATACATATCATCTCTATTCTCGCCAAGGTCACTGACAATGTCGTACCCTTTCCCGCCTTACCAAGATCAGCTGGCAGACAGTAGTGGCAGCATTAAGTCAACATTTCTCACACCTCCTTTGACTCCACTGTCTTCGCACGAGAAACCCTGGAAGCCTGCTAGCCCGGACGACTCCAGTCTGAATATGAAGAGAAAGCACCACAAGCATGACGAACAAGAACAAAGCACCAAGACCGCCCTGCAGCCAGATCGTGGTCAGCCTGGAACTAAGGTTGCGAACCCCAGCAGATCCTCCAATATGGGTCAAACGACACAAGAGCAGCCGTTGACAGTTGGGTCCGCTGGGTCTTCCGGGTCTGTATCGCCGAATGGATCTCCTCTTGCACCAGCGTCTAAGGCCAACAGTGCGTCATCCAACGTTGGCGAGCCCGTCTGCCAACGAAGATGGACACTAGCATCGAAATCGCAAGCAACAAGAGGCTTCACGCCACTACGATCTACTGTCAAGCAGACCACAGTCACGGATCATGTCGACAGCCCTGCTGTCATCACCCTCAGGCGTGCAACTACCAAGACGACACCGAGAGTTGATGAGTTGACATTCTTTCCCGAGCCAACGTTTTCTCACGAAAAGACTGGCTTGCTATCTTACCTGGTCTCGACTTTCTCGCTGGTTGGGGCAAGTACAGACGTGAGAACCACTACTTTTACGACCTCTAACACCACTTCAAGATCAACGTTGCTTGACAGCAATGGTGTTCATCCGACGATAACTAATCCTGCAGCAACGGTATGCACGGAAACTACCGTGGGTGCTCGTCTCACCATGCCGGGCAATGATGTGACTTTTCAGCAGATGCGTAGATGTTCAACCAAATTTACATCTGGGAGTACAAGCTATGAAGTGATCTGGGACGAAAACGACAGTGCAAGTACAGGCGATCAATCGAGACAATCGACTGTAGAGCGCAGGCGCTCTTCTCTAGCTGTCACCAGTCTCGAAGCACAACTTGCTCGTAGCACTCCAAGCACTCCTCGTGCGGTCAAAGTCAATTCGGGCAGTTCTGGTAGAGCTTCTCGGAGCTCAGTGAATATGTTTCAAGAACAGATATTGACGCCAGCGAAGCTCGACCAGATCATACTACCACGGCTTCAGCACAAAACCGGTTTACGTGATCTGCCACGGTCACGAGGTGGGCGCAGAAAAAAAAGTAGCACAATTTGCAGCATTACGGTTGATGATCCACTACATCAAACGCTGTCTGCTAACGGCGAGCGTAGACCCTCAACATTTGCTATGGAATTCTTTCCTCCACTGGCTAGTCGTCGAGAGAGCAGCTCGTATGGTCAGTATCCCGAAAGGCTTAGAAACAGTAGCAGCGATATAACCAAGGAGTGTGCACCTGGAGATAGCATACTGGCTCAATTCCGGCCACGCTTGGGCAGTCTGATTGGCTCAAGCGGCCACATGCGCAAGAAAAGCTCAGCAATGGATAGTCCTTCTTCTCGTAGAGGCAGTAGGATGATTCAGGGTGTCATGAGCAGACTTAGCTCCTTCGCTTCTGATTCGTGGTTTGGAGAAGCTGATACAGAGCCTTTGCTCGGTAGTGGGCCAGGTCGCTCATACTCGCACAGATGAGGTTACCCGCTGAAAATGGCTACCGAGGCAAGGTACCACCTACCTAGAAACGCAGATTTGGACTTGTGATACTATGTTGACCACTCATGGATCATGTAAATAGCTTCAATCGATGGTTGAAGGGTTCTGACCATGTGGTGTACTTGGAAGCCTATCACGATGTTGTATCCTCAAAGTCATGCATTGACGTGTCGATCGTATGCTATTTTGAAAGCAACCATTGATTCCCTTGGAAATTCAGCGAATCATCGTCACGCGCAGTCGTCCGCTTAGATAAAGCGACACTGCAGTGCTTGGTCATGATGCCCTCGGACAACGAACGGTATGCCCTTTCGGTTAGATCTTGGGTATAAGCACGTTACCGACATGACTTCGACTCTGGGGACGTCCTATCTGGCAACCCAAATCAGCCTCAAATGATATCGCATCTAAGCGGCGTGTTTTTAGCTCCAATTCTATCGGCCAGGCCTGTTGGCATTACCCTAAATCACAGTGGACATCTCACCGGCCCTTGTGGCTTATCATAACCTCTGGATCGCATGCATCGGTTCCGGCACGTTAATTCATGGATGTGACTTCACCTGCAACCTCCACCTACTGTAAGCAAGTCCAATCCGCTGTCACAAACCGTTGTACTACGAGCATCAGTTTCGACAACTTGTACCATATGCACAAGTAACCAGGAGTTTTCTGATGTCAATTTGGTTGACTATCGTCTCAGCATTAGGGTCTATCTCATCTATTAGTAGAGTGCATAGCCGATGTGATCCTCAAATCCTGATCCGCAACTTGTCTAGACATTGTGGCTACTTGATACATCAATATCGCACTGGCGCTACAAACCGTTCACCAGCCCTTCGATCATCAGCGTTCGCAGTCGCAGCTACAAGAGTATAGATCCTTCCTGGAAGGCCTTCACAATCGCCGAAATGTTCCAACCATGACCTCGAGTCCCCCGGCGCAGCCGCGGCCACCGCCTCCTCCATCTACACTCCCAAACTGGTCGAGCCAACGAAGCTTCAATACTGTGCCAACATTGTCTTCATTTCGTAGAGCGTCTGTGCCGTCCCTGTCAAGCCAAAGGGGAAATGAAGATGTGCTTGCAGCATCTGATCATGAACCAAGGCCAATCAAAAGACGGAAAATAGAGAGTGCTGCAACAAGTCCTTCGCCCGCAATACCTGCTCCTATCTTGCCCGAAGATACAAGGCTGGACGCCAGCAAGTACGTTCGTGCAAGTTGGGATACATTTGGCGCGGAAGACAGTTCGAGATCGACTTGTAGGGCGCCTGTTCTGGACGACCCAACCCTGCTCCCGAAGCTACCACTCGCTGCTTCCCATATCCCAGATCCGTCTTCGAGCCGAACACGATCCTCATGCAGGTATCGAGCAATCATCAGAGTGCCAAACAAGCCAGATGCCCTCCACTGCCCTGGAGATGCACCTCTGCTGGAATTAGATAAGCCTGCTGATTATTATCCCTGGAAGGGTCATCATCCCGAAGATGTTATCAACGAAACGAACGTGAAGTCTGGATATTGGGATCGTGCGCCACAACCAGCAGACAGAGAGTCAAATACGGCAAAGACTCCTCTATACACCGCTTTCAAGCATAAAAATGGCCTAGACAGTCTCTCTACCTTGTTTTCACTCGTTCTTGAACAGAAGACTAGACAAGGAGCGCTACCTTCAACTTCGACGTTTCGCCCGCCCCCGCGAGTCACACTGACCGAGGCGAAGAGGCGAACGTGGATTGCAGATCTTGCAGACGGTAGTGTTCCATTACGAAAGCTGAGCCGGACAATACCTCAAGGTATTCGAGGCGCCCAGCTCCTGGAGTTGTGCTCATCGAACAACATTCCTGTCAATCGTGCGCTCTGGTTCGTCAAATGTGTTGGTGCGAATGAAGTTCGTACTCTGAAGAGAAAAGGTGCAGCCGCTAATGCAGCCGCTGGTGCGGAGACAATATGGCTCAAAGACTGGACCGGGAGTATCGAATCATTTCTTGGTACATCCATTGAACAAACGACCACCGAGCAATGGTCGACATCCTGGCGATATGCGTTGCAATTAACCTTACGACTATATCACGAGATTCTGCTGGACCAAGACCACTTTCTTGACTGGATCGTCAGCGGACTGTCAAGTTGTAAATTGCAGCTTCTCCCTGTGTGGACAGGCCTGGCCGAATCGTTCCAGCATGATCTGTTGCGTTTCAGAAAGAAGGCACGGCAGATGGCCGCAGCACTTCTATCACGTCTTCAGGAAATGCAAACACTGTCGTTGGTGAAGAACTCGTTATGTCAAAAGCTAAGAAGTCTCGTGCGTGGTATAGCCTACGTCCGGCCTACTTGCTTTCTGATGCCCGACCAGTGGAAAAAAAGTTCTGTCACATTCGGTGGTTGTCTGCGTCCAGACAACCAGGAAGATCAGCGCATCCATGATCATATACGCGCCAGGAATGAGCGTATGTTAGCCCTAGCTGTCCCAAGCCGGAAAGCTATCGACGTTGACAGGATTGTCTACGAATACCTGGATTCTACAGGTCCGTCATACGATATAGGCAGCATAGCCAACCACTTGGAGTCAATACCAAGCAATCGTCCAGAGCTGATAAAGTACTGTCTGTTATGGGCAACTTCTAGATATCGGGCCGGGCAAGCTCGCGTATATTTGATCGTGCGGCTTGTCCGAAAATGGATACGTGCTAATGCAGATAACGCGTCAACAGTGCTCTCTTTCTTCGCCTCTGATCAGGACTTCTGTCAATTCGATTTGGACAATTACAGGCACGTGTTTGCTGAACTCTCTCGCACGAACATGATATCGAAGAGTCGATTCTTACAAGAAGTCAGCGTCAAAGGTCTGACAGCATCATCTCCTCTGTTGCGGGATTTGTGGCTTGCTGGCGAGCCGGCTCATCTATCACATTTACGCAACAGTCTGCTGAAGAAATCTGGTGGTTCATGCCTCGAAGATTCCAGAACGATAATAGATCGTGTTCTGAAGTCTTTACGAGAGATAGGTTGTTCTATAAAAACCGATACTTCAAATTTGCGATTTCAGACTATGATGCAAATGAGTTGGTCTGCTCGATTTGAGCTATCGAAGGCCTTGAGAAAGGAAGTTGTCTCGATATCACAATCCGCGAATCTGGGACCGAGAGAGAGTCCCTCTCTAGCTGACGATGCACATCGGCTGCTCTGCCAATTCGCACTTGTGCGGAATGTTCTAGAGGTCATTGGTGATGTTGCGGTACTTGCAGATGTCCTGCATCTACTATCAGGCTCTAAACAAGAAGCTCTCTTAATTGCAATGGTCGATACTTTACACTCAAATGGCGCCTGTCTGTCCGCTCTGGGTGCTTTTCAGCCATTGCAAGAAGCTTTTGCTCAAAGTTACATTTCTTTGCGTACGACGGGGCCATCTCTTCCGCATTTTACGGCTGCACTCCTCGATCTTTCACAAAGCTTCGCATGTTCGATGTTACCGACCAAGGCACTTCAACAGGACTTCGTTCGAGGTGATCGAGGGAGAATGCTTACAGCATGTTCGCCTTTCAGCGACGGGGTTGCGGAGTCCTTGCAGCAAGCCGGCGCCACGTTCATTGACGACTTTGAAGCAATATTGCAAGGTGAACCCAATATGAACGAACAGACTATGGCTTTGCTATTCAATGTTTTGACAAGCAGGATCGAGAAACACGACAGGAATGAGGAGGAAGAACTTGCCACGCTCTGTCAATTATTGGCTAGATTGCGCCTATTCAGAATAGCGCAAGCCGACGAACTCTTACAAAACTGGCTGCAAAGACTTTTCTCTGGTCCATGGTCTGACACGTTCGTTGACATCATGGTCGAGCTAATCTACAACCGCTGTGTCTCAGTCGATAGTTTTCTGACAATCACCGCTTCAGCTTCTGCAATTCGAGATCTTGTTCGAGATATCACCGCGGGACAAACTCCGAACTCAATGCTCAGCATTGATTCGCAGAAAGACTATGTTGTCAGGATTGCGGTTAGGAAATTCATTTCCACATATCCGGAATGTGCCCTGAAGCTCATCACGGAGAAAGGCTGCACGCTTTCGACTCCGACTTCTGCCAAGGTCGCCTTTGCAGCCCTGACGCAGCTCGTGATTGAAAGGTCGTTCGTGGAGCAGGACCAACCCCTTCCAGTACACGTCGATGATCTACTGGGACAATTTCTTGTTTTCGAGGAACATTGTCCTGATGCCCTCGACGAGTTGTTGCTGCGAATCAGCCACCTCTCACTACCTTTCTACCGAGCAAATACTGCAAGGTCGGCGCAAACGAGCAAACAGTGGCCTGACGAAGCTGGCGTTGAAGCGGAATCTGAGCTCGTCTTTCGTGGTTTGCGACTCAGCCTAGAAGAACACGAGGACCATCACCTGGCGTCACAAATTATTGGAACATTTCGGCGGCCTATACAAGCTCGTGTCAGAGTTATGGCTACACGACAATTCTTCAATGTCCTCCCAAAGATGTTCCAGGGAAAAGGTGTGGTCTCAAGCTTACCCACCAATTCACAAGATAGACAGCGGAGTCAACATGCTCTAAGGAAACTCGCTTCTCTCGGACCTGCTTGTATACCTGATCCACTCAGTGAATGCAACGGAGCACTGATCGAGAAACTGACGATGGTGGCTAAGCTGCTTGGACCAGCCACAGAGGCAGCACCACCACATCACGGTATGCTGGTAAACATCACATCCCCGAGGTCGCCTTCTTACCAAGCTTTACAACATGCGCTACCAGCACCGCGGTGGGATAGCCGATACAGAGAAACCATCTTGTGGATCTTGGAATACCTCAACATGTTCCTCGTTGTTGTCAGCATGAATGCAAATTGCTTCACAAGGCAGGAAGGCTTCGCGCTGTCCAAGCCCCAGCAGAATGAGCAGATCAAACTTGTTGCAATTCTCGCAAGCATTGCAACACAGCCGGTGCTGACACAACTGCTTGGATCAGGGCTTGAGGACTTCTCGAAGACCAGAATCAAGGCCTCAATACGATTCACCTTGGACGTTGCAGCGAGATTTGTTGACGATCTTCACGAAGAAGGACGCATGATCTGCACAAGGATCATGAAAGATCGACTCGGAGACGAACGCATAATGTGGTTGTTTGGGAATATGGCACTGTGGAACAGCTTCTCCAATCCGTCGGGGAAAGGACTCACACTGTTTCACGAAACGAAAGGTTTCGCCAGTGAATTTCGGCCTAGACAATTTGAGCTAGTAGAGAACGGTGGTACAGGAAACAAAGATAGTGATTCATGCCTTGCTTTGGGATTATTTTGCGCCAAACGCATTTAAAGATTACTGACGGTGATTGTGCATTCTGTAACTGGTTTGATTTGGGCTAGACAGCGAGTCTGATGCAAGGCGTTTTGGATAGGCACATGAGAGACGAATTTCGGCAAGTGTGATGATATACGTGTACCGTTTTCATGGGCTACGTAGCAAGATGACCTTGCTAGAAACAAAAAAAGCATGCAGAGAGTATTGCGCCGTGCATTGATAGGTGGCGAACGGAGATAGGCTCAAGTAGTGGGGCGCGGTTATGGCTCCTAAGGCTACTGTTAGCTGTATCCTCTAGTAGTAGTAGAGCACACAGTTCGTGCAACATGATCTGTCGCTTCAGCAGATTAGCAGCATAAAGCAGTCGCGTGGACAGCATCTATGTTCCACGTGATACTTTGCATCAATAACAGCCATGACCCTGACCGCAATGTCTAGAACAATGACCTCGTGATCCGAAAGCGTCACGAAGATGGCCACAATACACGGGCCCTGCTTGCCTCACATGCCAGTGCCAGTGGACAACCATCACACGCCTTGGCCAACTTGCAGCTGCCTTCGATCGCGTTTTTACCAATTCTGCACGGACAAGTGTGCATGAGTCTAGTCACAAATGGGATGAAATACCTACATCTTATTCATATATCTATCTATACCACATCATTCGCTGTCAGCCTCGAACACGTCAAAACATCCATCATCGCTCATGCACCGTCACGTTGCGAATTGACCACTCTCGACGCTTATGCTTTACTCTTGTCTTGCTTGACACTTCGGTTGACTGGCAGCTTCCTATGTGAGGGGGTAATCGCAGAAAACGATCAACGATCGACGAGAACATGAGCAGTCCGGCTTACCCACAATCAGCGCTTCGAAGCTCAAGCAGGAGCAGTACAAGGATACCGCATTTCGAGGACACAATTCGAGAAGGCTCTTTGCAGTCTTGTGGCGGCGACATTGAGGAGCACAGCCCAATCAAAAAGA
The DNA here is from genome assembly GCA_022813495.1 of Pasadenomyces melaninifex. Classification (NCBI taxonomy): domain Eukaryota; kingdom Fungi; phylum Ascomycota; class Dothideomycetes; genus Pasadenomyces; species Pasadenomyces melaninifex. Next base: position 365,120 of record JAKLMI010000007.1, read on the forward strand.
ACAACAAAAAGTGGACTTTGGGCATACTAGCAGACAAGAAAACAAGCGAAGTTCCTGGCACTGTCTTACTGCTGTCTCGCTTCTCCACCAGGAACATTCCACTTGGTCTTCAGCATGAACAGGTTAGAGGCAGGAGCAGATCCAGGGGCTCGATATCAGGTGAGTCCGACAGAAGACAGGTGCTTGACACAAAGAAGCGTACCCCTGACGGCCAGGTCATTCTCGACCCTCAACCCGATGACTCGCTGAACGATCCTCTGAACTGGCGACAATGGAGACGTGATACAGCTCTCTGGTCATTAGGTTTCTACTGTATGCTGGGCGGGGGAATGACTCCTGTCCTCGCTGCTGGATTCAATCAGGTTGCCAGGGACCTGGGCGTTTCATTCGCCGAAGTCGCTCGAACTACGGGATTCTATATGATGGGCTTGGGTCTTGGATCCGTTGTCGCTTCACCTACAGCTATCATCTTTGGGAAGAGGCCCGTATATTTGCTTTCTGCTATCTTGTTTATTTTGGCAAGTGTGTGGTGTGCACTTGCTCCCGACTATGCTAACCTTGCGACTGCCCGTGTCTTCCAAGGCATAGCTGTCAGTCCTGTTGAATGTCTGCCTTCCGCCACCATTGCTGAGATCTTTTTTCTACATGAAAGGGCCTTTCGAGTTGGGATATATACCTTGCTTTTGTTGGGAGGCAAGAATCTGATCCCTTTGGTCAGTGCCGCAATCATTCAAGGGCTCGGTTGGCGATGGGTCTTTTGGATTGTGGCCATGCTTGTCGCCTTTGGCGGGATACTGCTTTTCGTGTTTGTACCAGAGACATTCTGGGACAGAACACCTCGGCCTCGAGCCTTGACCCGCCGTTCCAATTCCAGACTCCGCTCAACCTCGTTGATCCACAGATCGAGTCCTGTCACTACGAGACGTTCTCAAGTTGGCTTTGCGCCAGAGGTCCCGCAAAACTCGAGCGAGAGGTCACGCAAGCCCAGCATGGTCCCACCAGATAACACACACGATATAGCGAATGTGGATGGAGCTGCTGCGAGAGGTAGACCAAATCTTCGTCTCACTGACCTCCCAGTTGCACGACCAACTGGTGCTACTACTGTGGCACAACCTGAAGCTCAATTCTCTAAGGAAGACCCGAGCATGCCTCAGTTGCACAACTTGAATTCGCCATACTATCTTTCGCTCGAGAAAAACGACGATTACCTGTCTTTCCCCGCAGCACCACAACCGGAACCTTTGCCAAAAGATCCTACCGCTATTGACGCTACTTTGGGAAATATAGAGAAGCAGGATCCTACGTCCGATGCCCGTACAGCCAGCGAGAACGAGCCTCGCCACTACTCCATACATGCTGCAAGATCGTCTTCACTTTCGAAGCCGACTGTCCCGAGAAGAAGACCTACAGAAGAGAGCTACACCACTGGTCTACGTGTTCAAGGCGCCACGCCTTGGGGCCGATCCTTGAAGCCCTGGAACGGCAGGCTGAACAAGGTAAGTTGGTGGAAAGCGGCAGTGCGTCCCGCTATTCTGTTCGCCTATCCTTCAGTCCTGTGGTCTGCGATGGTCTATGCTCTCTCCGTCGGCTGGCTGATTGTCCTTTCCGAGTCTGTCTCCCACATATATTCGAACCGTCAGTCCTACAACTTTGATTCGCTGCAGATCGGTCTTGTCTATATGTCACCCTTCATCGGTGGCGTGCTAGGCACAGCCGTTGCAGGTAAGGTGTCCGATATTATTGTCAGATTCATGGCACGCAGAAACAATGGCATCTACGAACCCGAATATCGACTCGTCATGGCTATTCCGATTGCAATCAGTACAGTCGTTGGACTCATGGGATTTGGATGGTCAGTAGAGGAGCGCGACGCATGGATCATCCCAACAATCTTTTTCGGTATCATATCTTTCGGATGTTGCGTTGGTTCAACCACGGCGATTACATTTTGTGTCGACTCCTATCGACAATATGCTGGCGAGGCACTTGTGACATTAAATTTTAGCAAGAACATCTTTCATGGGTTGGTATGGAGTCTCTTTTTCCCACACTGGTTGGAGGCAGACGGCGAAAAGACAGTGTTCATAGCCATTGGTGGCATACAGCTCGCATGCATGTTGCTCTCCATCCCGATGTACATCTTCGGCAAGCGAGCACGTATGTGGACAGTTAGATCTTCTCTAATGGATAGATTTTGAGCTTGGTCTGCAATTAGACACCTAGTTTCTTGGACATCTTCACTGCGAAATTCAATATTGAAGCACAAATTCGCAATCTATTTGATCCCAGTAGGACCTCCAAGTGTAAGCCGCAAACAGTGAACGCTGCCCAGGTGTTCGAAGCCAGATACCTGAGCTACATGCGTTGAAGCTTTGATTTAGCCTGTAGCTCGGATCTGGATGTAGCCCTCGAGCAGTCGCTGCCACGTCGAATGCCACCATGACGCAGGTCTTGGCACTCGTCCTACTCCGGTTTCCCCAATGCCCGTGTGGATCTTTTCTAGCGGTGACCAAGTCTTCAGCAAGCTATCGCAAACTACTATCGTTGGTATATTCTGAAATGTGACTGGCCTCTCTTTGGGAATCCTCTTGCAGAAATGCTTTGATATTTCGTCACGGAGTGAACTGCATTCGAGACTGCTCCAGTAAGACCTCGGACTATGCATCTATTCCCATCCTACCCATCCTCGCTCTTTGTGCGAAACGTTCCGTAAAATGAGCTTGAAGATGTGCCACGGTGGCAGTATAATGAGGCAACGAGCCTACGGGAATATGGTTTCTCAGTGCTGTGGCCCAGCACAGCGTAGAACACCGAAATCATACAGCTCGAATATATCTTCAAATGCGCAAGGAGCTGTAAATAAAGCTCAACTCTCGCAGCAAGGAACAGTCAATAACCTACTAGGACAACAAGCACAGCAAAAGCAAGCTGATCGTGTAGGCCACCATCATCGGTTCTCTGCTCCAGCACTGACATTTCGCAGGCGTTCTTCCTCGATTTGCTAAGCAGCGCTGCCACCAAGCGAGATGCGAAAGCCTACCTTAGCAGGCTCAAGAATCCAACCAAGAAAAGACTAGAGGCACAGGATCAGAGAGAGGCGAGGTCTGGCAGTTACGTCAATGTGGGAGCTCTATTCAGAGGCAGTCGAGCTGCTGAGATGAGCCCTGTTTTCACTCAGCAAGCACTAGCCCAATCAGAATTTCAGGAGGAGGAAACAATACACGTAGCTCTGGTCAAGGTCAAAGACGTTGCCTCTTTGGCACAAAGTACCCTGGAAGGCATTGGAGAAACACTGAGTCAGCTAAATAGACTCAGTATCAGTCCCATTGTTGTTGTCGAATCTTCTTTCGGTGACCGTGGACAACTAAGTGAAGAGACTGATCGTCTTGTTGAAGCCATCAATAGAGAGGGAGACTTTGCTCGGCGCGTCGACAATGTGTTCACTGTCAGCGAAGTCGGCAAGACAGCAGTGCACAACAGGAAGCTGCTCCTACGACCTTTGAGGCGGTCAAGAATACCTGTTCTGGGCAATGTTGCATACTATGAGGATGAGCAAAAGATGTGCATAATCTCTGCAAAAGAAGCCGTCCTCGCACTCACGGAGGAGCTTGCAGGCCTGAGCGTCAATTCATCGACAGTTGAAAATCACAATGATGCTTCTGCAGCAGTTCAAGATGCCCAGCGACAGGTTTCATTAGATCGAATCATCACAATCGATTCTGCAGGGGGCATCCCGAACGCAAAAGCGGCAGACGGCAGACATGTGTTTCTCAATCTGGAGCAGGAGTACGATCTCGTCAAACGGGCACTGCAAGCAAAAGTTGATAGTCCTGCTACGGACACCCACCTTTCTAATCTTGGTTTGCTGAAGGAAGCTTTGGCATTACTGCCACCATCGTCATCTGGTCTAATGACAACATATGAAGAAGCAGCGAATTATGGCATGAATACACAAACGACGGACGCGTCTGGTGTTGGGACTCGACGACAGAAGAACGCTCTTATTCACAATATCCTTACAGATAAGCCCGCGTACTCGTCTTCGCTACCATCAGGCCGATTACCGAGGGCCGATGCTCGTCATGATGTGAGTAACACAATCTCATATTCGAGCTTCGTCAAACGAGGCATGGCGGTGACGATCTTTCCAAACCCTTTCGAATCACCATGGAGACCCCCTTCAGGGCAGCTCAAGCTCACAGATGCACGTATCGACTTAGCCCGTTTAGTACACTTGATCGAAGATAGCTTCGATCGCAAGCTTGACGTTGAACATTATCTCAAACGAGTCAATGATCGTATTGCAGGCGTCATAGTAGCAGGCGAATACGAAGGATGTGCAATATTGACCTGGGAGGTCCCACCCAGCTCGAGTGGCTGTGATGCTGAGCCAGTCCCCTATCTCGACAAGTTTGCTGTCCTGAAACGTTCTCAAGGCGCAGGAGGAGTTGCCGACATCGTGTTCAACGCTATGGTTCGCTCGTGCTTTCCCGATGGTGTTTGCTGGCGGTCTAGGAAGAACAACCCGGTCAACAAGTGGTACTTCGAGCGCAGTGCGGGTACATGGAAGTTGCCTGGACAGAACTGGACCATGTTCTGGACAACGCCTAATGTCGAGCTGCACAGTGATGTTTTCAAAAGCTATGAAGGTGTATGTAGGAGTGTCTTGCCCAGTTGGGCTGATAGTCAGAAACCTGCTGATTGAATTCGGCTGTGATTATTGCAGGTTAATTGGTCATCTAGGCTGGTTATGAATGCTACGATGTCCAAAAAAAGAGAAACTTTCACTTTGTGGAAGCTGGCAAGCCGAAGCCGTTAGATCTGAATCCTCAACGTAATTACAGCTACTCTTCTGCAATCACTATCTGACGTTGAGCAATATATCCACTAACATTCAACATCGATGTAAAAACCAAAATTAGGCAGCGGCATCTGGAAGAAAGACTATGGGCTCAAGTCAGGATTAAGACTGGCAGCCTAGCTGTTGCTGACAAGCTCGTCCTCATCAACCAAGGTTGCCACACGTTCATTTTGTATGCAGCTTGGCACCCAGAGTGAGGACTAAATGAAGCCCGATTCTCAGCGCTAAGCACAGGTAAGGTGCCACTTATTAAGTGAGCCTAAACCACAGCAAAATGAGCTGGAAAATTGCGCGCTTTATAGCGACGTCGGACTTTGATTGTGGGCAGCTAACGGAAATACTTCACCAATAGGTTAGGACAGTCATGCATAGTGCGATCGTCCTTACTCTGCCTCGTGCTTGAACAGGTAATCATGCCTGTTAGGGCCATTGATTCAGAATATCTCAGAGCTGTTAAGACTCGAATAATAGAATCATTAACTATCTAGCCATTTACGGCATACACCTTCCCAGAAGTAATCCCAGCCTTGCTTCTCTCTGGTCCTTTCGGCCAAGGCTAGCAGCTTACGTCGTCTTTGGCTGTCTTCGTCCATGTATTGCTCCTGCTTCAATATCTGCAGCCCATTCTTGGTCACTTTCAGCGCGTATCCATCAACGTCCTTCCACTCTGGCCAATCAGAACCAGTTTCATATACAAAGTCCAATAATCTATCTCGCCATTGGCGTATCTTGTCCAGCATCTCCTTGCCCAGCATATCATCATAATTGCCCAGCAGTGACACGATGTCCCAAGTGTGAGTTGCAAAGTCTCCTTCTGTCAGATAGCCACCAGCCTTGAAAGGATTTTTGAGGTCAAATATCTGTAGATACCTGCTCTTAGCTGGTGAGCCTTGTACAGCTGCAAGACTTGCGGCGAAGAAGCCTATATCTGACTCGAATTGGCAGATCTTTCTCAAAGCGTCAGAGTCGCTATCACTTTCTTTTACCTGGTAGAGCTCTAGAAGCTCATCTGCGGCATCGTTTGGAAGGCTGTTTTGGCAATTCTGTATGAACGTTTTCGCATTATCCTTCTTTCCAGCTTGACTAAGGATGTTGTATGAGATGCTGCCATCATACGTGCATGAACTATAAATGGCACGCTCCAGCCAGGCCACATTGAATCTGGGCTTTGACCTTGCAAGCGCCATTGTCGGGTGATCGTATGGCAGGAGCTCAGAAGAGCTGCAAGGCGCACCAACAAAAGCTAACTTGCGGATCTTGTCGACCGGTGCATCAATGAAATCTTGAGCAATTTGTTCTGAGGTTTTATTATCGATGTTTTCTACTCCAAGTTTCTTCGCTAGCTTTAGGAAGTTCTCTTGATGTTGTGCAGGTGTCTTGCATGGCATGGTCACGGGTGAGCCCGAAAATGCAATCATTTGCTTGTAGAGCGGCGTCTCGTTCCCGCTGATTGAGTGAAGCGAAACGGATTCACCACCCGCAGACTGACCAAGAGCAGTGATACGGGCTGGATCGCCATGAAAACCTGCTATATTGCGGTGTATCCATCCAAAGGCGCATAGCTGATCGTGCAGTCCATTGTTTGCCGGTATCGAAGCACTAACTTCAGGTGAGTGTAAGAAGCCAAGTGCCCCAATACGGTAGTTTATGGACACAAAGATATGTGGTCGCATCGTCTCGATGGCGTGTCTCATGAGGTTGATCGGCGAATAATATGGACGCGAAGCTGAACCAAGAAAGTATGCTCCGCCATGAATGAAAACCAAGACCGGTAAAGAAGCACCTGTCAGTGATTTGGGCGTGGTTATGTTCAGGTACAGACAATCCTCTGCCTGCGGCTGTTCGTCGAATCCCTCGCTTGGGAATTGATTGCCTTCACAATCTGTCTTGGTGGCGTTTTCAGGCTGAATACATTCTGGACCAGCTTGCGTAGCGTCGAAGGCTTCTTCGACTGCTGCTGATCTTGGTAAGTTGACTTTAGTTTGCGCGCGTCCAAAACGTTGTGAGACATGAGCGTAGGGTATGCCTAGATATTGGACGATATCAGTGTTAGATACAGCTCGGCCTCGAATGAGGCCGAGTAGTGGATGACGAAGTAGCGTGGTCATATCTACGAGGAACTGAGCTTCAGAACAATCATACAGCGAGAAAATAGGAAATATCACAATTGTGGCTGATTGTGGTAGTTGCAAACGTTGGAAGGTGCTGAGGTGATGAGATCATGACTTGGGACAAAAACACATCCGGAGGTTGCGCTTGACATACAGCAGAAGCAAGCATGCTCAAGCAGTAGCTATCTGGGTATTGCGCGACTTGGATAGTCTACATCCGCCAATGTCGAAGCGACAGACACATTCAGAACGCCGCAAGACGATGGTAACTTTGTAGCTGAGGAAATGGTCTCGGACTGGAGTTTGTGAGCTATGCTTCAAAGGGATCGACTCCACTGTTTCTAGTCTGAGCTTGGAAGTTGATGTTTAAGATGGTAACCTATTTTATTCTGTGACAATCGTCAACAGCTTCAGAACAGTACAATCAATCGAACGACGCCTTCCCGAGTTCTGCAAGATTATATCTGATAATGACAGCCATGCCTCTTGCCGACTTCTAGGACATCGCTTCTGCAGTAGAGATCGTTAGGACACCGCCAATGGTCTTGGCAGACTTGGCCGGTGAGCACCGCGAACCATAGGATCGGCATCTGCTATGTCTTCTGAAGTACGAGCATCACCCCCAGTGCGGAAGCCAACACGTGTCCTTGCATGCGTGCTCTGTCAGCAACGGAAGGTCAAATGTGATCGTAAGTTCCCTTGCGCTCATTGTACTAAATCTCGTGTACAATGTGTGCCTTCGATTCTGCAACCTCGTCGAAGGAGGAGAAGATATCCAGAGCGAGATCTCCTCGATCGTATCAAGCGCTATGAAGATCTCTTACGACAGAACAACATCAACTTTGAACCACTTCATAAGGACTTCGCTTCACTGAATCTTGGTGACAAGCCATCATCGATCGCCGACAACGGGTATGGCTCGGAAGATGAGCATGACAATGATGATCCGAGCCCTTCGACTACGTCAATTGGCAGGGCTGACAGGGAATACGAACCAAAGAGCATGTGGCTTGCTATGAGCCGTGGATTTGGCAAGGCAGACGACGAAAGTGATTCTTCCGCAGACGAAATGCGTGAAACTACAATGAAGAAGGCATGGGACCTTGCGTCCTTCAATGACGATCACTTGCTCTTTGGCTCACCTCAAGGCAGGATTGATCTTTCTACCCTCCACCCTGATCCAGTCCAAATCTTCAGGCTGTGGCAAGCCTATCTCGACAACATCAACCCGATTCTCAAGGTCACTCACACGCCAACGCTTCAAAGTCGCATCGTGGACGCGGCAAGTCATATCGGAAATATTGATTCAAGTTTGGAAGCTCTACTGTTCAGCATATATAGCATGGCTGTACTTAGTTTGAGGCAGGAAGAATGCTTGAGCATGTTCAATGTTGCCAAGGGAGATCTTTTGACCAGGTTTCAATTTGGTTGTCAACAAGCTCTCTCAAACGCCAGCTTCTTGAGGACGACCGAGCGCGATTGTTTGACGGCATTATTCTTGTATTGTGTAAGTAGGTATACCCCTTTTCCTATAAACACTGACCGAACTAGATATCTGTTCGTCCTGCTACTGTACCACAGTCACTGTCGGCAATACTCGCCCTTGTTATACGCATTGCTATGCGCATGGGAATTCACAACGAATCTACACTCGAAAATTGTACCATACTTGAGGCCGAAATGCGCCGTAGATTGTGGTGGGCGATCGTGCTATTTGATACTCGCATCGGACAGATGGCACAGTCGAAATCGTCGCTATTAGATCCCACATGGAATTGCAAAGTGCCGGCCAATTTGAATGACGCTGATCTTCGTCCCGAGACGAAGGTACCGCCAACTATCCCAGAGCGACCTTCCGAAGCCATCTTCGCTGTTGTTCGGGCAAGGATGGGTGATCTTGTTCGCCATAGTAAATTCAACCTGGACTTCACAAACCCGGCGCTCAAAGCTATTGCCCGACAGCCGGACAATCCAGGAGCTTCCGAAGGCGAGGATCTAGCCAAGCTCGAGGCTCTCATCGAAGATCAGTTACTCCGCTATTCTGATCAGGACAATCCAATTCACTACATGACGCTTTGGACAGCGAGAGGTCACATGGCACGCTATCGCTTGATTGAACACAATGCACGCTTCGCTGACTCGGCCAGCCCACGTACCGACGAACAACTCAACATTACCACCTCATTTGCTCTGCGGATGCTCGAATGTGACACCAAGATCATGTCTTCGCCGATTACAAGAGGCTTCCACTGGCACAACCACTTTCATTTCCCGTTCCCAGGATACTATCAGGTTTGCCAGGACTTGAAACGGCGGCCGAACAGTATCGTTGCTCCGCGCGCCTGGGACATTCTGAGCACAAATTACGAGGGCTGGTTCTACTCAGGAACTATGGACGATAGTCCTTTTTTCAAGATCTTCTCAAAATTCATACTGCAAGCTTGGGAGGCATGCGAGACGGCAGCACTCCAGAAAGGTGAAATGCCTCAGCCACCTGGCATCATCACGTCGATACGCCAGTTGCTAGCCGCACTGGACGAGCACAATTTTGCGATGAACACGGAAATCGACAATCTGCTCGCGGATGAGGACAGCAACATGACTGGAGGTGCGAACACTATGAATCCACCACAGCCATATGGGGTGAGCACGGAAGATACTTTCGCTGCGTTCAATACACCTTTGATGAGCGCGGCGGGAATACCACCTGGTGGTTCGGGGCCTTTGAGCCCTTGGATGAATCAAACAAATTGGGCACCGCCAGGAGGCCGACCTATTTGGTGGCCTCCTATGCAGTGAGTCTGTGATGTATATGTACGCTACATATGATACGGCTCTATAAGTCTCTGCTCTTATAGCACAATATCCACTCAGTCTTTGACAATGATGCGCCGGACGCTAAAATGCATAAAGTATACCTTTTTGAACCTAATATTCATCTGGAAAAGTGTTATACATCCCAATAATACTCGTTGTCGGCAGCACTGCCAGAAATGCTTGTTCTACGTAGACTTGAGCTGCGATTTCGTGCATTGTTTAATGTTTGGCTTCTCAAAGCTCTATTACCCTATCTTTGAGCCGAACCGCCTTGTCCTGAACGTTGCGATGGTGATTGTGTTAGAGCGCCCTTCATCTGGCTCATGCCTGGTACAGGTCGCCTTGGAGGTGAGGTTGACTGACGTGATTGCTGAAGGGCGAATGCATTGCCAGCTACGACACTTTCGTAATTTGTTGGTGTTTGCGCATTGCTATCGGATCGAAAACGACCACTAGTTTGTGTATCCAGTGGTGCCGCATACGGTATTGGGGAAGCACTTGGCGAGGAGACGTGCATGACTGGCGGAAGCGGACCACTCGTAGTTGGCTGAGCGCCATCGAAATAGCTGCCACCATGAGAGGCTTGTTGCTGTGGTGCAGATGTGCTGATCTGACCTGGCAACGGTTGATAAGGTGGAGTTGGCACTTCTGCAATGGGTGTGCCGCGAGATACGTGTTGGTTCGCTCTACGTCGACCACGGGTAGATTCCCTTCGCATGATGTTCTTAACTTCTTCGAGATCATTCGTTCGCTGTCGATCAAGCGATGTCTTCTGTCTTTCTAAAGGCGCCGAAGAATAGTCGTCTTTGCCTTCTAGAGAGGGGTCAACGACGACTGGCGAGCGTTGCATCAAGCCAGCAGCCTGTATCTTCTCACGTGCTTCACTGGAGGAGTCTCCGAAAAAGTCTACAGAGCTCGAGGTCGCGGCAGGCTCGTCAGGTTTAGACGTAGGCACTAGGCGTGCAGCTTCTTTCTTGCTGTCGAAATCTTGCGCATTTTCGCGAGCTTCAGCATCACTGATAGCCACAGAGTAGGATGGGTTGGCTTTGTCACCCAATGCTGCGCTGCCACCACCAGGAGCATATATTGGGACTTTTCGCAAAGCCTGCACGAGTGCACACATGAATTTACTGCGTCTGGCAGCACGAATAGACTCAATTGACCAGTTACTCTTGTGACGAATCTCAATTTTGAGCTGCATCTTGTTCATTTCAGCCAAGTCGAGCACCTCAACATCGATATCTGGCTGGTAGTCCCGACCATTCTCGCGGACAAACTTTTGCATCTCCTCGCGGAGCAGTTCAATGTCTTCGAAACTAGTATCAAAGCTGATGGAAAGATTGATTTGTTCTCGCATGGCTTTGGAGCGACTAACGTTGTCGACCCAGAGTGAGTTGAGCACGATATTCGGCACTTGCGTGCGTTTGTGGTCTTTGACCTTGCGGAACATGGTATATAGTAGGCTGATCCTCTCAACAACGAGCTGCTCGTTGTTTATGTCGACCCGGTCTCCCACATCATAAGGATGCTTGACAAACAGGAAGATGCAGGATCCGAGTAATTCTTGGGCAGTAGCCGAGAAGACAAATGAAAGAGACAATAAGGCAGTACCAGCAGTTGCCAAGGTTGTAGTGAAACTCTGATTCAGCCAAGCAACGAAAATGAAGATTGTAGCAATGAAGACCACGGCCAGCAGCAGGTTGTCCAGGACGGTGATAGCTTGGTCGACATCGCGCATGCTGTTAGCTAAAGCTGCGCGTTCTCGACCAAATTCGCTAACACGGAGGAGCATTTCTTCCAAGCTGATGTCTCCATTACCATCCAGATCGAGTGCGGTAAAAATTTCTTCGGCTTCGGCTTCGCGCTCCGAACCCAACACATCGACGATGTCTTCGAGGTGTAACGCCTCGTTGCCTTCCAAGACGAAAGAAAGCCATATACGTCGCGCCAGTGCTTCTGAGGACTTTCTCTTCTCTAGTGCTAGGATGACGGTAGAATGCGAAGCAGTTGGGTTGAAAATCTGCTTTCCAGTAACTTCAGCAGCCATGTGACCAAAAGCTGATGTGACTTGCTCGCCAACTCTCTGTACATTCTGGATTAGTCGCATAGGAGTAGCAGAGCCAGACTTGCGTTTTCCAGGCGTTGCAGCGAGAGAGCTCAGACCCAAGACATCGCCAATGATATAGTCTTCTTCAGCGAACTCATGACAATAAGGCGGAAACATGGCTCTAGAAGCATCATACAAAGCAGTCACGAGGAAGATGTTTCTCTTAGACTCTTGTATCTTCGAATCAAACTGCTTGCGATGGTAGGAGATGGAAATGAGCTGGATCAGTACTTTCTCTACCAGCAGTATTAGCGTAGAAAACAGACATGCGGCCAGGACTTTAGTCACGACATCAATCCAGTGATAGTCCGCAGGACCACGGCCAGGCGTCCTAGTCATAACAGGTCTGAAGGTGGCCAAGCTGACAATCGCCCATCCCACCAATGACAGAGGAATTTCCAGCGCAGCCAAGATCAACGCATATTTCCTGGTCCCTGAACTGACCACACCCACGATGAATTGGAAGAGAAATGGCAGATAGTGGGCAACCATCTTAGAAATCCAGATGGAGCACCATACGATTTCGATCCATGTGAAGAACCAAGTGAGTCGGGTGCCACCGATCCGAGCATTTGGAGCTGCGGTAGCGCCAATAATGATAGGCACCGCAATGATTAAGGCCACTGGCGCAACGTACAGAAGATAACGGGTGATGACAGAGAAGTGGTAGATCTTGTCATAGATCTTGCCCATTGTTGTAAGTGTTCCATCGTCCGTTCGTTTGGCTAGCTTTCCTTGCTCCTCAAACTTCTTGCGTCTGCCTGCGCTACGGCTGAAATGGACATTCTGCTTCTCATTTAGGACCTCAGTCTTCTCCCCGTTCACGTTGTCTGCCAGGGTGTGATTTCTGCGAGCACCTGTGCTTCGCGAAGTGTGTACTTTTGTAAGAGGAATATCAATCGTAACGTCGTTGGGGTTGCCCTGGGGCATCGTGGTCTCGTTGGAATTAGAATGTACTAAGCGTTGAAATCCTTCTCGAGAGAATCTTTTGCTCTGTGTTCGATGTGTGGACATAACGAGTGATAACGATACTCATACGTATGGGCCAGCCACAAAGTTGACGAAAGCGGTTGCCGTGTACTTATGACTGCGAAACGAATAATACGGCTGAAACAGTGACAACGGACACAGACCAAGAGGTCCGCGCAAGTGAAAGTCTGAGTGATGGCCGAGGAGCTGACCGGAAATATGACAGGAAAAAGATTGACCTGTCCTGCTCCTTCTCCAGATTTGAACAATTACTATAACCCAGGCCAGCCGAAGAAAACAAGTTAGAATTTATCGAGTACGGACGGTGAACAAAAGACCACACACTGCAAATGAACAAAGACCAGAGAAGCTGGCGACGACTTGGATCTCTAGGTCTGACAAGAATTTTCTAATGCAAGACAAGCACACGCAAAACATGCCGTCACCTTCGCGTCTGCGATACCCTTAGAGTGCAAGTGTCCCCAACAGTGGCGTTTTTAATGAGCTGCAAACACTCCATACTGAAACACTGCACAGGCCACTAACCCCGCCCATTCTAAATCCTTCAACGATGTGCTTCTTTATTGGACGTCCCTACTGCCCCTGAAAATCAATTCTAACGTCTTTTCTTCGTAATGCCGGAATGATTATGTTAAACACATGTAGAGGGAAATATATGTCGAGACTCGACGCATTTTGGCCGTCGGCGCCACCGATGGTCAAACAAACCAGTGCTTTGCTTTTGACCACGTCTTTGAAGAATACAACAATCAAGCCTTCTTATGCTCACTCCTGGCTACTAAGTTGTGGAAGGTTCGTCTAACTTGGACTATATAAAACATGCAATGGCCTTTCTTTGCTCTCGCCTTTCAATCGTCTTCGCCTTCGCTGCCGCTGTCCCAGCCATAATTGTAATGGTCGCCTACCCCAGTCAGACCATCGTATATGTCCTCCCTTTCATCCAGTGGTACAACTCTATTGTGACGAGTCACAAGATCTCTCAGACTGAACGTGTTGGTTTTGACACTCGAAGATGTCGTCAAGGCTGCCCAGAGATTGATCTTCCTTTCATCAGGGTCAGCCGTGTTGGAAAGGTTGAACAGGTCGGAAGGGTATGCATCTAACCGGGGGAAAGCGAGAGGGACATGGAAGCGCTCGACGATTGCTTCCTCGTTGTATCGCTTCCGCAGGAGCACTTCTTGATCAAGTCTCGCATACTCTGTCGTGTTACGAGATATCCTGTCAGAAGTCCTATGCGTAGCAACCTGAGCGAAAACATGCTTATGCCGAGTCTTGTCGCTCGACCTGGTAATGGTGTTCGGTAGCAAAGCCGAAACACTGTCTGTCAAATCCACGTCTATTGGGATCAACTCATCGACATCTGCTTCATCTTCAGCTGTATTCGGAGCCGTTGCAAAGCCGTTGGCTATTATCGGAATTTTCCTGCTCTGGTCAGCTTTGAAGCCCAGCTCCCAGTGACTGCGGTTCTCATCCCCATTCAAGACCTGCTCAAAATGAGCCATGGAACTTCCTCTGCCTGCCTCTTGCCTCAATCGGATCGGAATTGTGACGCTCTCGAAAGCAGTAGCCAGTAGGCCCGTCCTGTGCCATTCGGTACTCTTTAATTTGACATAGTCCGGCAATTGCTCTCCTCTCGCTGATAAACTTATCGTAGCACTGACCAGATCGGTCGTGGCGCAAAGTGTTCTGGCGACATTTGCCTTTGCAGCAATCCTCTTCTCTCGCTGTAGTTCAGCGTCGTCTTGGAGGCCCCATAACCACATGCTCTTCTTTCCGAACTCATCCCTGAGAGCATCGATATATCTGCTACACCAGCCACCCCACGCATCGTCGATCCCAGACAAGACCTGAAATCCTTGCAGGCTATCGCATTCTTCAGCAAAAAGCCTCACATCACGATCAAGCAATCCTGCACTTTGTTTGTCCGTATCGTGCCAGAGATCTATTCCAGCCGCCCAGTTCTCAAAAGGCCGAATGGTGTCGTTGAGGGTATACTCGTTGAGCTGGACAATGCTCCTTGGATGGAAAAAGACTCTGTTAAAGTCACTCCAGTACCTAACCTCAGAGCTTCGTAGTTGTGTCGTTGGTAGTCCGGCATCAAGGTCTCTCTGGTAGTGTATTGGCCTGATCGGCTGCTGCTTTATGGTTGTCAAGCCATGGTCTGTCCACGCGGACTGGTCAAACTTGGTGCTTGAGTCGTTGTCATAGAGAGCATTGCGCTGTTTCAGCGTGCCGAAGCCTCCTTTGAGGTCATAGATGATCGTCCTTGGCGTATAGGTCTCGGTGTGTCCATCACTGCCAAGCCCAGCTCGGAAATGTATATCATGGTCGACTATACTTGGTTCCGTATTCGGAGCATATGTGAAGTACGACTCCTGTATATTCCAGAAATGAGTTGCAAGGTAGTTTGCTCTTTGGCCGAACTGTAGGGTGACAATCTCGCGCATTCTTATGTCGCCTAGAGGAGGTTGATAAATTAGTGGTCCGCCACGAAGTTATTCAGCATTATCAATATTAGAATCACTCGGTGCTATTATGTCATTATGATTACAGCAACGACAAGATGGCTGGCCAAGAGCAGCAGCAGATATTGTGTCTATCACACACAAGGAGTGACACCGATTGGGCTTGTTTCTCTACACTTGCTAGACTAGCTGGTCTTCTTCCCTTGCTGGTAATCTCTTTCTGCTTTACGCAGTGCTCTTTTCCTGATGTCTATATGCATACTTTTATTAACACTTTGCACCCATTTGTTCGTGGGCCCTAGCACATATATCACGCCAAAAGCGACGAGTGCATGACTCCAGTAAGGACTTCCACTATAGCTATAGCCAACACTTCCACCAGTCCGACCTATCTTGTTCAACGCCGACGTCACAAAAGTCTTTTCGCTCGGCACGATTAAGCTTGCTCTTTTGATCTTACTCATGGCAGAAGTGACCAGATATGCCTGAACAAAATGCACTGTGATGCCCTTATCTGCGAGCTCTGACGCTAAAGCGTTTGACCAATGTTGCAAGAATGCTTTGCTGCCAGAGTACGTTGCAAGCAACGGCGTGGGCGTGAGTCCACCAAAGCTACCCATTGTCAATATGAGACCTTTCTTGTTTGGCAGCATCTGAGGAAGCACAAGCTGCGTTACGCGCAAAGTCGCATGGCAATTGATGTTGATAATGCTGTCCATCTCTTGCCTGTCCGTTTCCGCGAATGGCACAGGTATACTGTGACTTTGTCCCACATTATTGACCAAGATCGCTACTCTCTTGCCGCTCAGAAGATTCGTGAGCCTCTTGTAGTCGCCATCCGCAGGCTTGGAGAAATCTATCGCGAGCGTTTCGACCTGTGTAGAGGTAAATTTGCTCTTGATTGCCTTTGCTACATCGTCGAGCTTGCTTTGAGTTCGAGAAGCCAGTATCAAGTTGAAACCCTTCCCAGCAAGCTGAGAAGCGAACTCTTTTCCTAACCCATCCGATGCGCCAGTAACCACAGCCCAGGAGCCTCGAGGACCGAAGTCAGAAAGCTATTGCAGTGTATGTTAGCGGGATTCGTGCAGCCAAAAAACCACACCTACAGCTTTACCTGGCAGCACGAATGTGCTAAGAAATACTCTGATCCATGTGAATCCCACCGAAACCAAAGTCAATGCTCCAACGATCAGTATGCACAAGGAAAAAGCATTATGTTGACCCAACGGGCCCAGCTCGTAGCTCATCTTCCAAGAACTATCGCCAGGCACGGGTAATGTGCTTGCAATACAGAAGCAGCAAGTGATTTTGAAGACCTTGGGGAAGGGCACGGACGATTCTTTCCAAACCCATGTTGGATCTCAATCTGATAGTATCGCAGCTGCTAGCGTGATCCACAGTGCTTAGAAAGTTTGTCTTATAGTGGTGGAAGGTAGGTACGCGCTCCTCCGACTTTTTCAGCTGCAGGCGCGTTGTACCGAGATTCCTACAGCTGCTCGGGGCTGTTTCACTGGTTTGTGCCTGCGCAAGAAACTGTCGTCGAGACACGCGAGCAGTCTGCTTGCTTTGAGGGGCTGCAGTCGTTAAGGATATATTGCCGCTCTGTGGTCACGATGGAATATCTGCCAAATACGGCGGAGGGCTATCTCCCAATCTTTGTTCTCCTAGTACGCGATTCGTTCTATCTAGTCCGTCGATAATGGTCTAACAGTCTATTCAGGTGGGCGTGACCGCTATCACCAATGCCCTACAATGCTACCACGACATCTCTTATCTGCAGAGAGTCTATGCACCCCCAACTCCATCGCACAATAGTGGAATGAAAACAACAAAAGTGACTCAGACGGTGATCCTGGACACTGCAACTCCTGCAGATCAGCGCAGACCATCAGTCACCTCAGTCATTGCTGCTGGTGTCGAGTCACCCGTCACACCTCTGTCAGCCAGAACCTTCGGCACATGGAACTTGGCCGTGGGTATAGTTAGACTCATTGCCGCATACCACCTGAATGAGTCGTCTTGGTACACAATGTCTATGTTGACCAATGTTATAGGACTGGCGCACTTCACCCTGGAAGCCTTCGTGTATGAGACAGCCAAGCCGTCTGGACCATGGTTGGCACCTACGTTGACAGCCGTTGTGGGGCTGACCTGGCATGCTTTGCAATTCCGGCACTATGTCAAGTGAACAGGAACGCCCTGTTATGAAGCTATCTTAGCCTCCGAGGGAGGTACCTCGACCTGTTCCGCTTTCTCTTTCTGCAGCTTGTTCCTGTATAGCTCCCCTCCACATTTACGCAGCCGATCTGCTGCTTGTTCCGGCGTGATGTCTCTCTGCGGTTCGCCCAGCATCTCATAGCCAACCAGGAATTTTCGCACTGTCGCGCTTCGAAGGAGAGGAGGGTAGAAGTGAAGATGCAAGCTGGCACATTCTACTTCGTCAATAGAGCCGTCAAGTGGTGCTTGGTGAATACCCATGCTGTACGGAAAGCTGGTCTCGAAGAGATTGTCGTACCGCCGTGTGAGTTCGGCAATCGCGGCTGCCAATTCGCCACGTTCTGTGTCGTCGAGATCAACCAGAGCCCGGACGTGTCGCTTTGGCAGAATCATGACCTCGAAGGGCCATGTTGCCCACCAAGCACAGACAACCACGAACGTATTATTCTGATATACCATACGCTCCTCTTTCATGACCTCCAATGTCGCATAATCAACAAGCATGTGAGATCCCTTCTCCTTCTTATACTTGATCAGGTTGTCCAGCTCAGATCTTGGCTCTTCTGGAAGGCTTGTCTGGGTCCATATCTGACCATGAGGATGTGGGTTGGAGCAGCCCATTGCTGCTCCTTTGTTCTCGAAAATCTGCATGTATCTATACTGCTCTTGCGGTCTTGAGCTATTATTGCCTGGACTATGTGATGGTACAAAGGAGCTGTTTCTCAACCCAGCTAATGGCGACTTTGGACTCAAATGGAAGGCATAGATGTCTGTCCACATCTCGACTACCCGCTTGATCTCCTCTGGCTGCATGTCTGGCAGTGTCAGATCGTGCCGCCTCGAAAAAGTCAGAACATAGCACTTCCCGCGCTCTGGTTTAGCTTGCAACAGCTCAATACCAAGGTCTGCTGGTCCTTCTGCTTCTGGCTTATATTGCTCGTCATTCTGTACCTCCTTCACAGCGCTGAAGTCGTTCACAAAGACATAGCAATCACCATAGTCTGGGTTCGAATCTCCGCTGGCGCGCTTGTTCTTGGGACAGAGGTAACACTTGGGGTCATACTGCGGTAGCTCGATGAGTCCAGGTGATTCTTGCTGACCTTGCCAGGGACGTTTTGTTCTATGTGGAGAGACGAGTATCCAAGAGCCACGAAGAGGATTATACCGCCTGTGAGAGATATCATTGAGTATCTCGTTCGGCATAGTGATATGTGCAAGCCCCGCGTAGCAATTTGAACTTTAGATAGGGAAATACTGATGTCTGCATGAAAGAAAGCTTGTGCCGATCAACATAGTATCAACTCAACTCCACGCTGCTTCGATCTGCATGTAGCATTCAAGAAGATCATGTTTAGTCTGCGCTGCGCTTGGTGTTACATGCGAAACTGCGGAAACCAAAAACGTCATATGCAACACGGGAGGAAGTGGGGTGCGTTGATCACTGGTCTTTAAGGCACTCAACGGTCGTGCACCGCTAACAATCGGCATTTTGCTTAATGATCTACTTCGCTCGCAACAAGCGCGAAATCATAGTAGCGATGAATTCCTTACACTCTTTGAGTGCACGAGGTATTGTCATTGGGCTCTATGCGCTCGAACAGCTTCCATGCTGATATCATCAAAGCACATTCGGTGAGGATGCTTCCAAGCCACGCTCGTCGGAAGGTTTCCAAGAAGGAGATTTGAAGGAGCTAATATTTAAGAATGATATCGCATCGGCAACTCTGCTCGAACGTACTATTCAGTAGCATTGCCTTTGTCCTCTCCCAACAAGCTCTGCAGTCTGGCAAAGGTCAAGTCTCTTTTATTCCATGTTCGCTGTACCATTCCAGCTAGGTGGTCACCACGCTGCATCAAGCTCTGACAGTCTCTCTGGACTCGAGTCTACCTGAAGCATGATCACCAGGGATCCGACAAAGGCAGCTCGGGTGTCGCACGAGATCGACTTTGTTAGTCTCAGCATAGTCCCAGTGACCTGTTGTCCTGTATAGACATGTCATGTCTTGGCAAGGTAAAATTTCCTCAGTTTTATGAGCTAGCACGAGTATCAGCAGAGCGGATTCTGTGCAAGTTGGATATTGCTTACTTGTGGGCTGTTTTCGACAAGAGTCGCAATATTGCTGTTTGAATATTTTCTTGCACATGATTTCTGATCTAGTTTTGTTCGAGAGGAGATGAGCCGAAAAGAGAGCAGGCAAGACAGAGATGCGAAAATGGTGATGGTTGCGATAGTGAGGTCGCAACTGTCATTTGTGTTAATCAACGGAGCTTCAAACGCGGCTTCGTGAAGGAGATCTCTGACTTAACAAGGGTGATTTGACACCATGTGCATTGAAATTTGAGCGAACACTTCCGCTTCACTTCGTGTAACCAATCACCGGATATGTATGTCGAACACCGCTGTGAGAATGCATTCAACGTGCAACTGAAGATTGGCAGGAACCATTATCCTCGAAGCTGAACCTCCGCCTTGTGTAACGACGCTAGACCTTATATTATCAGCATTCAGTATCGCATTAATTCAAGTTGCATGTCTCTAGCTATGATTTCGGCGGGCTATGTCAGTTCCTACGCACACTGTGGTGACATGAGGTATTTGTCTATGTCCTCCATACCATCAAGTTCGCGCGAACGTGGACCTTTTCGTCAGCCATGCTCATAGACGTCGTCGCCTTGGAAACTGAATAGCAACGCCATCACTTTCATAACTAGAGCATTCGACTATTTCTGCATCCAACGTACTGAAGTCTGCGGCACGGCGAACGCGACTGTTGAAGCCGCAAGTCAGCCCGCAAACTTGATGGTACCTACACGCTTGATCTCGAGTCTGACCACCAGAAAGTTCGATTGCGTTGAGCATGGGAAACTATCAAGTTTCAATGTATGCTCCCCAGGCCACCTTTGCCTGCCTCCTGCTGATCGTTCAGAAAGCTTGTTGTCGAGCCTTCTTGTAATGCTCTCAGGTACTTGCCCTTTCTGGACGTTGCATTCCTCAAACGGAAAGCGAACTCTGTACGAATTTCGTGTATGTAAGCGATTAATTACTTATGTCATCGAGTTTTTCCTTGTGGACATCCTTGGCGCCAGTAAAGGGTCAAACCGTATTGATTGTGTAATAGTAGACATCCATTCCCAGCCGGAGCAAGCGGTTGGGCTAGTATCATGAGCACAGAATTGCCAAGACAAGAGACCAAAATTGGGACAACTTGCAGATACTACTACTACTAGCAGAAGAACAATTCCTTACACTCTCCAGTTTCAAGCTATTCCCGTTCGGGAGTAGCACGGTCCCGCTTACAATTTGCCGGCAGCTGCCACAGTTCCTGACCTGGAGGGACATGCATCATCGCATACAAATTTCCAACATCGGAGCGACACCCCGCAGCACTTCTTTGAGCTTCAGTCGCAGCCACAACAAACAATCGCTATTTTAGCTGTTCGACTGCTATGGACATTTTAGGATGGCATAAAAAAGGGACTGGTCACGACAATGCCAATACCAGCTGCAAGACTGTATTCTAGAAACAGAACGGTGCAAGTTGATGACAGAGCAAGCGAGAAAAGAGACGTGGTCTTCTAGTAGTAGTAAAGAGCTTTGTCATGGCGGCTTGTGTGCAGAAGTTACTGCCCCGCAATGCGTTTGATGGATGACAGCATTGCTGCGTAGAGAGCACTGGAGCAGTCTCTGTTGAGTGACATATATTTTCCTGCTCCCAACAGTCTTTGCAAACACTCATCTCCTGCTTAATATCACTAACAGCAACCGCAGACACACAGGAAACCCCCATAGAACAATTCTGATATCGAAAAGGAAGCAAAATGCCTATCTCCGTGCCAAAAGCAAGCCATCTCCTCGACCTCCTATCCCTCAAGGGCAAGGTAGTTGTCGTCACTGGAGCTTCAGGACCCCGAGGTATGGGTATCGAGGCAGCTCTCGGCTGTGCAGAAATGGGTGCCGATGTTGCCATTACCTACAACTCGAGATCGAAGGGCGCCGACGAGAACGTTGCAAGAATCGAGAAGGACTATGGTGTCAAGGCCAAAGCATACAAATGTAACGTGTCGGACTTCAGCTCTGTTGAGCAACTGGTCAAGGATGTTGTCAAGGACTTTGGCAAGATTGACGGTTTCGTTGCCAATGCCGGTGCCACAGCTGATGCGGGCATTATCGATGGCACAGTCGAAAAATTGAACGAGGTCATCACAATCGATCTCCTTGGTACTGCATACTGCGCCAAGGCCGTTGGTGCTCACTTCAAGGAACGAGGCACCGGCTCCCTTGTCATTACTTCTTCCATGTCTGGTCACATCGCCAATTACCCACAAGAGCAGACTTCGTACAATGTCGCAAAGGCAGGCTGCATCCATATGGCCAAATCTCTTGCTAATGAGTGGCGAGACTTTGCCCGTGTCAACTCGATCTCTCCAGGCTACATCGATACTGGTCTATCAGATTTCGTGGCTAAGGATATTCAGGATCTGTGGATGAGCATGATTCCACTCAATCGAAATGGTGACGCGAAAGAGCTGAAGGGTGCTTATGTCTACTTCTTGAGTGATGCCAGCACATATACCACAGGTGCTGATCTCCTCATTGACGGTGGTTACACTTGCCGATAGAGGATAAATCAGGGCTATCAGATGAAACAAAGCTGTGCAAGAACATATAATAGCAGTCACCATGAACCAAATTTGGTGCACCATTAAACCGGAAATGTAGCCTCAGCATCGATATACCTATGCCTGATATTTGGTGGAACCATGCTGCTCACTCCACCCTTTCTGGTACTATAGTAATTTCAGCCGAGTCTTATCTACCATATCCTCACAGCACTTAAGACCATCACAATAATGTTACATCCCCCCCAGATTTGTCTTGCCCTCATAGACAAGAGATCCCCACGTGCTCGTCTTGCATTAGATCGAACACCAAGGTGTTCGGTGTTCGAAAAGCTCGGGTGTGCTCGGTGCACATCGTAGAAACTCCAACTGACTTTATTAGTGCAGGAAGAACAGACACATGCCAATGAAGACGGTCAATGTCCAGCCAAAAGGGCGCACTTAACCTCCAACGACCGACGATCTTATGGGGATGTGCCGACATGCCGCTTGCTGGCGTTGCCGCTTACCTCCACATGGAAAGGATAGCAGTATTCCGGGGGACCATGCATTTCATGACAAGCCATGATTTACGGACCAAGCGCGTGCCATGCAGGATGCATTGCTCAATCGCAGAGTGGAAAATCTTTTCCCTTATTCAGCCTAGATTATATTATGCAGAGCACTAGAATGCATCAAAGACGATAATTTAAGCTCTTGTGCCGCACTGTTCTTATGCAGGTCTGTCAGATGTCGATAAAACCCAGAGTCTATCTCTGCTGCTATGTGGCATTTCCTGATCTACCTGTTGACGTTCTGAGACTCTCTGGTACATAATCAAAATGGGAGCAGAACCGCAGGTCGAAGGAAGTCGAAATTTCCTACCCGATCACGACCTCGAGAAGCAGAAAGGGTCAGTCTCTGAGGTTGACGATGTATCGGGCTCAGCAACACCACCGCGAGTCGATGAAGATGGCAAGCTGAATTTTGCTACCATTATGGCAGTGTACGTTCCCGGAGCCGCGCCCTTGGTGTTTATCAACTCATGTTTTTTGGTTTGAGGCTTACCATTAATTCAGGATCTCCCTCATGGGTCAGTTCAATTGCTACATAATGACCTTGCTCATACCAGCCACTACTATCTCATATATCGTGGCCGACCTTCCACCAAATCCAAACTATGCCTGGATCACTGTTGCCTGGCCTTTCGGAGCAAGTATCATTGTCAGTATTGGTGGACGATTGTCCGATATCTTTGGCCGACGGTACTTCATGCTCTGCGGTTCGATACTCGGCATCATTGGTTGTCTTGTTGGGGCGACCGGCCATAGCATTAACCAGATGATAGCCAGTGGTGCTATCTTCGGTATCGGCTCTGGATTCCAGGAGATGGCGTATGCGTGTCTACAGGAGATCCTACCGAATAAGTATAGACTACTGGGAATTGGTGAGTCTTTTGATACAGTCGAGATCAGTGAGCAGCACTGATAACTTAGGCCTGTTTGATCTCTCACTTGTGGTAGCATTCATGACACCATTGATATCGTATGCCTTCATCGCGCATACCACGATAGGCTGGCGCGGAGCCTACTGGCTCATGTTCTCATGGCACACAGTCATGGGCCTGGTTTTATTCTTTTTCTACTATCCGCCAGATTTCTATACGAAACACAAGACGGACGGCAAAACCAGACGCCAAATGTTGAAGGAAATGGACTATGTCGGCATCCTGCTCTTCGTTGCTGGTGGTGCCCTCTTCCTCATTGGCGTCAACTTCGGCGGAAGAAATTTCCCATGGTCAAGCCCCAAAGTCATTGCGCCAATCGTGGTAGGATTGTGCTGCTACGTTGCGCTTGGCTTCTACGAGACAAGGTCGAGTCTGAAATACCCTTTGATGCAACCTCGACTATTTCGCGACATTCGTGGCTTCACCATGGTCATTGTGGTGTGTTTCGTGGTAAGAATTAGGAACGTCGTGCGCGAGTTTCACCGTAGCTAACGACGACCAGGGCGGCATGTTGTACTATTCAATGAATGTGTTATGGCCGAGAATGTCCCAAATCTTCTTCGTTCCGGCTACTGAACCAATTCTTCGTGGTGTATATGCCACTATCTTCAGCTATGGCACCGTGAGTACCTGTTCTGACAGACACGAAGTGATAAATGCTGGCTGGCTGACACAAGTGATAGCTGCTTGGAGGTCTAATTGTGACCCTCATTTGCTCAAGAGTCAATTTCGAACGATGGCAGCTCGTGACATTCATGATTCTGCAGACAGCGTTGATAGGGTCGCTGGCGTCAGTCGGCATACACGATAAAGCCCAAGCGATTGTGACTATCATTATAGGCTCCGCGACTGTCACGCCACCACAGCTAGTGTCCTTCACCATGTTATCGCTCAATCTCAAAGACCAGAACGACATTGGTATTGCTGTTGGCCTTGCTGGGACATTCAGACTCCTTGGTGGTGGTGAGCTTTTTGACCTCTGCGATCTGTTTGTGTTTACTAAATACTCGTTAGCTGTTGCAACTGCAATCTACTCGGCGATTCTCTCAAATCGCTTCACTACTGCACTCCCCGGGTACGTCGCAGAAGCAGCTGAACAGACAAAATTTCCCACGGAAAACTTGCCTGCGCTCATCACCGCGACCGCGACAAACACAGCGGCAGCATACAAGAAAGTTCCTGGCATAACCAAGGCTGTCATATCGGCAGCAGCATTAGCCTATAAGCTAGCATACGTGCAGGCATTCAAGCTAGTCTTTCTGGTCGCTATCGCCTTCGGAGCTGTAGCTACCGTAGCAGCGTTCTGCACGAAGAATACTCCTAAGCATCTGAAGAACAACAACCGTGCTGTTCGTTTGCAGAATGAGGGCCAGATCGATGGTCAAGCGATGCCTATAGAAGTTCTGGGTGCGGGCACAACGCACACTAAATCAGAGCAATAGTCCTACATAAGATGGGCATTCTCAAAGACCGAGTGATGAACTTGAGTTTTGCTGCTTTGAGTCCAAGACTCGGGATTTCGCCAACGAGTGAGGCCTGCAGATATTGGGGCAAGTTTGCCGAAGAAAAAGTGGATGCATCGAGACTATCAACTGGTCATACTTCAAATCACGCTTGACGTTAACGTGCTCATTCGCCATCTGTATCTACTGTATGTACATATTCAATACTTTGTGCATCGAGACAAGCACACTGAGTGCAGATGTAAGAATGTCTATGTCATGGTTGAATCGCGCCGAATGTATACAAGTTGTAACACGGCTCAAAGATCGCTAGTGTAATCGAAACCTTCACTCACTTGCTGTCAGAACCAGTCAAGCAACAATCTCAAGTCAGACTTCGAAGTCGAACACTGCACGGCATATTCTCACCTATTCAGTAAGACGAAATATTGCATGCAGAAGTGTCATACCACAACCGATACGAATTGCGTCGTTGCTTCGTACCGTCTTCCCTAGTTACAATAACCTCTGTCTACGCAAGATGACGACGAGCATGGTCTCTGACATATGGCAAAATCAGTTCCGAGGACTTTCCTCGAAAGCTACAGCTTGGATAATAGACAATGATATTCGTGGCACTCTTTTAGAATCCATAAACCAGTTTGGTTTTAAATCCCTGCAAGGAATATGGCTCCCAGTCATCCTCAGCGGCCTTCTTGCTCTGATGCTCCTTACATTTGCGACCAAGAAAGCGAAGTCTCTCACAATAGCCACTACAGCTACGGACAGAAGTGAAGGTCGTCCTCTTGATCTTGGCATTGTGCTGAAGTATATCAAATCTGATAAGGACCAACTCAAGGCTCTCCAGGAGCAAAATGCTCAGCTGCGTTCGGACCTCACTGCCGCGAAGGATATGCTTGGCACACAAAAAGTGACTGCAGCTAAATTGAACAACCAGCAAGCCAACCTCCAGACACAGAATGCACGTCTGGAAAAGGAGGCCAATAAGACAAGGAACAGGCTACAAACCGAGCAGGCTAGGAGTGGTACC
The DNA here is from genome assembly GCA_022813495.1 of Pasadenomyces melaninifex. Taxonomy (NCBI): domain Eukaryota; kingdom Fungi; phylum Ascomycota; class Dothideomycetes; genus Pasadenomyces; species Pasadenomyces melaninifex. The sequence continues at coordinate 391,290 of JAKLMI010000007.1, forward strand.
TTACAGAAGCAGATTCAACGCGGCCAGATGAAGGAAAGTCAATTGAATCAAGCTATTTCTGCTGCAAACCAGCGACTTTTGTCCCTTAACGCGGAGTTGGCGAAATTGCAAGTAGAACACGAGCACCTGCGTCAGCGGTATGTCGATAAAGCTTGCGAGAACGAACTGCTCTTGGGCCCACTCATCGACACGGACACGCCCTTCTCAATGGGCAATCCAGACACTCCAGGTACGGCACCACCATTCGTGTTGGTCCTCGTTGATGGTGATTCATATACCTTCAACTCCTTGCATTATACGCAGAAAAGTGTACCACCAGGTGCCAGGGCTGCACAAGCTATCAAGAATGAAGTCCAGCAATACTTACTATCAAATCCAGATGTCGCGCCGCTTCAGTCTAAGATAGTTACACGCGTGCTGCAAAATTTAACAGACGGCTTGAGAATCTTGAGAAAAGACGGGCTTAGGCAAACCCCCGACTTCGTTCTGAGCTTCACCGAAAGTATGCCACTCTTCGATTACATTGATTGTGGACGTGGCAAAGAAAGGTTGGTAATTTCGATATCGTGAGCCATACGCTTTTTACTAATCGCGAATGTAGAGCCGACTCTAAGATTCAGGAGAATTTTCATTTATTTGTCTCTAATCAGAGTTGCCGGTGTATCTTTCTGGCTGCAGCCCGTGACAATGGCTTCGCTCGAATGCTGGAGCAATACTCATCCAATGAGCATATCAAGAGTAAGGTCGTTCTGGTCCATCCAGGATATGTCATTCCGGAAATCGCGGAGCTCAACTATCAAGCTGTAGAATGGCCTTCAGTGTTTATGCACATGTTTATGCCACCTGAGCTAAGAATAAAAATGCGCCGAACGTCAGAACGTAAGAACGCCGAGGCTGAGCAGCGGGATCTAGCAATCAACAAATACATAACGAAGGAAGCCTTTCGTAGCCTGTCGGTGGAGGAGACTGGTTTTGCAAGACCACGATTTGTGACACGAAGCTCGAGCTGGAGACCGGGCTTGGACCTCGAAACGATCAGAGACGAAGGCTTGTTCGATGAAGTGGATTGAGTCGTTGTGAGCAACAACGATGTCAGTCATACTGCGACCTACCCGGACTAGGGAGAGCACAAGATGTGCTTCAAGATGGAGATGGCTTAATTGAGCTCCAAATGTTACAGCAAACAAGAAGATACATGAGCTTGGACCCCGCTTAGTGCACTTTTCAGAATTAGTTCTACGCAATGACCGCCGTCAACGCACTTCATAAATTGCTTGTTACACCAGGCTGAATCTGTTCAAGAATATCTCGCAATTCTGCCCACAATCTCTGACCAGTCTTGTGACCTGCGTCACTTCTAACCCAAGATGATACCTCATCGTCGTTGACAAAACCGTCGTGCATGTATTTGCCGTGGCTCTCGGGACCGACAGAGGCAGCGGCGACCAGAGTTCGACTTCCAACTTCTGTTGAGCGAGCAATAAGCGCCTTCATGACAAAGAATATAACAGCTTGCATTCCGGTTGCGCCCCTAGCCAATGAGCTGTGACAGAGACCAGGATTGAGCATGTTCAATGTCACACCTGAGCCATTGAGCTTCGGAGCTATTTCACGCACGATAAGAACTTCGAGCAATTTAGATAGTGGATAGCGACTTTTCATGTCGGCTGTGGCTGGGTCGTCGATGGTCTTGAAGATTTCATTTGTGTCTTCCACTTGTTCCTGTAAGCCGTTGTATGCATGGACCTCGCTCGACACGATAGTAAGTCGCGGCGAAATGTTGTGCTTCTTCGATACTGCTTGCAACTTCGGCACCAGTAGCAAAGCAAGCAAGAATGTACTGACGACATTTACAGTAACTGTAGATTCGTGACCTTCAACCAATTTGAAGTGAGCAGCAGCGATACCCGCATTCTCGATCACTGCGTCGATACGGTCGAGAGTTTCGCAACGCTCTGCGAATGCCTTTACAGACGCGTAGTTGCCAAGGTCAAGCTCCCATACCTCAATCTTCGAAGGACTGATCTTGGTCGTGCTAATGATATCCTGTCTTGCTTCTTCACCAGCAGACGTGTTGCGAACAGCTAGTATGACATGCGCCCCTAGTCGTGCAAGATGGCGAGCGCATTCTTTACCTAGGCCGATGTTTGAGCCCGTGACGATACACGTCTCACCAGCGAATGACCGAGTTGGGTACTTAGGTGTCACAAGGAATTGTGAATAGAGGAAACCCATCTCGAAAACCTAAAGCTGATAGTCAGTAGTATTTTACCAACACTTGGATAGCTGAAATTTTACGAGCCAGGCAATCAGTGCAGATCAATCATTTATAGGCAATTTTTTACGCAGAATATTGTTGAAGCTGGTCTCAGCCATGATGGCATCAATACGGGTGGTTGTATGGTCCAGCAACGAGTTACTCGGATTTAGCACGTAAACGATGAGTAAAGATGGGGAAAGCATAGATGCACGCATCACATCAAGGTGATAGAGTCAAATTGCTAAGCCCGCAGAAACCGAGATTTGAGCTCCACTTCAAGTTGTACGCATCGGTTGCCAGTGCTCGACGTTACTTAGTGCATGGACGCACGGTCCAGAGTCGCCTGCTGTTGCTCAAATGCGTCTTTCCACCCTGACGTGGGAGCGAAGATGTCTGGTAAATGTTTTTAGACACGTTTCTGCCAGCTGCCATGCAGCGTCCGCAAGCTTTCCTGAATCTGCTTCATGCATCAGCCTTCATCCAAATGTGCCATTACACGTCAACGCCACAGTGTCAAATCATTCTCTACCTAGGTACTGACCTATCCGGAGCTGCACTTTTGATCAAATCGAACAGAAGAATCTGCCACATAATTCCCGAAAGATCACGAGCCTCACTTACCAACTCGATTGTGCTGAAAATATTCTTAACCACGCGACGCGAGCCATAAAGTTGAAATAAAGGTACGGGATGAGACAACTCAAAAGTGCTTGCAGGACAACGTTTTGCACACAAGGGAGCTTCACTTCCTGACAGAAACCACAATGTGACAGAGTAATGCCCATGAAAATAGCGACCATGTGCCGGAAGTCGCAGAGAGGACAACAGCACCATGCGCCTTCCACCTAAGCTGGAGCTTTGATCAGTCGAGCTTGATACTGACACAAAGATGACACTCTCACACCTTCACACCAACGTCCTAACCTATATCCTTATAATCAGCTGACCTAAAAGCATAGAACGTTCCTGCCATCAACTCACCTATGTCAGTTTTCAGCTACTTATCCAATTCTGACCCCGTGACATCGTCGTCCAGCTCTGGACTGACATATCTTAGGTATACTACCTCTACTTCGAGCAGCAGAAGGCGCTCTTCGATCAGTACGACTGGTCATCGAGCACCCTCGTTGCTACGAACGACCGAAGTGGTTTCAGTTCCTCTACTATCCCTCTCGACACCTGGGACCAATGGGACGCTTGACAGCATAACACCTCGCGTGCCAATGAACATGCAACAGCACAGCAGCTTGTTGCGTCTACCGTCCGAGATCCGGCTTTCTGTGCTCCGCCTTCTGCTTCTCGCTGAGAAGTCGTTGTTCAACAAGGGCAAGCACGTTATCACAAAACTGGATCCTCCTGGGTCTAGTAAGCGTAGACACTCGACCCATCGTTCGAGAAGAAAAGAATCATGGAAAGAACATTCTCCAATTGTGCGTCACGGATATGGCCTTGATTCTCAAATAATTTGTGTCTGTCAACAAATGTGGCGTGAAGGCTGGAGTGTCCTGTATAAAGAAAACGTCCTAGGAATCGATATACATGCCACAAAGAAAGAAGCCAACGTCCTTACTCTACATGGTGGTACACAAGCTTGGATTCCTGCATACCAAACGAACGCGGTGTTAGAGCCACGTAAAAGCAAGGATTACTGGTATGACAGTCGATCCAATAATACAGGTAGCACGCCTGAAACTTTTTGCAAGAACTTTCGTCGCTGTCATATCAAACTGGATGTTGGGCCGGTCATGGACTTCTCTTACGAAGACTTAAGAGAAATCATTCTCAAATTGAGATCGACCCTTTCGATGAGTTGCCTGACCCTCGAACTCTCGCACCATTCTGAGAGAACTGCTAGCAGGATCTTACAACATGTTAAGCTTCTCCTCCTCTTTCGAGCCCAATCCCTTCATATTCAGTATAATGGTAACTTGGCTGTACGTCGACAGTTGACTCAGATTGCGGATACCGTGGCTGGTAACTCGAAGGTTTGTGATATTCCCAAGTGCTTTAATGCTGTCAAGGATGATCAAGCTGTCAGAAAGTTCCTCTACTCTGATAACATGGCTCCCAAACAGTGGGCTTCAGTGAAGATGCAAATGCTGAAGGATGCAGCGCGAGACTTCAGCAAAGAAACCTTTGAAAAGATCAAGGATGAACTAGCCGCTGGACTAGCTGATGAGTATGCTCGAAATGTGGACAATGTCATCAAGACGAAGGAGAAGCAGCTGATGCAATTGAGGCGCGACTTTATTGGCGCAAAGCTCGCCCTAGGTCGAGCTTGATATTGCAATCCAGCATACACGTACAGTAGCACCAACTACTTCAGATCAGGTAGGCGCAAGTCCATGTAGAACATATACACTGCTATGAGCCGCCGTTCGCATTTCACCCCAGCCGCGTTTTCACTGAAGATACCATGGCGGGTGACAAAGCATCGCAACGATCACTTTGTCAATGCGGCTTCTACATAACCCGCATGGCTAACATGGCGAGTGCATCACTACGCCGCATAGAGCAGGTCACTTTCTCTCTCTGTTATGCTGTTTATGATACTGACATTCCTTTTACGGTATCGAGCATAGTGATATATTTTGAATCTGCCAAATAACATGCTCCGATCGATCCTCATTAATGCTGCTCCCGATCATCAACCCCCTCAGCGCCCTCAATATAGGGTTACCTTCACCACAGATCTGCCAGACGGAAGCACCTATGCAGAGAATACTCATATCGACGAGCTAGATCCGTGCAGACGACCTGAAACTATTTGCGACAAGCCACAAAGTGTGACACGATCTTTACCAGGGCTGACCATCAACATGCCAGGTCCACCGTCATCAGTCACCACTTCAAGCTTCTTAAAGAATGCAGCAGTTGAGCCGAATGATGAGCAAAACTTTCCCTTATCTTACCACAACACCAGCCTTTCTCCCTATGGTCACTGCTCCTCTATTCGGCCCGAACAAATTGACCCACTGGCTGGTCTTGCCTCTGATCCTGAATGGTATACTCATTGCTCGTTCGACAACATCGCACATGATCGTCCTACGCCAGAAGAGGTTGCATCAAGCTCCAATTCGTGCTACTGCTATGCCCGTCAGCACGGCATTATTTTGCGCAATAAGACATTGACCCATGGAGAAGGCGCACCTCAGAGTTCGATGCATGAAGATCCTGTATGTGTGATCTGTTTCAAACAGCTCTTCTATTCGAGTGAACGAACTCTTACTCACCGTGTCCCTTACTATGCAGGCCCTGTATATGACCCAAAGCTACGGATTTCCAGCCACTGCGGTGCGATGTGCCACGTCGAATGCGCATCAAAACACGTAAAACACAACATCAAATTATCACACGGTACAACGGTGCCCTGTCCCGGCGGTTGTGGTAACGACTGGATCGTTGACCTCGATACGAAAACTAGAGCCGGACTCCTGTTGCGCAATGCCGCCAACAACTTCAAAAAGAGCCTGAATTACTAAATTTGCAACATATACTTGCAAATCAATGCACAGATCACCACGCAGATATCGTGATGGAATTGATCCTAACCGATGGCTCAACGTTATAGATCAGATATCAGGACTCGTATTCGTGTGAAGCAGAATGGAAAGCCACTATTGAGCAGTGTCTGTCGGATTTTCTCCCTGGAAAGCATAAGACCTTAACCACTTCTCCAGGAATGGATACTCGTCCTCATCATACTGCTGCCACAGCATAACTCATCTTATTATCAACAAGCCATACGGCGTCACCACCATACTTTTCAGCCTGCATCTCTGACAACCCTTCAATCACTCCATTACCACGATTGGTTTATCGCACTCAATCTACTCCTTTTACAACCCTACAAACCACCCCGCCTGACCGTAGTACGGCGCCTGCCTCTAGACCTGGAAGAACAGCAATTGATGTGTTCGCTCACATCCTTCGCTGTTGGACTCGAAGCTGAGCTTATGCTCCTTATCGTAGGTGTCGATCAAGCATTCGACGATGGCTTGAAGTGTCCCGAATCGTGCAGTCAGTGTTTGGATCGTGGATGACTGGTATGCGACCATTTGGATTTATGACCAGAAACCAGGCTTGCTTGACTTCTTCGAATGACATAGACTGGATCTCGTGTGGAAGGTCAAGCTCTGCGAGGAGAAGAGCGACATTGGGAGGATTGGGGCAATGGTTGCCGTGGAGCCTAACAGGCTGAACAAGTCTGTGTGTCTTGCAATTTCAATGGGTAGGGTATACCTGTCCTTACCTTCGACTTAAGTACGATACACGATGTCAGCGAGTCGGCGAAAGATGTGTAATGGTAGGCGCGAAAATACGACTGTTGTTTGCAAGGACCAGTGTCAGATTCGAGTCACTTGTCTTATTCCTTGAAGGCGTTGCATTTGCTTCGATACATGTAACACGATACCGGACGTATGTTTTGACCAAAAGATCGCAGACTCATCACGAACGCAGGAAATCACCATTGGACAGTCAGTCGGTCGAGAGCGTGGAAACATACAAGCAGAAAGATTCACCAAAAAAGGGTGTTCTACCTGGACGGTTGCAGACGAAGGCTTTGTCGAAGTCTTGTCCTATATTCTACACCTCACAGATACAAACTCAATCCGTCCTATCGAAAGAGCTGAATTGGAAAGCTAAAAGTGGATCAGCGTATGTAACTGAAGTCAACGGTCGCCCATTGAAACCATTTATGCAGCACTATAATCAAGCACTTCCTCAATCATGCTAGTTACAGAGTTAAACTGCAAATGCTCTGACGTTGTTGATACTGTGAAGCACAGACTTTCCGTTGCTGGCTGTCTAGAATATTCGTTGTCTTTCACGGGACATGTTTGCCGCATCACTTATCTTCCAGCTGCTTATGAATGAGCACCTGGAGCCTTCTCGGCAGCTCGATCATAGTCTCCCTTTCTCGTTTGCTGACCCATAGAGGCGACTTGTTCAGCCTGAACAGGCTCTCGATCCTCGGCACCTTTAAGACTTGCGTTGAATTCTCTTTCGTTCAGGTTGCCGCCAACGTGATCACTCTGTAGTCTCTTTGCCTCAGCACTTTCATCTCCGTGTAGACCACTACCACCTTCAGCTTGCCCAACATTGCCCAAGCCCTGTCTCTTATTGTGGTGCTGGCCCTCGTTTCTCAATTCAGATGTGGTTTGACCTTGTCCTGGATGACCATAACCTGTGTGCACATCAGCTGACGTGGCTCCTGGCATGTCAAGAGCCCCTGTCGAGCCTGGCGCATCTGAGCCATCCACATCTGGATTGTTTGCCTGTCCTGGAACCTCATTTATTGGATTCGGCTTGAAGGTCGACTCCTTCGGAGCAGTGCCTGGTGGTAGTGTCTTTGCACTGAACTCTGGCACAGCATCGTTGCCTACTTGCTGGCCGACTTGGTGCTGCAGATCTGTTAGCTATATTCACCCAAATTTTGAACACCAGTTCATACACCAGATGTTTCGAGGGGAACAGCTCCTGGCTTCGTTGGCTTGAATTCACCAGCAGAATTGCTAATGTCTGGGTTGAAGCTAGTGCCTGTCTCTCGTCCTGACATATTGAGTTGTGTTCACGTTGAAATTGCTGTCGATTGAGTATTGGTATCTATGTAACCGCTCTTCAGTAAAGGTAAGGTATGATTTATCTACCAGATCATAGAAAGACTCGGAGGGTGGGCCAGAATTCTGCTGCTTCGTGACGTCAGGTTTGGAGCTCGGTGGTTCGACACTGGCACTCACTTCCTAGAATCCACTTAAGTTTCGTCAGAGCCCAGCTTGTATTATTGCAGTCTCTCACGTAGAAGGTGTTCTCGTAGGTTCATATTTGGACCTAGAATGCGTTCAGGCAATTGCGTCTAAGATTCCATCCCAGACTGTGTCATCTTGTGCTTTTTACAAACTCGTCCGAGCTGGCAGTGACCAATAGAATTGGCTGAAAAGGTGACTGCACTCAGCAGAGCAAATTGCAACCAGAGCAGTTCCTTTCTCAACTCCAGCATGTCTGACGCTGTGAAGTCGAAAGAAGGTGATGCTATCAATATTGGTGACAAAGTAGAAACTCCTTATCGTGGAGGCAAACACGAGTTCAACGTAAGGCTCAGACTAACTTGAACGAATTGATCTTGAATTAACAATTCTCGATCAGGTCGATAAGATCATTACAGACGAGCAAGAAGCTCGCAACGAAGGTGCCAAAGGTGCAGTGAAACCCCCAGTCGTCGTCGGTCTTGATCAGAACGATAAGAAAGTAGCACACAAGCCCGGGACGGTGTCGAATCTCTCCGCGGATTAACTCGACCTACGCAACGCCGTATCTCAAACGGGCCATCTTCTTAGAACTTCGCTGGAAGGAGCAAAAGGTGCTGACACGCGCTATAGCTGCGGGCTCGGTTTGCAGGCCGTGTTGTGTCGTTGCAGAAAAATCAATGTTCTTCTTTATTAGACGAGATGACGGTCGTCATGCTGTCGTTCATCCTCGTAGCTTGCTTTGATGCCTTGCGCTGGTCTCGAGAGCCATCCATAGCAATAGAGAGGGGTTCGGCCATGACAGTAGCAACACAATAATCGCCATCGTGACTGAGGCTTGCTTGACCACGCGCCGGAGTAGTACCTTCCATAAGCATACAGAAGACCTGAGTTGGATATTGAAATCCGACCCAAAGATCTCTAAAACCGACGTTAGTCGGACCCCAAGCTTTCCTAGCGGCTTCTTTGACCGCAAAACGCCCAGCCAGATACTGTTGTGTCGATTTTCTGGTTGTGGGCGTAAGAAGACCTAAATACGATGAGCTGGCAATGGTTTGACTGAGCTGCTTCTTATAATCTGCTGGACCGGACGACCACTTCACAACTGGTAAACCTCGTACGCCGAGAGGGTCTAGCGCTTTATACACCTCCGGCTTGGCTCTTTTTAGCCCTTCGAAGTCTTCGCCATGAAGGATTTTATGAGCTATACTGATGATTCGTAGTGGATTTTCTCCTATTTCCCATCTCGAGAGTTTGGTGATATCTGTGCCGAGTATGAAAGGGAAGTGCTTGACACCTGGAGTCGAAAACGCCGACATTGCCGCCGCATATCGGGCTGTCTCACTTTCGAAATGAAGTCGTCCGATAGCTGGTTCAAGCCTTTGTAGTCAGATAGCCCTGAGCAAACACCTCCGGACCAGGGTAGATATCGAGCAGCACGGGTGGAATCTGTGGTCCACCGTAATCTGCTCGTATGAATATAGTACCAGCACTATCGCACAGTACAAAGTTATTTACATCACGATAGAGTCCGAGCTCGCAGACATGACTTGCTCTTTCAGCGCCCTTGCTGCCACGAGCACTGTTGCGATACCAAGCAAGGCGAGGCAGGACCTGGGAATGGTCGCTGTACTCCGCTTCCTGGTATAGCCGATGCGGAGAATATATATGTAGGACACTAGTAATTACTCGCACGACGGTTGCTGAAACAAAGAGCAGATACGATCGTCGACTCAGCGTAGTCCTCGACGCGACATTTTAAGACAAGGCTCGAGTTACGTGGTTGTGGCAATTCGATAGAAATCAAGATAAGTGGCAATCATGGTCTTGCATATTTCGTGCTCAGGCATACCAGCTGAGGTATGATTCAACCTACACAAGTGATGTAGAGGAATGTCTGACACTTTGTAAAGCTGGGACGGCAGCATGGTGAGCAAGCGAGAGCACAAGTTCTTGGTAGCATCGCCTTCTACAAGGACTATTTCAAGCGCAAGACAGGAAAGTCATGGACCGAAGTTCAAGAAGTAGCCAAGCAATTCTTGCCATACCTGGAGAAGACCTGGCCCGTTTACCTGGAAGAAATTCGTGGTCTTGCAACAGGTGCGGATGTACCTTTTGAATCGATACTAGCATTGAACGTCCGCACAGTAAGTTCTCCTGGAAACATACATGCTTACTCTGAACTCGAGTCCGGAGCTCTGTGTCCACTCGGTGTTACAGACTGACGAACGGGTAGGAGATCGGCTTTGGTATGCTCAATGATGGTTGCACAGCCTTTGCAATAGCGACCGGCACAGATAGTTTCATTGCCCAGAACTGGGACTGGGAAAGTCAGCAGAGGGACAACATTGTTTGCGCTCGAATTGTGCAAGATGGCAAGCCAACGATTCACATGATGACCGAAGCAGGAATTATAGGTGTGTCTTATCCCCTTAATGTTCGAGTAGGGCTGACTTGGTTCAAAGGTAAGATCGGCATGAACAGTGCTGGAGTTGGCGTGACTTTGAATGCAATTTCTGCCAGAGGTGTTTCCTTTGACAAGCTGCCGTGTCATCTCGCGCTACGGACCGCGTTGGAGAGCGCATCTTTGGGTGAAGCAAGGATGAAGCTAAATAAAGCTGGAGTCGCATCTGCTTGTCACATCACGGTCGCGGATGCTGAGAATGGCAGCATTGGCTTCGAAAACACAGCGTTCGATCAGAAGGAGTTGCTAATGACGAATGGAGTGAACACGCATTCGAACCACTTGACCGTGGAGCATGCTGGAGTCGACGATAAAGGTATGTTGATCGACTCGCCGTTCAGGCTGCAACGAATCAGAGATCTGCTGGCGGATATTGGGCCAAACCCCAGCTTGAATAAGCTGCGAGACCTGCTCAGGGATGAGAAGAACTCTCCTGCAGCAATCAATAGATCTCCTACGGAGAAGTCGACCATCCGCACTCTGTTCTCAATTGTGATGGATCTTCCGAGTAAATATGCCCTAGTCAAAATGGGCAAACCGACTGAAGGAGGTGAAGAGCTCGAATTGAGGCCCTGAAACAAGCTCAGATCAGGACTTGTAAAGTGTTGTAATCTAGTTCATATACAAATCTTGACCTCTGCCTAACAGCTATATCTAGGCTAGTGCGCTTCCTTGCCAGATATTTTGTTTTTCTTGTCTTCCTGTTCGACCGACTGTAGGAATTCTCTGGAACACAATTAGCACATGCTCTTACTAAAGACCAGCTTCCTCTAACTGAATAAAGTTCTCCTCGTCCTTGCTTCCGGCATTGATTGGTGGTGTTGACTGCGGCTTCTTGTCGCCACCTCTGAGCGCAAGCCAAGATCCAGCAAACATTGTTCCTAGTGTGGCCATCGAGAGCTGCAACGTAGGTTAGACTATTATTCCTATTCTTGCTCCAGATGAAAGTATGCCTACAACATGTGATCCCACCTGCCGCCCAGCAATAGTGTACATGGCGACCATCTTGGCGATGGAATGGAAGTGATTCAATAAGGGCGAGTCGTTGAGTGAAGAGTTCTGATATTGTACCGTTCTTAGCTTTGAGGTCAAGCTGCAACCTTCTGCATGAACACGACTACGTCTTTAGTTTCTTGAAGTTACCGGAGCTATTGCACTAATTGCATTGCGACATAACGTACACCATCGTCGGGGTTTTCAGGCAGGTAGTATCTTACTAGCCATCCGTGGACGTGCCCGAGCCGCGGATTGGAGCCCGTACTACTACCAACGTCATGCCTAATTGACCCCGGATTTGACCATGCGCGGAACTTGGAGCTCGTGTGCACTTTCACACTCTCATTGGGACGTGCTCAAAGACGAGCATCGTTCTGCAACAACTTTCGGCGCCCTCTTGGGAGTTGTCATATCGCCATGCCGGATGAGTCTTTGACCGATCAGGTCAAGAAGCTCATGCCTGAAGGAGCGCCTTCTTCGATCACAGAAAAGATACCAAGAGAGAAACTAAACCAGGATTTGCAAAAGCTGGCGGATAATGATGATTCGTTCTTTGACGAACTCTACGATGGCTAGTACGATAGCTGGCGTGAATATGAAGTCCAATGCTGACCAATTCTGTTGAAGTACTGGCGACACTACCGAGTCCTCGGTGCGATATGCAGCCTATGCGAATCGGTTAAGAACAATTATGCTCAGCGCGCATCGATATGTTGCATACACCTCTGATATAGGAGAATCATTTCGGCCTATCGCGCATCCTTATCTTGTACGAGGAGCATATGCAGTGTCCTGGGCCTATCTGATTGGCGACGTGACACACGAGGGTTGGAAAGCTCACAAGCGTAATCAGAGGCTCCTACATCCCGGAGCCGATCAGCATATGCAAGCACTGGTAGATGGAGGACCAGAGAAGCAAAACATCCTTCAGACTCCGGTCAAAATCCCAGCAATTGAGGACTGGAGAGCAGTCGCGGCACAAAGAGCCGTATTCCAAAGTATTGCTAGTATGGGCTTGCCGGCCTTCACTATTCACAGCATTGTGAGATATTCTGGAAGAGCACTCAAAAATGCGAAGAACACGACCATCAGAACCTGGGGTCCAATTGGAGTGAGTACTTGTGCATGATTTAGCGAGCTATGCTGACCAGATCTCCAGCTTGGCTTAGCAGCAGTACCAGCTCTCCCATTTATGTTCGACAAGCCGGTGGAAGAGGCCGTAGAATGGGTGTTCTACCATGGGTTCAAAGCTGTTGGAGGTGAAGGTGCTGTGTCACCTCGACACTCCACTCACAGGCAAGAAGCACTGACGCAAGAAGTTAAAAAGCTGGAAAAGCTGAAAGAGTTATGATCAAGCTGATTATTCATATCGTGTACAAACTCTCCTCCATCTGAGACCTTCATATCAGTATAAACTAGTGTACAAATTTAGAGAGCCCTTGCAACTAGAACATTCAATCCTATACCCCTCCCACTTGTTAGTTTTCCTTAACCGCGCCCAGGAATATAGTCACTACAGTATCGCTGTAGAGCATTTCGCGATCGCAGAAGAAAGTCAAGGTGTTCGGGTAAAGTCGCCGCTCGCCTCGCGCCAGGGGATTTGGTCTTAGCTCTTTTTGGGCTGGTGACGCGAAATTCGCGACTGCGACTGCGACTGCGCAATGACGAGAAAGATTTATTAACTTTTATGCTACAAGCTACTCATTGAATTGATATTACTGCAAATTATCAAGTGGTCCGACTCGTTCGTGTTAACGCATCTCTGAATGATATCACTAGCTTCTACTTGTTTGATGCCACATTGGATGGTCTTGATGGCTAATATTCAGAGAATCATACTGCCATTTTCGAAACCATGAGTCAGCACACGGCAGTCAGTGTGCTGAACGGGGTCAAAATACCTAGTCCTATCACCCAGGATGCATCAGAGAAGACGAGGATATCACAGACCTGGAATGCACGAAATCTAGGATTTCGCCTCAGCGCTGATGCCGCGTCCGCTGGTACTGCTTCGTTGCTTGTAGCCCCCATTATCACGATCATTGATCAGTATGTTTGGTGTCAATCGCAGTGTCGCAGTCGACTAACTCAAGCCAGATCTATCGTGCGCAAAGCAGCCACGAACGCAAGCATCTCTACGTCTCTACTTGTTGCTGCCAAGTCTGCGTTGCTACGACCACACGGCTTTGTCCTCTCACGGCCATTCCTCCTCATTTTCTCCCTCTACTACTCTACATATTTCACGGCCAACAGCATCGACACGTTCACGTCGACTTTAGAGGATAAGCCGGCCGACACCATCACCACAGGGCCTGCCAAATTTGCAGCAACAAGTGCAGTCAACATGAGTCTCTGCGTCTACAAGGACTCACAATTCGCCAAGATGTTCGGCAGCTCTTCTGCGTCAGCTGCGAAGATCCCAAAGCTCAGCTACGCGCTCTTCGCATGTCGGGACTCACTCACAATCTTTGCTTCTTTCAACCTTCCAGCTATGATTGCCCCACGATTAGCTGAACTTCCATCTTCTGTGCGAGATCGATTTTCGAAGCTCCTGTCAACAGAGTCCAGTCGCACGAATACAGCCCAGTTTCTGGCTCCAGCAGCAATGCAATTGTTCAGCACACCATTGCACTTGTTAGGGCTTGATTTGTACAATCGGCAAGGAAAGTTAGCGTTCGCCGAACGAGCTTTTCAGATCACGAAGAATTGGGCAGTGTGTTCGTTTGCGAGAATGGGCAGAATTGTGCCTGCTTTTGGTGTTGGCGGAATCGCGAACAGCAATATGAGGAATTCACTCATGAGTCATTTAGGTTAGAAGCATTGTGTGCATGTCTTGCACGGGAAGCGTGGCGTTATAGGCACGGCATGTAATATTAGAGCTTACGAATAGACGAGGCTAGATTAATGTATGATAGAGTATAAGTCAAATACTAGTGTATAGTCAAACATACCGAGCTCCTAAAGCAGTGGTGTCAAACCGTACTGGTGAATTGCTTATGTGTAGCAAATGTAGAGATCTCTACTTGAATATCGAGGTCTACCAACAAGCTCTCAGAATATGTAAACGTATCAACGTATATCACGGACCTTTCGTGGCTTAAAATCAGGCCGGTCAGTTTCGGACACCCAGTTGCCGCGCCATGTGCTGTGCTGCGGTTCTATGCAGATCAGCTCTCTAACAACGTCAGTGCACTCATACACTTGCGTCGCACTTGCTCAACAGGTTCTCTGTCTGTTGCCACCGCTGTGGCAGACCTAACTTCGAGACGCTGTCTGTGTGAAGCTCACAACATTGTTGGTCGAAGAGGCTACCTCAGACCCCTGAAATAGCTTCTAGGCCAACTCTGGGTAGGTATATTCACAGGCGCAGCGTTTACAGCTGGTAGAGGAGAGGCGACAGCAGTTCACGGGAAGCACGCGCGGAGATGCGAAGATCGTGACTGCCAGAATATTCGACAAGGCGCATATGCAAGAGCGCTGAAGCAGTCACAACCAACCGCGTATACTGCCAACAATGGCGACAACGCTTATGGACATCATATCTAACCTCACAAACTGCCTCTTCTGCTTTCCGTCTTCTCCAAATCTCAAAATAAACGCTCGAACGTTACGTCTTCTACGCTTGCTAGGTGAAGGCGGGTTCAGCTACGTCTACCTTGTTCAGGATACGACAACGTCTGCACTCTACGCCCTGAAGAAAATACGCTGTCCTTTTGGCCAGGAAAGTGTTGCGCTTGCGCTGAAAGAGGTCGAAGCATACAGTTTATTCTCTGGCGTTGCGGGAGGAGACTATATTATCCACAGTATAGACCACCAGGTCAAAGATGAAGGGGGCCGAGTTTCTGGAATCGGGAACTCGGGAGAAGCTGGAGCTCAGAAAACGGTGTATATACTCCTACCGTACTACAGGAGGGGTAATCTACAGGATGAGATCAACGCAAACTTAGTCAATCGAACGAGATTCAGTGAACGGAGACTGATGAAGATCATGCTCGGAGTATGCAAGGGTCTGAAAGCGATGCACCACTATAAGATACCCGGAGGCGGACCAGCGGGTGCTGCGAGACGAGATGCGCAGAACGTTCGAGATCAAGCGGCAGAAGAAGATGCTGATATGAGGCGGCAGGCAAAAGGCAAGGGTCGGCAAATGACTGCTAGTGCGCAGCGGAACGCAGATGAAGAAGGCGAGGCTGAGCAGCCGCTTATGCCTGACAATGCTGGTGGGGAGATCACTGCTAGCCAGGCTAAAAAGAGACCTGGCGAGGCACACGCATACGCGCATCGCGATATCAAGCCTGCGAACATCATGCTGGACGATGACGATCCAAGCACAAATGGGAGCAGTGAGCCTAAGCCGATACTCATGGACCTTGGTTCCATTGCACCTAGTCCAACACCTATCACAAGCAGAAGTCAAGCACTGGCAGTACAGGATACAGCTGCGGAGCATAGCACTATGCCATATCGTGCGCCAGAGCTGTTTGATGTCAAGACTGGCTCGGCGATAGACACAAAGGTTGACATTTGGTCGCTTGGCTGTACTATGTACGCATGCCTTATTGGGAAGTCGCCATTCGAAGCACGATCAGACGAGACCGGAGGTTCTCTGTCGATTTGCGTGCTCGGTGGTGATTGGAAGTGGCCTGACGAGAATGCACCAAAGCCAAAAAGGCAAGGTACAATCGTTGAAGGTGATGCACAGACGAATGGTAATACACCTGGTGGTGATAGTGTCCGGAAATACCCATGCGAAGAAGTCAGAGACGTTGTGAAACGATGTCTGATGGTCGAGCCAAGTGAACGACCTGACGTGGATGAACTAATGGGTCTTATACAGAATGCGGTGAAGCATATACCCGATGGTGGCGATGGGGACGGTTCTTACTGAAATTTGTGTAATATTTGTGGTCGCAAATGCTACCTTATTCAATTCCTGCCTTTTGGCAGATGCAATGTATAGTTTCATGCCATATCGCTGGCATCCATGTTTCTGATGAACAAACTCATCCACCTCACCATATTAATGTGCGCCTTTACCGGGACTCTCTCATCTACTGTATGAATGTTCCCCAACCCTGTTGACTCGCCGTCCCACCCAGCTGTAAAGCGGAAAATATGCTTAGACAACTTCCAGTAGTACCTTGTGTCAGTATTACCTGTCATCAACCCTGGCGCCACAATCACATCTTCACCATATAAAGCTCGGATTGTTCCAGCCAATACCGACCAAGGGCTGATCGTCGATGCATCTGTCGGCGTGACCGGAGCAGGATCGAGAATGTTAGGTCCCGGGTAAAGTGTTATACTGTTGGGTGTTTCTATATGATTGTCGAAGGCATGTAGCGTCAGATTGTACTTGTCAGCAATCTTTTTCGCTAATTGTGTCATTTTGCCGTGCACATCTGACGAGCGCTCGCCTATATTAATTCTGTGGTTGATGATTGCTGTAGTCCGTTCAGGAAGAGCATTTACCTTCACTCCGCCATCGATCAAATCTGCCGCGACAGAGGTTTGCATGAGATATCTTGTGCCTGGTCCTGCTTTCGCAGCCTCGATCGCCAAATGATCTTTCCTGGCTTTGCAAGGGTGACCACTCTTGTGTCGGCGATGTAGAAGCTTCTTCAGCTTGGATGGAAACTCATGACCGTGCTCTGCACCACATGTAAGAAGACCAAGATATGGATTTGCGTCATCTAGACGGGCTGTGTACGGATTTGCTTCCAAGACTGTGATCAACTCAGACATGACTCCAATACCTGTATGATCGGGCGGTATTGATGAATGTCCACCTGGCATGCGAACAGTGATGTGCACGTCCGTATAGCCTTTTTCACCTACACCAGGCAGAGCGACCTGCATTCCCCAAGCCTGTGAAAAGCCAGCACCTTCGTCGACTATCGTTGCAATACCATCATATCCATAGCGTTCGAGAATAAAAGGAGCGAGATGACCTGCACCTTGAGGACCACTGACCTCCTCGTCAAACCCGAACGACAGTAGTACAGTCCGCTTGGGCTTGAAGCCTGCCTTTAGCAACTCTTCCACTGCCTCAAGAACCCCGATGAGCTGATTCTTGCAGTCTGATGAACCTCGACCCCAAATGAACGTCCCATCATAGAAGCCAGAGAAAGGCGGATGTGTCCATGCATCAACGGTCGCAGCAGGAACAGGCACAACGTCTTGATGAGCCATTAACAATGTAGGCTTAAGGGATTCGTCCTCACCGATCCAGGTATACAGCAGGCCATGCGTGTTCACCCTCTCTAGTAGAAGTTTCTTATGGACAACGGGAAATGTCGAGTTGAGGTAGTGAGCAAATTTGTACATAATATTCCATCGCTTGTCTTCTCCTATAGGTCCCAGATCGTCGAAGCTCTCTGTCGCAACCTGCACAGCCCCTGAAAGCTTCTCAATGCTCCCGTTCCTGAACGAAGCTGTCTCAAGATATCTGTCCATGTTGACAAGCTGATCAGCCTGATCTTCAGGGTGAAGAGCTGGCACTTGGCTACAGCTCGCAGTAGCTGCGGATCGGAGCTTGGGTCCTCCAAAGAGCTCTGAACGTCCGTTATACCACCATAGCATTGACAGCAGCAGGTACAGCATGACGCCGACAATGACACACTGCTTTCGATGTTGTCCCCACACTGCATTCTTGTTGACAGCTGCATCTGGCCGTGTCAGTGGCAGCGAAGCCACTTCTTGAGGTAGTCTTCCCATCTTTGAATCACGTCCACTCCAACAAAGACAATGCGATGTAGCACTTGAGTAGAGACGAAGGTTGGTTGAGACCACTCTTGAAAGACATGAACGCTCAAGTCACCTGCCTATACAGGAATGGTGGTCCGGCTACAAGCTACAAGCTCCTCGACATGATGTACAGAGGCTGGAAGGGAATTGATTCGCTCGGACTTCAGCGTCCAAAAGTCGTGGAGCTTTATATACACTACATGTGGAGTATGGAATCAGATACTGGCGGTTTTACACCTGCAGTACTCTGAATAGCACAAAATCAGCGTTGTAAGCACATTCGCTGCCTTATGCATCCTGAGTGCAGACGTTCAAATTCGAATCGTGAGCAAGATTGAGCCATTGCGTCATTTGCGAGGTTTGTGCGCGTGGTTTGTGCCGTGGAGACAAAGTCAACCATGGTTTCCAATCAAAAAAAATGTTCATTTGCTGATGCTGTACTAGTTTTCGTGTACATATACCCAGCCTTGTCGCGAAAAAAGACTGATTTCCTTGCTCATCAACAATCCTCACAGTTCGAACAACGACTTAAGTTGCTATCAAAGTCAGGCCATAGACATATTACTTCGACCAGTTTTCTCCATTCATCTTACATCATCCAGCATGACAAACCAGACATTTCAGCCTCATACAGCTGAGGTCAACGCTGCAAAGACTGTTTGCGGCTGTGGAGGCAAAGACGCGGTATGTGGTTGCGCGCCAGGTCAGTGCACCTGCGCCAGCTGTTCGAAATCGAGCGATCCAGTAAACAAGGCTGTCCCTGTCGAAGGTTCAGCCAAGACCGTATGCAAATGCGGTGGTAATGAGGGTACATGTGTGAGTGCTCTTTCAATTAGTATCAGAGACTGCAGCTGACAATGGATTCAGGCTTGTCAAGATGGTAGCTGCGCATGCGGCGGGTGCTCAAAGAACCACTAAATGAGGTGCGATGGTCGCGTCTGCATATCTAGGATTGTGCGCTGGGATTTGACGGATTTTGCAGATGTATCTGGGTTGGTATCTTCGGAACTGCGCCGGTGCTAGGACGAGACGTGTTCGGTTGGCAATATCAGTTCTTGATAAACTTGCCTAGACCATGTTCATACACTTTTGCCCGACGCACTGTCTCTCAAGTTCCTTGCTGTCTGAGTTGACTGTTACCATCATTGTTTCGGGTACTAGTAGGGTCATGTGCCGGTGCGATGAGTACATGAGTGTAGGTCTACCGTTCATCTAAAAGCAAAGATCTATACATAATAAAATCAGTTCTGCCGAGCAGGGTCTTCTCGCACACGCATCACCTGGTGTCATTAAGCGCTTGGATCACATCAGCGCCGTCGCTTCTATCAAGCAATATTAGTGTTGATATACCGTAGGTAATGAGCTTGAGGCTCTGATTCATAGACCTGTGCATTCGCTAGCAACATGTAATCTCGTCACTTCGAGTTCTTCGGAGCACCTCTATTGCACGATTGAGGTCAGCTCTTCATCGCCATTTCTTCTGCAAGTTTCTAATGTGGCCTGTTCTGTAAACTATTGAACGTATGAAATCTGCGGCATTCAATCTCGACAACGTAAAGAGAAATGCCCGACACGTAACGATTCTTTAGGCTCTAAGGCATGAATTTCTCGCGTGCCTGCCAATTATTTTATGAAAACGACAACATTAATGAAGTGTCTATCTATACATGGCGTACTGTTTGACTATTGAAGGAGACAGACTCTCGTCAATTTGATTGCGTCGTCACTGCAGTATAAGAATTATCTCCCCCAGCGGACAACTGCAAAGCAAGATCTACATTGCCAGCACCATTGGTGCAACTAGCAAATAATGTCTGCGACCCAGCTGCTGAACCCCAAGGCAGAGTCTCGAAGGAGAGGCGAAGCACTTCGTGTAAATATTTCAGCAGGTGAAGGTCTCCAAGATGTGCTCAAATCCAATCTCGGACCGTCTGGCACAATCAAGATGCTGGTAGACGGTGCAGGCGCTATAAAATTGACTAAAGATGGAGCAGTACTTCTCAAAGAGATGCAAATACAAAACCCTACAGCAGTGATGATAGCGCGTGCAGCGACAGCTCAGGACGACATCTGTGGGGACGGTACAACGAGTGTGGTACTCATGGTTGGCGAACTTCTGAAACAAGCAGACAGATACATACAAGAGGGCTTGCATCCAAGGATAGTGACGGATGGCTACGAAATCGCAAAGAACGAAACACTAAAGTTCCTTGATTCTTTCAAGATTACAAGAGAAATTGATCGAGAACTCCTGCTTTCCGTAGCACGAACAAGTCTATCTACTAAGATCAACACTGCTCTGGCCGAATCGCTCACACCCGATATTGTCGATGCCGTGCTTGCGATCTCGCGACCTGGTCAGAAACCAGACCTGCACATGGTTGAGATTATGAAGATGCAGCACAGAACTGCGGCAGATACCCAACTTATTCGAGGTCTCGCACTCGATCACGGTGCACGACACCCAGACATGCCCAAACGAGTGGAGAATGCCTATATTCTCACACTCAACGTCAGTCTCGAATACGAAAAGAGCGAGATTAACTCAGGTTTCTATTACAGCTCAGCAGAACAAAGAGATAAGCTTGTGGCCTCAGAACGAAGATTCGTGGATGAGAAGCTGCGTAAGATTGTTGAACTGAAGAACGAGGTCTGCAACTCGGACCCGAAGAAATCGTTCGTGGTAATAAACCAGAAAGGCATCGACCCGCTTTCATTGGATGTACTTGTCAAAAACGGCATCTTCGCCCTTCGAAGAGCAAAGCGCAGAAACATGGAACGATTACAACTAGTATGCGGAGGTCAAGCACAAAACAGCGTGGACGATCTAGATCCAAGTGTGCTTGGATGGGCTGGACTCGTCTACGAGCAGACATTAGGCGAGGAAAAGTACACCTTTGTGGAAGAAGTCAAGGACCCAAGATCGGTGACCCTGCTCATAAAAGGTCCAAATCAGCATACTATTACACAGGTCACAGATGCGGTAAGGGACGGCCTCCGATCAGTGTATAACACGATGGTCGATAATTGCGTTATACCCGGTGCAGGCTCATTTCAATTGGCAGCTTACAACCATTTGTCATCGGATGCATTCAGGAAGACATTGAAAGGTAAAGCCAGATACGGCGTCGCAGCATTTGCGGATGCATTGCTTGTGATACCGAAACAGCTTGCAGCGAACTCTGGACATGACATACAAGAGTCGTTAGCTAAATTGCAAGAGGAAGCTGCGGAGGCCGACGGTCAGCCAGTCGGCCTGGACTTAACGAGTGGCGAGCCTATGGATCCGGTGCAGGAGGGTGTTTTTGATTCTTACCGAGTCTTGAGAAATTGCATAGCTTCCAGTCAAGGTATCGCGAGCAACTTGCTCCTCTGTGATGAGTTACTCAAAGCTCGACAGATGAGCAGGTCAGGAGCGCCAGGCGGCGGAGAAGAATAATGTGGATCACCTAACGACTTTCTTTCTGATATGTCTTATGGTCTAGCATTGCAGGCGTTGTCTAGCGCGCATAAAATGCATGGCATGGGAAGTGATATCCACAAAAGCAGAATAACTTAGCCAGAATGATCGAGTCTCGTCTGTTATCTACGAGCGTGACTACATAACCATCTTAAATCGTGCAGTTCAGAGCTTGCCTCTCCACGGCTGTGGGTTTTAGGCTGCCCAATCTGAGGCTGATGAGACCCCAGTTCGTTAGTGTGCTTCCAGTAAGAGACGTACCATACTGTACACGCTCAACTATATAGCAAACAGGTTCAGGCGACGGCTTCCCAGAGCATCAACAAACCGGTTTCGTGATCATGAGCTGTGACGAATCAAAACCTTGTGCGTGATTTTTAAACGATCGTGACTCTTCGCGATCCTGCCGCCCGCTACTTGCTTGCATTGTGAATTATACCACTCTGCGTAGCATGCTCCGCGCCAATATCGAAGTTGTCCTGCTATGTAAGTGCTGCTTATCTAGAGCGTGGATGTTTGGCCCAATGGTGATCGTGACGATGTGAGGAAGAAGATGATTTCGGCTTTTCAACTCTGGCCTCGAGTTCTCATGTGTATCTCGTTGATCACACTCTGGACCTTTTGCTCTTGCCTTTGCATTTGATCGGCGGTCTGACCGAAGCCATTGCCTCGAGAGTCCATGTCCATCGCGTCTTGGTCATGCAGTCCACCTCCTTGGGCACCTCCGTCGATTGGAGTTCCGGCGTCGTCCATTACTTTACTGCCCTGAACATTCTCGATCTTAGGCTTAGGGTCGAGACTCATTTGTCCGTCCATGTGCCCAGACATTAAACCACCACCTTCACGCAGTTTGTTAATCGCACGTACGGTGTCGATGGCTTTATGCAGGGTTCGCCTAGCGTTGAAGTTCTTTTTCACTGTTGGCAAGAGGTCGCCGCCGTTCTGTTGCACGCCAGCTGACATAGGATCTTCTGTGTTGATCCAAGGGTGCTGAAGAGCCTGATGCGCCGTCATCCTCTGTCGCGGATCAACGGTAAGGCAAGCCTTGATAAAGTTACGAGCAGTCTGTGAGACGTTGCGCCAATATTCGATGGGAGTGAATGAATAATCAGCTTGCAGAATGGCCTGCATTTCTTCGAGGTTAGAATCACGGTCAAATGGCGTGTAGCCACAAAGGAGGAAATAGGTGATGACTCCAATCGCCCAGATATCACTGATCTGCCCATTAGCATTAATACGTGAATTATGGTTTCACTTACACAGGCTTGCCGTGCCCCGTTTTCTTGAATATTTCAGGAGCCATGTAGCCCGGGGTACCACAAGTAGTTGTTAATACGTGGAACTGCTCTTCGTCCATGATTCTCGAGAGACCAAAATCAGCAATGAGCAGATCTGCATTGTCCTCAGGCGTCCTAAACAACAGATTTTCTGGTTTCAGATCTCTATGGACGATGCCATGATCATGTAAGTATGCGACGGCAGAAAGAGTAGCTCGCATAAGATCTGCAGCGTCAGATTCGTAGTACGAGCCTTTGCGACATATTCTATCAAAAAGCTCTCCCCCAAGAGCCAGGTCCGTTACCAGATATACTGTTGATGTTAGCAAGCAGCAGAAGTAGGCCGTTGGAAATCAATACAGTTGTTCATGGTCTCAAAATAATCGACCAAAGTCAAGATATTCCTGTGGCCAACTGACACTCTTTTCAAAACAGCGATCTCGTTACGCACCATGTGCTCTCTGCCAGCCATAAGCCTCTTGTTGATCACTTTGGCTGCATAGTAGCGGCCAGTGTCGATGTGTACGCATTCCTTAACCACTGAGTAAGACCCAGCGCCTAGCGTCTTCCCAGTCTTGTATCTACATGGCTGAATAACAGGCTTCGGACCAGGCTGAGCCATAGTTGCAACTGCTCGATGGTGTTTACTGCAACGCAGGGGCTCTCATAATACAGGCATATAACGCCAGACAGCACTATTCGAGACAGGTGCGGGGTTGCCAGGACGAGCACCTGCAGGAAAAGATGAGCAATCGCTCTTGGTTGAAAAAGGGATCGAGGATGTCAAAGACCTTAATCAATATCTTGATAGAGAATAAGTAGTATACCAAAAGATTCGACCCGTTCGTGAAGCATACGGACTACCAGTGATCAGTGCTGACAACTTCTCGATTGTGGGGTGTAACCCCAATGTGAGCCTTAAGTGGCCCCAGCTTCGAAAGCCCTTCTGTCAGCCGTGATTCTTTTCTGCAGCTACTTAGCTATGTTCCACTCGAAGAAGTTTCGCCCATGTTAGCATTACGCGTACAGTGACGCGCAATAAGTTTAGGTCTTTAGGTCTTTTTAGGGCTAAAGTAGTCAATTTCGTAGGCGGTCTATAAACTTTAGCTAGGTATAAAAATATTATTTTTATTAAAGATATATATTTAGAATTACTAAATATATCTTATAATAATAATTCTATTAGATTTATATAATTTATATTAATATAGCGGTAGTTTAAAGAGTAGTAGATATTAAAATTTCTAAATTAAGCTATAAAATCGAGTTAAAATCGAGAAAATTTTAAATATAAATCTTTAATTTACCGCTACTACTTATATAGTTAAAATACTAAAAAATAATATATATAATAATTTTTCTTTACTTAATTCTAGATATATATATTTAATAATAATTAAATATTATAGCCTAGTTTAAAAAGATATAGCTTAAAAAAGATAAGTACTTATAATCTTTAAAGTAACCGATATAAAGAGCTCTTCAGGTATACCAGCCGGCTACTTTCTTAACGGAAAATCGGCGAAGACCTAAACTTATTGCTTTTTACTGTATTGCACGTGTGGCTGGTAGTCCATGTCTGGCGCGAACAAGAGCAGCTGAAACTGCGCCTCGAGCTTCTTCTACATGATTAACTGGCCCTTTCGAGTTCTTGTGAGCACAGTCAGCCTCATGTTCGCATGAACGTGCAGTCTTCTTGATGCTTATGTCAATGAAGAGCCTGGCAGTCGAGACCTACGTTAAGCACAAAACCCCAGAGCTCGCGCTCGGTAACTTGATATTTACCTACAACCAGCGTTGCTGGGGCGCGGGTCGTGTCCAATGCAGGTGGAGTCGTTGCTCGCTCAGTCTGACCCAGGCATGTCACTGACCTCATCGAGTGATAGACATAATAATGCCATCCGTTCAGTCGAGCAGATATGTGTCTAATCTCATTATCCGCTAACACTTGTGACTACTTCATCAGATCCGCGAGTACTTGTTGTGGTCCTCGTCGACGTGCAGTAGAGAGAATGTCATCGGTTTCTAGCCACAGTCATCGCCATAGCCATTGCGCCTGTCATGCTGGACCAAGCTAGCAGTCTCATTACTGCTTCGCTTCAGCTAAGACATGCTATCCTGGCCAATGATGTGCCTCTCGTCGAACGATTATTGCAGGCATACCCTCAACTCTTGCACAACCCGGACTTTAGTGATAAAAGCAACACATCCCTTCATTTGGCGGCAAAATGCGGCCACACAGAGCTCGTTGTAAGTTCTTTCATGATTGATTGGCATCCATAGCACGATCTAATGTAGTACAGGAGTTGCTGATATCGAAAGGACACGACCATTCACCAGAAGTCACGGATTACATCTATAGCTATGCTGGGAACAACGTTGGCACATCCGTCAACACAGATGGGCAGACAGCATTGCACTTAGCGGCATCTGCGTTGCATGTAGACACAATCGAGGTAGTATGTATGGAATTTTCCCATGTTGTGAACAGAGGCGACAAAGAAGGTCGTACGGCTCTACTCCTAGCAGCAGGAGCACAAATACCCATCACCACAAAGATGGTGCCAGGAAGGAAGGGCACGCTACAGTCTGGCGAGGATATTAGAGCCATCGAAACCTTATTGCGATATGGGGCAAATGTAAGAGCTCGAGACTGCAAAGGCAACACTTGTTTGCATCAAGCTTGCGCTTGGGGCAACCTCAAGTCCGCTAAAGCTCTTGTGCAAGCAGGCGCTGATCCACTGGCTGCAAACAATGCTGGCTGGAAGCCCGACGCCTACAGTCTGAGTGTACAAGCCGACGTATATTTCAGGAATCTGGTGGCAGAATTCGAGAAGCGCAAGATGGAAGAAAGTTCCAGAAAACGAGATGAGCATCGTCCGGTAGGTGGTGGTCAAGTCAGGCTCGTGCAAGAACAAGAAATGCTCGAGGACGAGCCGGAGTCCTACTACGATCCAGATGATTCAAGCAGAAGTAGAGCCAGCAGTGGCAACTCGGATTTCGGCCACAGTCTTCGTTACGATACTGCGCCTACAGGACTGAACATAAGAAGTGGAGGACGTCTCCTGAGTTCTGATTCCTGGAGATGAAGAAACCCTCACGTTACACTGAGACCATTTCGGATTCAACCCGTCTTTCAACAAGCCGACATTTTATCCCGCAGTCCACTATCTGGATAACACCAATAGTTTGCTGCGACTGCTGCAGGGTATCCCACAAGATGTCGTCTATCGATATCGCAGACGCATCTGTCGTCTGTGTCAAGCCTAAGAAAACCATCAGACAAGAGCCTGTCAATTGGTCTCCTGTGTCTAACAATATGAAATCATTCTCAATACCCCAGCCGTGGGCGACACAATTGACAGTCTCATTTTCGATCAATTTTGATGTCAGTTCATTAACTCTCGCTGAAGCAGCATCTTTGCAATCTGTAGACACATTCGAATGGAAGTATAAGAGCAGAATGCGTGTGGAAGCTGATGAGATGGTCTCCAACAGCGACAGTGGTGATACTTCAATGTGCTTTAAAAATTCTGGCCGCTGCAGAACAAGCGGCAGGTACTTTATAGCTTCACTACCAAAGCTGACCTTCTGCGTCAAACTTTTGGTAATTGGTCAATTACAAGCACTTACGACTTCGCAAATTTTACGTGCTGCTCAATCGATTCGAATTGGAAGAAAGACCACAGACGGTGGGAGTCCCTGCCAGTCTCTGAGCCCCAACAACTCCATACCGGACCATCAGGAGCAGCGACGACCGACGTCCAAGCTTTGGTAACAATTCGTCCTTCTGCTGTAGAATCGTCCATAACGTTGAGACCTGGCTTCACGACCGCACAGCCGAGCTAGATGACCGCCATATCGAAATTGTCTCGAAATCCAGGAGTATAGCCTGGCGCGAACATGTGGAGGTAGATATAGAGGTAATTTGAATACTGTCAACCTAGTAGGCAGCACGATTCACAATTGACAGTAGAGCTAAGGCGGTCCCGTCAGTACTCGTAAAGATCGTTCTAGCCCTCAACCTGTGGCTAGTGGTTTCGACAACGATATTGATGTTTTGTTCATTGCCTCACGTCTCGACCTTAAGATGAGTATGAAAGCTATATAACCTCCAGGCTCAATGCATCCGCCTGAGCTCGAGGTTGACATGGGAACGTATGAGCTCTACAATCGTGCCTGTGAATGTTTCAGGCTTGCCTGAAACGTTGGTCTAAGCACAGCCCTGCAGCAAGAGTGTCCTAAGCAAGACCAGCTTCTCAGTCGATGCCTCAGCACAATATCCTGGTATACATCGGATACCTAGGTAATTAGCAAGTTTATCGCATTATTAGTCATCGCGAGCTCAACTACCCAAGTATGACTTTTAACTCCTGGTTCGCATAGGCATTGATAGACTTACGAGCACATCACCTAGCCGGAATTTGCTACCATCTCAAGAATCAGTAGAGTTCTCGAAGCCTAAGATTACCTCCTCTATGCTGGCACCAGTCGCACAGATTCTGATCACAACCTTCATCATGCTTAAAGCAATACGTACCTTTGCATCGCTTGCAGACCTTGGCATATAGAGACGCACAAGACATGCAAACTCTGCCACATTCGAAACACGGACGCGTGACAACAGCTGAATTGAGGTGGACCGGTTTGAGCTATGACGGTGAAGTCAGCAAATGTTTGCTGCAAAAGGAAAGAGCAAGTCGACTCAACGACGACTCTTACAGGTGAAACAGCTGTAATGCTTATGCCCACATGCCATTCGATCCTGCACTAGCCATCATTTCGCCAACAAGACATTGCTCAACACAAAAGCCATTAAATACCTTGATGCTATTCGCTACTCTCTGTCTTGAGTTTGGAGCATACGAAAGATGTCCAACGTCAATCAGCTTCTCCTCAGTGCTGGCATTCAAATTTTCGAGGTTCTTGAGCTTGTCGTTTCCTTTCGGGCTGTAACATTCCACACACCACCATCGCTGGCACGAATCACAATGTCTATTGACCAAGCACCATTTGCAAGATACATTCAGGCTTGCTTGGGTGCCTACTGGCAGAGTAGGCCGTAGTGCATCCACTAACCTACCTGTCCATGGTGGTGGCGCAAGTAGGGGAAATCGTGTCTGGTCGAACTCGCTTTTTCCCCACACAGGCGTATCTTCTGGCAGAAGACCACAGCCTGCGCACCCTGCTTGACCGAGAGAGACCGTTGCTATTGGTAGTATGCCAGGCTTTCTGTTCAGAGCATCCTTAGAAGCTTCGTGCAATGCTACAGCGGCGTGGTTGTGCATAGCCCTACATAAAACTGCGTCGAAGGCAATAATTCCTTCACAGGTCTGCAGCGTCTCTTCCCACGAAGTGCGATCATCGTGACCCACACATATTACTTGTCCCGCAGCAGTGTACCATGCATTTGCATTATTCCTTGACGTTTGTGCCTTTTCAGATGGCACGATGCCCAATGTCGCGCCGTCAAGAGTTGTAACACCTACATGCAGGTCTCTATGGGCTTCGTCACAATGATCGAATGCTGGGTCCGTGAACAAATATAACCCTTCTAAGCGTGGTGTACCTTCTGGTCTTGACGGCCGACATATATGCGTGAGCAGTCTCTGCAGCTGTGAGTGGTTGATATTGGGGCAATTTCGAATGCTTAGAAGCTTCACCTTGTACCTGGTATCAGCGGACACAATGTCGAAGATCAAATCGTGGGTTACCGATCGAAGGCCATCAAGGACGAGTACCTGGATGTCTTGCAAAATTTTCAAGCGACTGCATTGATTGAGGACGTGGCGTAGAGGGCCACTCAAGAACTCGTCTTCAGTCAAATTCTCATCCATACGCTCAGCACGCCATGAATAGCCGCCATGATCGATGCGAGATATTGCTGGCGTGTACGCACCCTTACAATTAGTGAGATCGAGGTAGCGAAATACCTTCGATGTGTTTAGAACTAGATCTTTAGCAATCTTAGATGTTCGAGCTAGCCGAAATATCGTGGATCGTGGTAGATATCGATATATATTATCGCCTATAATCGGATTCGAGATCAGATCGAGCAGCGATGTAGTTTCCAGCGTACACACGTCCATCCAAATGTTCTCCTGATGCCAATTTGCGCAATATGATTTTTCACTGTTCTTGAGTTGAAATTGCTGGACCTAGTTTATTTGGCACCGTTGGTTGTCTAAAATGTCAACGTCAAGATGGACAACAGTCTAGTAAGTCTATTTATAAGACGTTGTGCAATGCATGTTGTAACTATAACTTACTATCAGCTGGTGGCGGAAAACCTTCGCCCATTTGGGATTAGGCAGTAACTGGTGTATCAGACGAGGCGGTGATTAGGTGAACAGGCCGATTATCTATCTCTCTTGTGCATTTACTGTTCTGAAACAAGTTTCGACAGAATGGTCGTAGAGCATTATGTTCTCCACGGTCGTATTCTGCAACAGCTTTTTGGGATAAGCTATATGTTGTACTCTTTCTGCTATCCTCTATAGAACGAAGGTTACTGTAAGTCTTGGCAGTCGGCTTTATAAACGTGATTACTGCCTCGTCAGGCACACCTATACTATACGAGCTTCCAAGGCTCGAGGATGCGTATGTGGTTTAAATGAAAACCTAGATAAGTACCTCAACCTTTGGAATGGACCGGCCTCAGAGGCCCCATGTTCAACTGATCTTCTGTCACCAGCTGGTAAGCAGATAGAAACGCTGACCCATGGATAGGTGCGGAGGCCAACTTGCTAGGGAAAAGGTTGTCAAACGCCAAGAGCGATCTATTGAGGGTTGATGGGTTGTGTCTGAAAATGCCAGGTACTACGGACCAAAGTACTGGTCTGTCGTCTAACAGATTCCGGGCCTCAAGAGGCCAGCTTCAATCTTATCAAAACGCGTATCTACAGCCTGCCGTTCCTGCGTGTAAAGCATTTCCAGTCGAACACGTACTAGTATCGAGCACCCTCGTGAGGCCCATGTTCACATGAAGCAATTTATTCACAAGAGCAACTCAAGTGTGGAGAATTGTGCTGCGTCGGGAACGGACAGGAAGATGAGTAGGAAGTAAAGAGCAGCCAGAACAATAGCTCGAAGTGACGAGCACGGTGTTTGAAGCATTAGATCTGTGAAGCAGAGTTCAGAGATCGGGGAGATTAAGCTTGAATGTCAGAGAAAAGAGTTTTTTTGATAGTAGTAGGTAGTGTGAGATACATTGAATGTTCATGAGAAGAGCATGAACTTTTACATTATTCTCATGAATGATTGAATGCGAGACTAGGAGGTCAACGAGGTCAACCACACGTCATAAGGTTATGCTGCGGTACTTATTAGCAGGGCCAGTATCAAGATGTATAAGCAAATTTAGCCTGCAACGGGAGTTTTCAAGTTTTACCCACACCTGGCCAAACAGCTAGTTAGCGTTTGCTATCGATTCATTCGAGCTTTGTACTTGTTTGGCGTGACGAAGCAGTACTATTACTGCTGCTGGCGGTAGCTAGATCAATATTCCAGTTTCGGGATATCGACGCTGTATTTGTCTGATATTTGTTTATGGTTGATCCACCAATGCAGCGGTCGAATGGGTGATATGAGCTTCCATGGAAGTTTCTAGTGCTCGTGGTCGCGAGAGATGCAGTGTCGTAATCAATGATATCGTTGATCACTTCTTGTATTACCAGATTGTCAGTTTCCTGACCGCTTCGCCAAGAAGCCGCAGACTCTGGCTGATTGCTGGTTGGCATGATGATCGTCCTTACGTACCAGGTGTAGAGAAACTTGTTGGGAGGAGGCAATGGACAATGAGAGAAACGAGATAGTTCGCAGTGATGTCCCGTGCACGATGTCGTAGTCTTGCTGTTCACAGGCGATGTGAATTCAATTGTGTTATATGGAACCCTGCATTTTGATCACGATTTTATCATATTTTACATGGTATACCTTCATGAGATTGGTGGTTTCTTCCAACAATGGAAGGCATTGTAACGAGCAGGCTGAAATGGCCTCCTTGTCACGAAGAAAGCGCGCTTGGTTTCTCATTGTCAGCTTCTTGTCAGTATCAGACGTACAAAGCAAGAATGTCTGAAGTACATCGATAGGTCAGCACAATGAAAGAAGTTGAGTAGTGGAAGCTGAATGGGAAGCTGGAATTGGAGAATAATAACAACTACCACCTAATAAGCGAATGCCTTAGGCTTGAAGCTCTATCGATAACGAATATTCCCCCGCAATCGAAAGTCAATACAACTTGTGAATAGATCGTGGTCGCGTGTGCAGGTTGTTAGTGGTGATGGACCGCCAACATCAGCCTCTACTACAAGCATTATCCTATATTATTAATTCTTCGTTTCGCTAAAGTCCCTTCACTGAGTGTGGGCAGATCCTGCGACTTATCTTGCCTAAGGAAAGTACGATCAGGTTAGACCCTAAGTTACGGTCTCGCCTGACTGCTTGGCCAGAATGTTCGGCATTTTCGCAGATCTCATAGCGTAAGTATCTGTTTGTGGTACTAGCCTACATTACGACCGTGTTAAACAAATGACAGGTCTGCTACGACTATCCTCCTACCAGCCTACCTGTCCTTCAAAGCTCTGAAGATTGGGGATCCTGCTACCATCCAGCCATGGCTCTTGTACTTTGTTGTCCTGTCTTTGGTCTTACTTGCGGAGAGTTGGACTTTGTTCATCATCGGCTGGATGCCATTTTACTCGTGGTTCAGACTGTTCTTCTTACTTTATCTTGTCCTTCCACAAACGCAAGGAGCCAGACATCTTTATGTGAACTACCTAGAACCCTTCATTTCACACCACGAGAAACAGATCGATGAATTCATTGGGCGCACACATCAGCAGCTTGAGCAGATGGGATTGGGGTACATGAATATAGTAGTAGAATGGATCCGAGAAAAAGTCCTAGGTCAAGCATCACCACAACCACATATTGCTAGTGCCGCACCAGCTGGGGCTCAAGGATACGCAAGCTATGCTACTGACCTGCTCTCGCGGTTCGCGATGCCTGCTGCACGAGAAAAGGCAGCTCCATCTGTAGCAGGTGCAGGTAGTGTCCTGAGTATGCTCTCTTCTGCGGCTGGTGCAGCTTTGTCTGGAGGTGCAAACGGAGGTACTGCACGCTCGATGCCCGGCTCGTCGCAAACCTCCAACAACTTTCTGGCAGGTCTCAGCAACATGTCTTCTGAAGCAAAAGCGACTTTCATAAACACGGAGCGCGAGAGACTGACAGGCATATTGAGAGCTTTGGACAAGGAGCAGCAGTAAGTGATCTTCCTGCCGTCTCATCATACACGCCTCACCTTGTGATGGACTTGGAAGAATGTACTAATATGAGGTCAGGTCCTTAGATCTTGCGTATGGTGATACCAGAGCAACTGGTTCACGACGTCCACCGTCCTCTCAAGGAGGTGAGTTTACGAATATTGAGTATGACGACGTGCATTCAGTTCCAGGTAGTGGTAGTGGACATCCTAGCCAACATTCCACTCCACCTACCAAGCGACAGACCTCCAACCAAGGGCGTAGGACGACTTCTGGCAATTGGGTAACAGGAGGTCTCGGTGGCTGGCTTGGTAGCAGTCCACGAGCAGACGAGCGGGAAGACCGAGACGATCGAGGTCGAGATGAGCCGGATATGCCTAGAAGCTATCATGAGCGCTCGAGTCCTCGGCATGCCGAAGGTTCATCTGTCCATGACGATGATTACCGCGGTGGCTGGTCTACTGCCAGAGAGATCACCGAGTCCATAGCTAGATCTGCGCGGGACAATGGTCGGGGAAGAGATCGATACAATTGACGAGCTTGACCGTGGCTCTTTCAGGAAAGCTATAACGGGAAATATAAGCATGAATTGCTGTGAAGGTCGAAATACCCAGATCTTTGAGCTGAGTGAATATATCCTCTCGTCTGACCCAGTAGCGCGTCCCGAACTATCCTAGGCATTTCGACCTCTTCGTGCTTGCATTCCAGGTGAAAGGTACTTGTCAAAGTGCTAGTAAGATGCCTGACTTTCGGAGACGTGGCCCTCGTGGGGCCAATTACATTACCGTGGAGGTATAGCAACGCAGGTCATGAGTGAATACGACCGACAACTACTAATGAGAGTACTAGCGTCGAGCACTGCGAGAAGATGTGCATCAAACGACGTACCCAGAGTGATCTACATCACGAACGAGTCCTTTCCCGCGGACTAGGGAAGCATAAAGCCATGTGGCAGCCGGGCGAGGCAGCCTTTTTCGGTAGAGTAAACCAGTTTTAGCGCCCAATCCAAGTCGATCAGATTTCAATTCCGTTGCGACTGCTGCTTCCGTGCTAGTCGGCCCACCAACCTTGCACATCACTCCTCCAGCTTTGATTTTCCTGTGTCTTGAACGAGTCGTCTCTGATCCTTGCTTCATGAACAGTTCACTGTGTTTGCAAATCTACTCGAGAAAAGCATGTTGACGTGGATTCGAAACATAAGAGCAATTCTTTAGTCAATAACATTCAAGCATGGTGCATTGGATGACTGGCTCATACCAAAGCAAAGACACTCAAAATCGCAGTGTCCAGCAAGATCACCTTAACAACCGGCTGAAAAAAGTGACGCTGGTTGATACGAAGCCAGAGAACACGGTTGTCGACGACTATCTCACATCACAGCTGCTCGCAACACAAAATGACTGGTTTCAAAACACCTCCCAATATATGTTGCAGAGGCTTGAGGTAGGTCGAGCGTATCTTGAGCTTCACAAGACCCGAAGATGTTCGGAGCTTCCAGACTAATACTTCACAGACCGCTCTTCTCCTTGAAAGAAGAGATTACCAGCTGAAGGAACAAGCTCGTTGGGAGCAACAAACACGAAAGGACTATGACTCTACTGATAAGCCAGGACAACCCAATCATCACATCGAAAGACAGCCGACTCAAGCTTCACAAAGACGTTTGAGGTCATATCGTGTGAAGAAGCCCAAAAAGAAAAGGCGAAGCACGAAGAAATCTGATGCGGGCTGAATTTTGATCAAGTATGATCAGGTCTGGTTAGAACTCAGATGCTTACAACGACGAAGCGAAATCGACCTTTTGATACACCTTTGGCCAGATCCAATGTGACAATGCAACGGCCTCATCGCAGACGACAGACGACATTTGGGAGTCACTGAACTCCTAATACAGCCTCAAACACCACTCGGTCATAGCGGCAAGCTCTCCGTCCCTGCGATTATGCGGCACTGAAGGTGTTGACTCGGACTTATGGATCTAGAGCCAGAAAGTGCAGAGTCTACGATATTGCGGCACTGCAGCGGTACAAGCTCATCAATATTCTGGCCGAGTGCCAAGACACACAGCACCAATCAGAGAGGTATTTAGCATGATCCACTCCGTTCTGACCAGGGAGACCTTTCGAGCTGTGCCGCTCAAGAACCGTTTACATCGCTTGTGTACCACGGTGCTGTTATGGACACCGTATCGTTGTCTCGATTGGTAACTACAAATGCTGCAGGTGCCACAAGTTTGCCGCATGCTTGAAAGGCCTGGACCCTAGCAAAAGGACCACGCTCGTTCCAGCCTGTCTGTACGAGGAATGCTTGCAATAGAAACCACGTTGCCACTCATCATATACTTACGCTTCAACCACAGTCTACTGGCACTCATCGAAGCACAAAACGAAACCTCAGCTTCCACCAAGCTCAACAGGCTGGTCGACTTGTGCAAGACCACCGAGATGACGAGTGGCGGTTTCCACGTTCTACTTTAGGAGGAAACTACCCTCCACGGATACCATTGACGGTTACTGGTTTTCGCCAGCAATATTGGCGAGCAGACGAATTGCCTGGTTCAGTACTCCAGCCTATCGAAATGTTTCAGACAATCGGTGCGAATCAGTTCTGCCCCACCATTGCCCAAACAAGGCAGCTGATGTACAGTCAATATCATTGCAGGATTAATATTCAAGAGGCCTGGGTTTCTGTTGTGCTTACTTGTGCTTGTTTGTGCCAGTCAGATGAGCAGTCAAGCAACAAAAGGTGTTGAGAAAATGAGAATATGTGCAAGGTATATCTACAAGCTGCTATGGGGACCTTTGTATTTCTTGGCAAGCGTCCTTGCCTATATCCGGTATCACGACCGTCTCTGTTTAGATGAAGACATCTCAAAGAATAATACTCATTATTATTTCGTGTCTGACAGTGCAAAAGTCGTCAAGCAGTCCATACTGTTGTGCTCGTTAAGCTTGTCCTAAAGCTACCTAGTGCTAATGCTACTTCTGTGCTCTTGTCCTGAGAGATCTTCAGCACGCAGATCTACACGAACATAGAGTGCCTACCTAAAAGCCACCATGATCGTCGTTATCATCGAAAAAGGTTCATAGCTAACTGCAACAAGGTCCGGGCACCGATAAGCTTCACGAACGCTGTGAAATTCGAGCTTTAGGCTTGCGGTAGCCATCGATCATGGGCATGATCTGCGCTAAATTAGAACGTCACTTCTGGAGGGGTTTCTCCGACGGAAAACATCTCCTACATTCGAAGCACAAACGAAAAGGGGTCGACAAGAATACCAAATGTTTTAATGCCAGACTAGGACGTTTGTCAAACACTGACGGCAATTGTATAGGATCAATCTTCTATCTTTTCGCTAGCAAGATCGACCTGTGTTGTCGGGCGATCGTGAGAACATAAGCAAGGGAAGCTATAATTCCGGGTCATCTTCCACGACGCTGCTACGTTGCTGACAGTCGACCGCACAACGTGATCAGAGAGTGTATTTTCTTGATGTGGTTCACCATCGAATTCCTCCCGTGAGAACAAGACCATTCATGGTCCCTTCATCTGTCCGCTCGTTCTCGACTGATTGAAATTTGTCTTGACACGAGATGTCTTTCAGATCGATCGGTATCACTTTCTTATCTGGCTGCAGATGGTGGTGTGGTAGGCTGCAGTCGTTGTCATGCTTCAGAGTCTGAAGGAATCGCACAAGGTAGTGACTGTGTCTCCAGATGGCGGTACAAGACTACAGCTTCGTCGAGACTAGCAGGTGGTACGTGTGGCTCCAAGCACACTGCAATCCAGACCTTGGCTGGTACGGGAAACAACTTGTTCTGCTTCGTGTTGTCGATCGTTTTGTGGTGAACTGTATTCTCCGACCCGTTGACAGATCGGTCTGCTTCCTTAAACATCACGGTTAGTTCTTCAAAGACGACTTGCATGTAGTCGACTTTCCATATGCAACGATCGGGAAAGTTACAAGAAGATTGAGATGGACACATTCCAAGCTATCGTGTGGTTTTACTGAACAAGATACGGAGATATAAATAGATGCAGACATTATTGTTGTCACTTTGAAACACTGCTGCTGAAGACGACAGTAATTCAGCACTCACAGTTATGTATTCTGTGATCGTGCTGTTGACGTTTGAAGCTAGAAATCCCAGCGTTTCCTGATCTGAGTTCGCAATTCTTACTCATGCAAATTTACAGTTGACCTTGAACCAGATTGGAAGTGCTTGGTCAGAGATTAACCATTACGAACCAGAACTACCACAGCCACGCACCGAGCACACAATTGCCGCCAATAAAGCACATCCAAGCAATGCAATCAACAAGCCAAGCGCGACAACCAAAATTTTGTCTTCCTCGTCGAATTGCTAATTCATCCAAGCAGGTCTGAGCTTCAAAGCAATAGTTCCTGCCAGTGGTGCAGAGCCCGCCACTTCCATTGTGCTACTTTGTGCAGATTGCTGCAGATTGTGTTGTCCACGAGCCTCTGGGCTCTGCGTTGCGATACCCTCCGTCGGTTTTGTAGAACTCTCATTTGGCGACGTTTGTGCGGACTGCACGACCGTGGTACCGAAGCTTGTCGAAGTCATCACGTCGTCCAGAACACTGTTCGGAGATGGAGGGTAGCGATTTGTTTCACAAAGCCATTTGTAGACTCTGTCATTCGATGCAGTAGTCTGGGAGGAAGTCCCGGATTGCATGCTCGAGCGGATCTCTAGATGCAATGATAGAACATCTCAATATGGCATAGACTGTTATTGAAGTACGTGTAGTGATGATGACGAAGCTATATCCGCTGATGGCCAACAACGATACTGATGGTGGGTAGACGATTAACAACGATGGATATATGTTCGTCAGGCGCAAAGGCAGAAGCATCAGGCTAGCTGTACTTTTCTGCGATACTGTTCGGCAAGCGCTATCGAGCGGTGCTTTTCTCCTGTGTCCACATTAGCCATTAGCTGCCCTGTCGACTTAGCAATTCACAAGGCGTATTCGAATGAATGATAGCCTATTCCAGGGCAATTGACAGGCGATGACATCAATCAATGTCAGTTAAATTTTCGAGGTTTAAGAATCTGGGTGACAGTAAACCATGCCCAATGACGTGACGGGCGATTCACGTACCTAATGTAGACAAAGAATCGGATTCGAACGCTCACAACCCTAGGTTGAACTCAACGCCCACATCTATGGATCTGGCCATCTTCACGATCTTGCTGAAATCGACAGCCTTCTCGGCGGCTTCTTGCAGATCGGTAATGCTGAAGATCTTCAAGCCGGAATTATTCACCAATTCTGCCGCCTTCTCCATGTTCGTACCTTGCAATCGACAGACGATGGGCAACCTCAAATTCATCTGTTGTACAACATTGATCAAGCCCTGTGCGATCGCGTCACATCTCACAATACCACCAAAGATGTTGACGAAGATTGCTGTAACTTTGGGATCGCTAGTGATTAGATCGAATGCTGAACGAATAGCTTCTGGAGTAGCACCGCCTCCAACATCCAAGAAGTTAGCTGGGGAACCGCCATTTAGCTTGATGATATCCATAGTAGCCATGGCTAGACCAGCGCCATTGACAAGACAGCCGATATCGCCGTCAAGCTTGATAAAGTTCAGACCATGTCTAAGTTGTGTTAGCAAACCACATTTCTCGGGTCTGCGCACTTACTCTGCAGCCTTGACTTCATCAGCATCTTCTTGAGATGTATCACGCCACGAAAAGACTTCTTTCTGTCTGTATTCGGCGTTGTCATCGAAATTCAATTTAGCATCCATACACAAAACTTGATGGTCACTTGTCTCTGATAAGGGGTTGATCTCAATCTGTGTCGCATCCTTCTCCATGAAGACCTGGTAGAGCTTCTGGATTGTGTTCTTCGCATCTTCAATACACTGCTCGCTGAAGCCGATTTCTGTAGCAATATTTCTCGCAATTTCATCAGTCACGCCCTGATTGATGTCAATGCGGGTGGTGATGATGGCATCAGGTTGTTCTTTTGCGACCGTCTCGATGTCCATGCCGCCTTGCGATGAAGCAACAACAACGGGAGTTTGTGTCGACCTGTCCATGAGTATAGCCAGGTAGAATTCTCTGCGAGCAAATTTGCGCTCTACGATGTAGACCGAGTTGCAGATTCGGCCTCGTTCGCCAGTTTGCTTCGTGATGAGCTTGTGTCCTATCATCTGGCCTGCAAACATTTTGGCTTCAGTAGACGAGTAGATGACCCGCACACCACCTTTTAAGCCATTGTCGAATGTGCCTTTGCCTCGACCACCAGCGAGCACCTGTGCCTTAATGACCATATCCTCACCTCCTGTCGTAGTTAGATAGATCTTGATCTGAATAGTGCTATTGGCGTACCGATCCTCTTTGCTATAGCCTCTGCTTCCTCTGCGCTGTTCGCAACTTCACCTTTGGGTACACCGATGCCATAGCTCTGCAAGAGTGCAGCAGAACGATACTCGTGTATGGAAAGGTTTCTCTTCTGCTGTACTAGTGAGCTTCGGGCGGCAGGTTTCTATGCGATGTATTAGCTTCTCATATCTCCAAGCACATATCACGAGCTCACCCGCACGCTCCCCAGAGTGCTGCACAAGCTCCGTCGTGCTGCGAGCTTGAACATCGCGTCACAAATTCGTATATCAAACAATCCTCCTATCAGTATCCTTCAAGACCCCGAAGCAGATGGGTTGCAGCTGCGCCGAAGCTGCCTCGTTCGGCCTCCAAACACGCTAGCTTTGATTGGTTAGCTTGGAGTGTTGTCCGAGTCGTGCTCCATATCTTTTAAGATTTGTTAACAGCTTTTCGTACTATGTCTGTACAAACTTGCCAGGGAAATGTACAATAGTAAGAATGAGAGCAACCGTGCAGGAAGTGCTGCGAGAGGAGCTGTCTATACTAACATCATTGGGCATGGCTGAAGATGATACTGCTTTGATAGGCAGAATTCTGCTGCGGACTGGTGGATCACGAAGTTCAGTCAAGAGACTCATGCCAGTTGAAGCAGATAATAAAGCTGAGGATCAGTACGAACAGACTGAAGGAGACCGACTTGGCGACCTCACGGTTGGCGATGACTTGACTGGCATTGGCGTACTGAAGCAGTCTGCAGAGGTCGAGGATATAGATCGACAATCACAGAACATAAACGAGGCCTTGCGTAAGAAGCTCATGAGCAAAGAGGCTTACAGCAGGCTCAACAGCACGAAAAACCCTTCCCTCGCGGTTGCAAACCCAATGTCCAAACAAGCCAGAGATGAAATGGACAGTGATAGCGAGAGGGAAAGGAAAGGCAAGTCCAATAAGCAGAAGCAGTACCGTGAGATTTCGGCTTCAGGTATGAAAGAAGCTGTCACTGCAGGCTCTACTACCGCATCCATCAAATCGAAGAAAAGAGCTGGGAGCTACCTCGACCAGCTCCTCGCTGAAAGAAACATGAAAAAGCGCAAAGGCTGAACCTATCACTAACACAACGCTCGCATTACCTATACACTCTTGAGAGTCGCTAAAACCAGTACATCTATTTAGTGGTCTCACTATGGTCTTGTTAGAAGAACTATATCATACGCTTTCTTTTGCGGTCGTCTAATGGCCCGCCATCGTCCTCATTATCCTGTTCAGCTGTATCGGCTGGATTTAGCAGCGAATGCACCATACTACTACGCCTGGTAGCAGGTGCAGAATGCAGATCAAAATTCGGACGTGGAAATTTGCTGGCTCCAACCCCCCAGCTCGCATTTGCTAAGCCGAGCCCTGCTTGCTGCGCGCTCTCCTCGGAACGGTGCGCGGGTGGAAGAGCATCCATATGATCTGCGGGTGTTATTGTCGTTCGCCTTGAAGCACCATTTATCTGGTAATTTGCCAGCTGATTCTGTAATGCCTGGTCGCCACCGCCAGCGTCTGGCCCAACGTTTGGCGATGAAGGCTGCCAATTTACTGAATTGACGCCTGAAGCAAAAGGTGAACTGTTCAACCCTGCATTCGGCGGCCAGTGTTCTCGGATATCGGCAGAAGTGTGCCGCCGAGCGAGACCTGGAGGTGGTTCGCTCACATTCGAGAGAGGATGCGGTTGTGGCGGTGTGGGTAAGGTTGGCTTGCTGAAGCCAGGAGATGTATGGGTTGCACTTATCGATCCGAATCGCCGAGGTGTAGGAGACGTGAATTGAGGCGGCATTGGCGGCACAGGTGGGCGTGCACCGAACGATGGCGGCGGCTCCATTTGCATCGAAGAGCGTCTGCTGTCACTGAACCAGCCCCGAGGAGAGACAGGAGGCTCGATGCTCATGCTGGTGGAGTAGTAACTGGGCCTTTGTGCCATAGTATTTTCCATCTCACGCAACTGCTCCTGGTGTCTATCGATTTCCTTCTGCATAGTTACGAGGTCGCTACGAAGGATGGAGTCTGCGGGAAGTGCAGTATGCATGGTTTGCGATAGCTGTCTGAGCCAGTGGTGGCATTTTCCGAGACTATCAGTTAGGTTCTGACATCGGGTAGCCATGACTGCACTGCTATCTTCTGTTCGTGACAATCGTGTGTACACGTCGTGTAGCATGCTCTCCAAATAGGCGAGCCTTTGTTCCGGCTCAGGCATTGTTTCTGGTGGTGGACCCGACTGCATCGGTCCAGGTTTGGGTGGCTGCTGAGTGAAAGAGTCTCGATGTATCAGTGTATGCCGCGAAGCTCTTCGTTTGATTTCACGTAGTCCAAGTAAGTCTCCCTTCTTAAAGTTCCCATTCCCGTGTTTGAACTCCCACAGTGCAGATTCTGAGGATGAGGTATGGAAAACATCACTGACTTTGTGGAAACCATACATGTTCAATTGGCGCACGAAGGATGAAATGTTGGTATGCTTGAAGTATTGCGCAAGGACCTTCGAGAACTCGTTCGATGGCGACATTACGAAGCTGTCTCCATTGTTCGACCATGATATAAGATGCTCTATGGTTTTGTCCTCGAGCATGCTATACAGCTTGTGAATGAAAGCTGTCTGAACCACTTTTGGTCCCTGTGCTGCGGAGACTGCTGCTGCGGCGCCCATCTGGCTCTGCTCTCGACCATGTTGTGGACTGTTCCCATTCATCCCCTCCAGGCGCTGGTCTACCTCGTGGCTGTTATTTGATGGTGGTCCCATCGCTGAGGACACTGGAGACATATGCTGCGATCCCGGTGAATCAGTGTGTATTGGGATCATACGCGAGCTACTGAAAAGGCTGTCGAATGCGGGTCTGCGGTGTAATAAAGTGCTCATAACTGATTCCGTTCACAACCCTTCGAGCCTCCGATGGTAGTCCTTAAAGAACTACGACGCATGTAGATAACGCACTAGCGACTCGACCTCGACCTCGACGCCAATCTGGCATGTAGGCAGAAGTTCGCGAGAGTCGAAATAGGAAGTCGATGCAAGACGCGCCAGGGCGAAGAATCGGACAAGGTCGATGATCGTCGCGATGAAGTGTCGTAGAGTCACAATAAAGCGCGTTCGGCGGCGCAGAAGCAAAGTCGTCGCCTCCGTTCAAGAGTGCTATTCGCGAACCAGTAGACGTACAGGATAGCCACTGCACAATGATCACGACTATCTCGTAATTGCTGTCGCCGAGGATGCTGCAACAACACGGAGCATGGACCGTGCAAAAAGATTGCGGACAAGCCACGCACGGCTCGGCTTGCTGGAGCAAATACTAGGTAGTACCAGTAGTATCGTGGATGTCAAGATGTGGAGGGGTTCACACCCGAACGTGGATAGCGACCCAATAGGCAAAGCTCGAGAGGACAACAACCGAACTTAAAATCCTGTCCTGGGACATGCCGGGTTGTGCCTGTAAGCATGAAACAGCGAACATGAAGCCAGTATAGTATGGCGTGGCTACAGGATCCAAACGACGCCGACCAGGTGAGATAAAAAGGCTCTTGTTCTGTGCAGAGAATTGACTCGGTGCAGAAACACACAGGCATTTTAGACCCATGGCCTCCTATTATTTACCATTCACTACGAGTAGTCGTCTCCAGCCGAAATTTGGCGATCACACTCAACTTGAAGAGCTAGGTCGATAACCATCAACGCCAATGATACGCCGAATTTCGAGGTTCCCTCTCCATTGCGAAAGATTTCAGCAGTCCGGCTTGAAATGTTAATTAGCAGAAGTACCTTGGTTGAGGTTTGTGCTGGCCAGTCTTATCAACACATGCCCAGAAAGTACTGCTGGACAGTGCTGACATTGTGTTCGGGGTTGTTGACTCTCTTCTGTGTTTCGTGACCCATTCAACGACTGCTTGAACCCCTTGTGACAGGCCAAGCACGTTCTCTATTGTGGAAGCTCGGATAGCTGTATGTACAATGAGGTTTCGAACAGTTGTCATTACTAGGTCTGTGCTCAGATTTTGACGCAACCTCGATTTAGCGAGGACTATTGAAGATGGACCGCAAACTTGTGTGAAACAGGCCCCACTGGGCCTAAGAAATAAACTACTTTAGGCTCCAAGTCTGTTTGTTGAGCATCTGTACATACCCAGGCATAATTCATGAAACGATTTGCACATAGTATCACTTGAAGCAATTTAGACCGCCCACACTGCGCTGTTCATTCCTGACATGCGCGATAGCTGTTCTCGTGCATGCCGTGATACATTGCTGCAACTTACAGACTCGTGATCTATAAGCCTGTCTGAGCAGTCCGCATGTATGCGCTAACTCATCCTTTGCGAAGCTCTTCTTCTTCATTTTCACCAAGACCATGGCACTATTCTTCACAGCTCACACTGTTAGCTTCGACATCAAGAAACCGAAATATTCAAATGAACCGGGTGTATCTTCAAGAGTCTCCACTCGTAGCGACCACAGATCTCTAATTAACAATGGCTTGAGAAAATGTGGCTGTCGGTAAGAACAGTAAATCCACGTTCCACCAGGCTTCAATATTCGTGCAACCTTTTGATCAAGTCCAGTTAGCAGTCAAGCAATTCGATCCGGACCATCGACTTACCTCATCCACATAGGCGCCTACGTTCTGTTTGACGTCTTCTTCAGGACTCCACAGAGAGCCATGCAGCATTGCATCGAGGGTTCCCTAAGACGAAGACGAGTGTTAGACCGATTCAGATATATCTCCCCGCAGCAGGACTGACCTTGTCAATAGCGATGTCGACCGAGTCATCTTCGAGCCCCATCTTGCGAACGTCCATCACTTGCCATTCTTGCTCAAGAACAGCATGTTTGTGCTTCATCTCCTGAATGGCCACCTCTGAAAAATCAACACTAATTTGGTTTTTGTATTCTAGAGCATAAAGATCTGCTGTCAGGCTCTAAAAGTCTTCGGTCAATAAGCGGGCTCTGTAGATGCGAGACGCTGATGAAGCCTTACACTTGTGCCGCAACCAAGCTGCAGTATTCGTGGATTTGAGGAAGCAGGAGGCAGATGTTTCTGCAGGAAAGGTCGCAACTGCTCGAAGGTTTTAAACCACTCATAGTTCGGTTGTTCGGGACGCTGACTACCTGCTTCCCTGCTGTATCGCTCGTCCC
Source organism: Pasadenomyces melaninifex (assembly GCA_022813495.1). Lineage (NCBI taxonomy): Eukaryota > Fungi > Ascomycota > Dothideomycetes > Pasadenomyces > Pasadenomyces melaninifex. The sequence goes on from JAKLMI010000007.1 coordinate 435,030, forward strand.
AGTACTCCTTTCGGGACAATTCTTTCTGTGATGCTGAATTCATAGCTTATGCTCAGTGTAAAGCAGATAGTGATGCTATCAATGTCCTGTAAGATCGGCCTGGACCTGGTATAAATGTGAGAATGGATACACTTCTGATTTGTTTCACGAGCGATGCCACGAGACCCTTGTCATCTGTACCACACGTAGGACGAGGAAGCGTCGATATCAAGTGTGTCCTGTCACAAGCAAGTGTTTATGCTCACAACGCAAATTTTTATCCACTTGTCATCTTAGGTCATGACATTCTGGGCTGCAGTGATACGAGGACACACGAGTATGGTAATATTCACCAAAAATCATTCATGCACTACGTACTTCCAAGGCATGAGGCATTCAGTTCATTGACCCGTTCCTACTGAACTCTGACAATTTGTCGTAATTAGTCTAGATATATTGGGGAAAAAGAGATGCACCAGGAGATGACCTTCTATCGTTCTGCTCTGCATATAATTAGACGACCATAATTCAGCCTTTAGCGGCACTCTATGGGCGGAATGCCAGGGTCACTTCACAAGCCTTGGGGCTGACGGTAGGGCTCAAATTACTGTGTACTTTAGTAAAGCTCTAGGCTCACCTATCAGTACAGGCACTCTCAAGCCCTAATGTCCATAGCTTCAGGCGCTGAAATCCTATAGACTGATGCTTAATGTACCCAGCGATAGTGAAGCAGAAATGACATCACTAAAGTAGACAGTATTTTGAGCCCTACCACCAGGCTGGTGCAGGCAATCATACTGCCCGTGAGTGGAAAGCACCAGCCGCGTAACGCCAATCTTCTCGGCACAACGCCGGCGTTCCTGTTGCGGCCTGAATTTCGAAGTCTTGCAAAAAGTTCCTTGCGCATAATTCCTGTTATGCAAGAAGCCTCTTGAAAGTCTTAGAGTAGAATCCACAAAGACAATGGCTTCAGTCGCGACCATGCGACGACACGCGCCACTGACACAGGATATTGAAATGGCAGGAGGAAGACTGCGCACAAAATCCATTACAGGCAAACGGAAATCCAGATCAGACGATGATGCCCGAGGTGACGGCTATATCGATGCTAGATCGTCGAAAAAGATTCTCGCTATGGCGCAGGATCTCGCGGATGAGGCATCACTCGAGCGATCCACGAGCAAGCTGCAAGAGCCTACGAGCACCTTCAATTTCGATTCGCGATTCATTGAGGACGAAGACGATGGTACCTACGTGCTAAACGAGGACCATGACGATGCTTGGGTTCTGGAGGAGGAAGAGGAGCCAGAGGAAGAAGATCTAGATCCCGAGGAAATGGCTGTGTACAAGAAGTTCTTGCCAGAGGGCGACGATTTTGAAGGAGTCGGTTCCTCCCTGGCCGAATTGAGTACAAGTAGACCTTCCAAACCCTTGCGCGAAGTTTTGGAAGACGAAACATCGGGACCAGGGACGAATCTGACAGCATTGATATTGCAACGCATCGCTGAGAAGGAAGCCGCCGAAGCCAGAGAAGCAGAAGGATTGGTACCGGTCAGAGGCGGCGGTGCACCTGAAGACGCTGTCGAAATCCCTGCAAAGGTCGTGGACACCTTTGAAAAAGTCGGTCAAATACTCTCAAGGTATAAGTCCGGACCACTGCCCAAACCTTTCAAGGTGTTGCCAACACTACCGCAATGGCCGGACTTACTAGCCATATCTCAACCGGACAGATGGACGCCCCATGCTATATACCGAGCAACCAAGATCTTCGTCAGTGCCAACACATCCACGGCTCAATACTTCATCGAAACAGTCTTGCTAGCTCGCGTCCGAGAGGAGATAGGGGAAAACAAGAAGCTGAACGTACACCTTTACAATGCATTAAAAGCGTGCTTCTATCGACCAGCTGCATTCTTTAAAGGTTTTCTGTTCCCCTTGGTCAATTCAGGTTGTACTTTGAAGGAGGCAAATATTGTCTCCTCAGTTTTGGCAAAGATCAAGGTACCAGTGTTGCATTCGGCTGCAGCATTACTACGGCTGTGTGAAATCTCAGCCGAACAAACATCGCGAATAAACAGCGAAGCCGCTGGCTCAGCGAACATTTTCATCAGAGTACTACTGGGTAAGAAGTACGCTCTCCCATACAAGGTGGTGGATGCACTTGTCTTCCACTTTCTCAGGTTTAGAGGCAGCAAGGATGAAGAAGCTCTTGGTGCGAACGAAGCCAAATTACCTGTTTTATGGCATCAGAGCCTGCTTATTTTTGCTCAGACTTATCGAAATGAAATTACAGAGGACCAAAGGGAAGCATTGTTGGACTTGATATTGGTCAGAGGTCATCCATCCATCGGTCCAGAGGTTCGGCGAGAGCTTCTTGCAGGTCGTGATCGAGGCATTGAAGGCAGTAAGATGGATGTTGATATTGGCAAGGATGACGGTGATGACACAATGAACATGGGATAGGATTGCAGTAACAGGATTAACCTTCGTGGCGATCATAATTTACGGACGTCCCTTTTGATGTTTGCCTCGTTCTGCGTTGTATCATGAGAAGCTTATAAGCACTGAACATTCTCAATTCTTCCAAATCATCCGTAGATCCCAATGACTTACATCATCGTCCCTGCTGACCTCACAGCCACTGCTATGTATTCAGGCAGATCCCGAGAATATACCTACAGCTTTACATGCTGAGGCCCGCGAAGTCTCTGCTCACTGATTCCGCATCACGATCTGCTGAATTTGTAAAGTTTTGAAAGCCATCGACTGGTCGACAAATTATCCACCCAAGCCTAGCATTACTCTGAAGATGGTGCATCAAGCTAGTCTTTTGTGCAAGTTGGACATGATGGTGCCAGTATGTTTTTGCGTAGGAGGAGAATGCACTATTGGAGCTCTCAAGTAGTTCCCAGCCATCTGCTTCGGCTTCTGCTGTCAAGTCGTTAGAGTCTAGCTTGTTCTGCTCATTGCAAAGAGTAGCAAGGGTCCGATGACTGGCGTCTATGCCGTTGATGTGACAACGCCGTAGAAAAGGTACCATGGCTGCAAGCTCGAATGACACTCGATCTTGATTGTCCGTCGCAAAGACGATGCCAAAGGCACGTAGCCATCCAGTACCTTGTCCATCTTGGTATAGCTTGCTTCGTCTTGAGAACACCCACTGTTGTAGATGGGTCGAGAGTTTGACGGCATCCTTGAGCTCCATAAACTCGAGAGGACGTTCTGCCGTAAGCACACAACTTAGAGCACAAGAAAACTGCTGGAAATCGTTGTCGCTGGATCCGCGAATAGCTCGCAAAAGATTTTGTCGACACTGCTCAAAACTCGTTCTGCTGATCCAGCCAGATACTTGCGTATTATGTGGAGTCGGACAGCCATTCCGGATTATTGCATGATGTTTCGAATGACATCCTGGTGTCTCTATGGCTTGAGTAGAGGCATCTGCGAGGTGTGCATGCTGTCCAGATCTGTAGAATTGGTCAAACTGTCCCGAAGTCTCGATATTCATTTGACTGTGGCATCGACTACCATGCATGAAACGAGTGATACATTGGTTGACAAGGGAGAATAAACTGGTCTACCTATTACCATTATATAAAATCAAGGTCAAAAAGACGAGATCGGCAGAAGGTTGTGAACTCTGCAACTGGGCGCCAGGCATCTCACTCTTCTACTTAAGACATCATTGCATGACTGACATACCTTGCGTAGGCATATACGAACACGTGGTGTCAACTCAAGCCAGACACAGTCTGCGATCCATGGCTATTCGACTCTGGATGAAATGTAGCAGGCTGGTTATTTCAGGTAGGACATTGACCTCTTTCAGGCCTTGAGTGTCATGTGCTGCATTGGCGACTGTCATCATTGGTTACGAGCAAGTAGCGATGTGGGCACTGTTCAGTGATGTGCTTCCATTGCCAATACATCTGGTCGGGAGTTTGGCAGGACAAAACAGATGTGTTTACTCCGAGGTCGTGAAAATCGCATTCTATCGCATTCTGTCGCAATGACCGGGGCGCGGCTTACTTTCCAGATACCCGAAGTCTACTGATGATTCGAGAATCTATCTCGCACCAGACCGAAGCTGAATCTGCAATTCTATCGTACCAATGATGACTTACGATGCATCGGGTCCGAGAAAGGCAAACCAGGCTCGTCTAACAACGATTGTTGAGCTCAGACCATTCAGACCATCACGTGAACATTGTACTGAAGCTATTCCATTTCCGGACTTCGTTTTGCGATTGAAATGCGATCAATTATTTCGACGACTGCGACGACAAGCGACCGTCCGCGTGATTGCCTGTTTGGGGCTTTACCATATGACAAGTCATTGGACGACGTTTTCTACATGAATCGAAAGACTATTCTCGAAAGTTTTCGCCTTGTTAATCCATCACCCTTACTCTCGAGCTTAGAACAACTGCGTGTAAAGAGAAAACCAGATAGTCAGCACCATTGCCTGCTCAAATTTGGTGTCTCGACATCTCCCATCTAGCCATGTTCGCATCTCCAGGCTCAAATTTTGATGGTAACAATTGACTTTGTCTTTGGAATAGTCTTGATTGTTTCGAGCACAAAATAACTTTCTCCTTCGTGGTAGCGAGCAGAAATGCGCACCAGGAGTTAACGTATGAGTTTGTGCATGCGTTCACATGCCCGCGTCGAGCTTGGTAGGGAATGTATCGACGTCTTGTGTGAGTATACTTCTCTGCAACACAAAAGATAGATGGATACTTTGACCGTTGGAACATAGTTACAACACAAGAACTACTAGAGACCAAATATCAACTCATTTTTCGGAGTCTCACTCTGGCCGCGGTCTGCTTTATGCGCCAGGAGTAGGTAGTGCTTCGAGATTCTTGGGGTCCTGCAAGAAACAGAAGTCGCATATTTGATGCGAAATGCTGTGCTGTTTCCTTCCTGATGGTGCAGGCGTAATATCGTTTTACAAATCCTCGGTAGCTTGTCAGGCTGCGGTCTGGACCCTTGCTTCTGCATTCGTGTACAGCCTCTTCCATATAGCAAGTATAGTAGCGCAAATTGTGCTCCCACAGTTTCTTCACACTAACGGTTCTCGCAGTGTTCTGCGATTGTGCCGATCTTTTTGTTTTTGTACTCGTTTGGTAGGCAACCAGAGCTCGTTCAACACATGGAAATAATCAGGTTCTTCAGTCAAGCGTAGCAGTTGTGCCCATCAACTGATCTGAACCACTTGAGTCAAGTCGTTTTCTTTTGGCCAATCATGCTCAACATAGTCGTGCTTGAAGGGTTCCAGCCTGTGATACATAGGTACCGTCTCAATCTTGGGGTGAATAATCAGGGGAGACGAAGATGTGCTCGTTTCCTGCGTGGCTGACGGGCATTGAATTTTATCAATTCCCTGGCACGTCCACATCCAGGGTTTTTCATTTTGTCTGATACCCATCGGGTAAGGCGTAGCGCTTTCATTTACGCCTGACACACTTGACCAAGGCGAACCGAACACCTCGAGCTTCTTAGCAACGTTCCAGAGACCCTGACTTTCGGCTTCGTATCGCAGCTTGTGTAGAAGCAGGCTGTCGAGGGGACTACTATCGGCTAGATGGGTTATCATGATGTTCGCAATATGTTCTTGTCCCGCGTCAATAGCATTGCGCAGTGCCTCGCTGAGCTCCAGTGATTGACAATTCGAGCTCAGTAGTACACCGACTACCTTGGCACTGCCATGTTTGGCAGCAAGGGACAAAGCACTATTTCCATACTTTGTCTTTAGTGCGGCGTTTGTATAATGTTGCCATATCAAGGAAAAGCATGGGAGATCATCGCGACATGCTGTAATCTGCAAGGGTGTGAGACGAAAGAGATCAAAGTCCATTCTCAAAGCAGTCCGACTGTTACATCTCAGGAGACGACGCAGCATCTTGACGTCCGAAGCATAAACGACGAGGTGCACAAGACTGCGTTCGAGGATGTCGATCTGTGCATTCTGCCTACCACCTTTCCAGAGGTCTAGAGCTGCTTGTTCGTCACCACACATATAGGCTAGATGACATGGTGGGTACGCCCAGCTGGAAACAAGGAGATTGTGCTCTAAATCGTCAACCACGATGTTCTCGAGCACACGTGCTACAACTCTGCTAGCGTCTTTATAGGCAGTAGGGTCGAGCGGATTTTGAGTGACGCATGCATTATTCATTGCCATTGAGTGTTTGAGTTTGTTGCACAGGAAGTCGGCTGCTGAGAGCGCTCCCCTCGCTTGTCGCGATCTAGAAAGCATTTTCTGGAGATGCCATTGATCGATATTACCGTTCGCTTGTCCAACAAAGCCTACAGACGAGGCGCTTGGTGTGTTAGTGAATTGATAGCTGATGCGTAGTAGTTCCGATAACAAGAAGCCGTAAAAATACCCATCGTCGTCCTCCCTTTCGAGCTCAATACGGGCTTCGCGCAATTCGTGCTCAAAATCAGCCTCAACTCCCCGTACACTTGCGCGTAACGCCGCCGCTACATTCTGCTGCAGAAAGGGCTCAGGTGAAAGCAAGCGCATACTATCGCAGAATCGCACGTCTCGGTTTAGAACTTCGCGTGTTGCATGCAAGTCACCGAGGCGTGCGAGAAAGGATAAGCCAGGATTGTGTGTGGCTACAATGCTCTTCGACATACAAAGCTCGTCTCTTGCGGTGCAAGTAGTAGGCTGGTGGCTCAAGCTACAGTGTTCACTGCTCACAGCAGGCGAATCCGTTGTGTAGATATCACTGTATGGTAGCCCGGGGACCGTTGATATCACTGAATTGGATACCGGCGAATGATCACTGGAAGGTGAGGTGTCGGATGCCACAAAATCCCAATCTTCCATTATCTGGTCAGCTTGCGGTTTCTGTCGAGCAGGCCTTCGTATCTTCTTCTCAATCGGTCCACACGGGTGACCCAATCTTTCACACCTCAAGCATTTATCTCGTCCATCTGGGAATTGGTCACTGCATGGCACACAGCGCTTTTTATCTGCTCGACATCGTCCACACTTCATAGGTTGTCTCCCATTTAAAAGCATGCTGAAGGCGATTGATGGTGATTCTAAGCCAGTTCGTGAAGGAGCGCAAGCAGTGGTCTGCGCAGAACGGATCAGAGTCATTTCAGGTGTGGTCGGGGTATTTCTCCAAGCTCATGTCTGCAACACAGGTCAACCAACTCCTAGGGCAGAGCGACGCATAGTCTTGACAGCCATGCTAGAAGTCCTGGCTTCCGATAATAGAGCTACCCCAGATAGGATGCAGATATGATCCAGACAGCATGCGCGGTTGGTGGTGTGCATGTCATGCCAGCAAATCAAGATCATCGCCATTTGTATCGCATGTCGTAGTAAGGCGTAAGGCGCAATCGCGTGCCAGAATCCCATGAACTAGTAGCCGAAAGATGCGATGAGGCTAACTTAAACCATCACTAGCTATACTTGGCAGGCCAATCCGAGGGCCTGACGTCTTTTAGTACGTCCTTTCGTACATAGATGCCCAAAATCACAACTCAGATAGTGCTAGGCTTTCTGCAAAATGCACAACCACAGATCTGCTGTGGACGGCATTCAAAAGTGGGCGAAAGCTCGTGGGGAGCTGTGTCTGATCTTGGTAGACGAGTAGAATTCTGCACCGATGCTGAGGAGTGATGTTCTTTGCAGCACGATACTGTCTGTAAATGCTCATCGAGCTCAAGTACTTGTGCAAAAGAACATCCTTCGTTTCGTTGACTTCTCGATCCTGTCCCCGAAGCCTACGCTCTGATTTGCTTCTTACATGATCTTCGTTCTTGTCGTGATGAACAATTTCGATGACTGTATCGAAGATGAAGTGGTTGTCAACTCTGAAACAATAGAGCGAACTAGACGAAATAGTGAGCTTTGTGAATACTGCAGAAAGGACAAAAAGAAGTGTGAGGAACACCTTACCGATACCTTGAAGCGATGTCGCTTGTGCGTGGAGAAGAATCGACCGTGTTCAAGAAGAAGGCGTGCACAGCGAAGCGCAGATGATGGCACGACATTCACAGCAACCATCATCGCAATGTTGACCTTGCTTCACCTTTGCCTCGATCAATGCAACCAAACACTCAGTGTGATCTGTCCCTTCCCATTCGCGAACCCAATGGACAATGGTGCTGCTTTCAGAAGTCAAAGCTGGACATTAAGTGACGCACTAAAGCCTATCATTGGCGCACTACGTCTCAATGACTGCGTCCTTCGAGGTCTGAGAGTAGTCGTTTCGCAAAGTTGGTATAGGGTATGCGCGGGAGAAATTCCCATACTATTGGAAGCAGCCTCTGCCGATGACGCCTCAATTCTTAGGTCTTGCTTCAATAACTTTGACAACTCATGGCGAGGCTTCGCACAGAAGACTGCTTTGCAGACCTCGCCTTTGCACCAGCGTATGTGGCGGTACTTGGATGCAGAACAAAAACTTCTCAAGCTGTTGCAAGCACTGGATTTATCCTCAGCTCTCTCCCCAGACCTGTGCCAGCTCTTACACGGCACAGGACTAGATCTGACCAGAGCATTTCCAGCATGTCACATAGCTTTCTGGAACGGTGATTGGGATATTGCGTTTGAATTGTGGAAAGCGCGGCGATGGGCGACCGACATGATGGGGCGTGGATTCCCTCACATCGTCGCCGAGGTCGGTAACCTCCATATGCTGAAGCGAATCAACAGCTATTGCAATACCAGCCTTGTTGGCTCGTGGTCGGATGTGAGAGGGTTTTCGGTGTTGGAAACGTGCGTTTTTGCGAGAGCTGCAGATTGTGTCGAGTATCTATTGGGAATCAACCCGATCACCTCGTTCGGTACCACAATCTATCCGCTGTTGCTCGACCTTGCGCTTGCGGCGGGCAACTCACACATCGTAGCTGGCTTAGCAGGAATGAATGTCGCAGTTCCAGAGGTCACCATGTTAATGGTAAAGGTCATTGAACTAGGGCGTGCAGATCTGGCACAACACTTCCTCTGTTATCTGGGTGATGGTCAAATTGCGTCACAAGGAGAAGTCGATCGATTGGCGTACCTTGCAGCACAGATGAGCGAAGTTCTACGTACATATGCTGAGCTCGCACAGCATTCTGGCTGGACCAACAGGTGGATGGAGCTTCGAGCACGATATCAAAGTATGGTCCAGCTTCATGAGTATTTGCGTCGCGTTAAAATCAACAAGCCTGCAGCTGCTGCGGCTACACGATCACTGAACATCCTGGATTATCCAGAAGAAGGAATATCCTTTGACGGAAATCCTACATACTAACACCAAGGTATCCATAGATGCTTGCCAGTAGTAGGTGATAATTCAGGGAGGTTTGTAGGCAGCTACCGACCTAGCTGTACCTACGACAGGCCCTAAAAACTTGATGGTTTTGGTACCTAGTGCCTGGAGTGCTTCTCCAGATCTGCAACCACCTATAATAATCATAAAAACACTTCTCCCTCTCATTTGTTCTGATGACCATCCGACTTCAGAGTCTGTCATTACCTTCTTCTATAAACCTGTATATTGTCTTGCCAATGTGTCGCCAAATGTGGCATGCGGAGCGGATTGTTGAACATCAACGAGGATGCCGCAATGCATACGCCGCCCGGCCTGGGGTTTCTTTTAGATAATCTGATAACATCTGAAACTTGGTTATTCAGTACTTTCCCCTAAGCTCCAGGATTGACCAGCCTCCAGCCTCCAGCTCTCGGCGCGCATACATCACAGTCGCTAATCTCTCGAGCGTCGTGCTGACCACAACTTCGCAAGGGCGGCTGGTCTTGAAGTCACAAATAGCCTCGTGTCGTCATCCGAATTGACCTCCAACGCCGCTGAAGTCTTCCTGTATCTGCAATTGCGACTGTGGCTGCAAGTCGACTGGGTGTAGCGCAAGTGCGGCAATTTTAACAGTCGTTGAAATGCATGGTATGTCTTCATGGCATGGACAGATTGAGGCGCATTCAGCAACAGTGGACGACGCAGATTCTGGCAGATGGCGATGTTGATGTCCTAAAGGCTCTTGTCGCCTTGCACCGCAGTTTCGTTTTTTAGCGAGACTGTCCCTGGACTGTGCTAATGGACAGCGTATCATGATGACTTTATTCATTTCTATGGGTTTGAGTACAGTGAAAGCGCAAACCTGACGGCACTCAACAAGCACATGCTGGCTTATATAGAATAACACGCAAGCGTGACATAAATACTAGCTATTTTCCGTCGCATCTTTCGCTTGCAAAGTACGGACATGTTGTCGATCACTGGCAACTCGCATCCATTGCTGCGGCAAGTTCAAACCACGACGTTCGATCGACGAACACCAGCACGACCGAAAGCGAACACCAGATTGGTAGAAAACGAATGCTGTGATTATGAAGGCAGAAGAAGCCTGTCGGCAAGCCACAAACTGGTCGGTTACGAATCTTGGATGACTTTCGTCCAACCAGACAGACCAGTCTATATGTGCTCAGCTTCCAATTATCCGCCAGCGATGATCATCAAGGTATGAATCTGGCTATCCATCTCTTTGTAGAAAGAAGGACTACGGATCTGATACCTACCTTAGGTATCAATATATAAGCTAAGTGAGCTAAGACGCGAAGCAAGCGAACGTGGGACCCATCTCTCCCCACATTGACACGACTGGCAGATTCTAACTGATAGCACATTATTCTTTCATATTTTTATACATGAACGAGGTGCAATATCATACATTAAAGTAATGGGCCCCATGATTCTTGTAGTATAATCGTGCCAGAACTCTCGTGCAAGGCGGAAAATCAGCAACGTTTAGTAAATAAGTACAATCTGTACTTCTGAAGATACTCCACTGCTCGGTCCAAGTACTACACGTTGCTTCAGCGCGACGCGTCTTGTTCGGCTTTATCTTTCAATTGCTTCCCTTCATTGACCTTTTGCTCAAGTACCTTCTTGATGTCCTCGAATGCGGTTTTGATTAGATGTTCGGCTTCCTTGCCGTGCTTCTGGCTCAATTCCTGCAGCTGCTGAAACTTGCCGCCGACGTCCTTGCCTCCTGGAAACATGCCCAGCAACTGTTCAAGACCTTGTCCACCACCAAAGCTCTGCTGACCTTTCTGAACCTGTTCTTGTACAAAGTTCTTGACATCTTCAGCGTTCCCTGACTGGGCAGCTTGCTGTACCTTATTCCACAATTGACCAAGATCGCCTTGCAAGAGCCTGTCTTTGTTCTGGTCAATCTGTTTCTTGAGTTCAGGGTATTTCTCCAGCACCGGCTGCGCCTTTCGCATACCTTCCTCCCATGCCTGATCACCATACTTCCTAAGCTCTTGTGTTTTCTCCTGCACTAGCTTTCTTACCTTGTCGATGCTGTCAGCACTCAAACCACCCTTGACAATGTCTTGGACCTGCTTGATCGTGTCATCTGCTTGCTTTTTGGCTTCGGGGCCGTATTGTTCTGCCATCTGTCTCAATTGCTTGTATTGCTTGCCAACCTTCTCCTTAGCTTCTGGGTGATTATCGAGGATGTCTTCTGCCGCATCTCCGGCCAGTTCACCCAACTGCTTGAAGCATTTTTGCAGCACGTTCCAAGCTTCGGTTGCGGCACCCAGGCTTGCGCCCTGCTTCGTCACATCCTTGAGCTCATTGTAGGCATTATTGATGATCTTGTTGACCTCATCGCCATGGTTCTGCTGTATCTTTTCCACATCCTGAAAGGCAGTTTCAACATACTGGTTTGCGCCAGGAATGAACTTGGTGTAACCCTCGACAGTCTGCTTCAACCATTGCACAGCTTCACTAGGCTTTGGTGCTTTATCAGTTGCCGACTTGAACACGTTGTCGAGCTGCGTCTTAGACGAGTGGGCGTAATCTACTAATGTCTTGGTACCCGATAGCCTGTACCATGTGTATCCGAGCAGGAAGGCAGCAAGTGCACCAGCGAGACCGCCAGTGATGGCGCCAGAAACGCCTCCAGAGCCCTGTGGTGTCTCTGGCGTCGTTGATGCAAATCTGCGCGATGGTCTCAATTGAGTGCGTAGAACAGGTGCTCTTCGACAAGGCAAAGCACGTGCCTGACGAGCTGGTGCTCGCGCAAGAATGGGACGAACAGCTTGCATCGTGATGATTAATCTGCGAACTATGTTTCAAGAAATGGTCAGGCCTCAGAGCTTGTTTAAACTCGCCGAGGAAATTGTATGGGAGATTTTTGTTTGACTTATTAGCTTCGATGAAGCTCTAAGCTGGTTACATACTGCAGTTACTGCCCAGATGTTTGTGTCCGGAATTAGCAACCGGGGCGTGTCATAGCTTTTTGTGCCTGTTTCAAGCTCTTCTGAAGATGACGTACATACTCCACGAACATACACAGCAAACCTACAAATACATCGTCGAGATACTAGTATGGATGCGACTTCAGCTGTTCCAGGTACGTGTGGGGTCTGCAAGCAGCACGCTCAGACTTCTTATCAAATGCTGTAGGGCAGGCCTCATTGATCAAGCACATCTGAACGTTTTGACGAGAGGTCAAGAGGTCGATAGTCATGTACCAACGTAGAACCATCTCACGATCCATGGTGCTACAAGCAGGTGCGAAGTATTTCAGGCAACCATAGCCTCAAGACTTGACTCATAAGCATGGAATTTAGTTAGGAGATACCCAACACTTTAGGTGAGCACAAGACAGGTCCTCGCTTCTGCTGGTTTTATCACCAATGACCTTCTCTTGTTGGCTCGTAACAATAAAATTACAATAGTTGTATCAGACTAGAGCCTCTCGTGTCCAGCTCGAACACAAGACCAAAAAGTAGTCCTCTTCCTAAACAGCTGATTCACCCGTCCAAAACTACGATGCCGAGGAACAACAGACACGAGGTAGATCCTGCAGTAGCCATTGAAGCAATGGACTGGAAGGCCGATGTCGAACAAGCTTCAATTCTTCCTGTCTTTTTCTGGAGGTCGCATGATCCATGGGGTGTCTTCTCGCAATGGTACCCCTGCCCTTTCAAAGACCCAGTCAGTGGACGCACTTTCTCATGCAATGAGCAGTACATGATGTACAGGAAAGCTATTACGTTCAACGACAAAGAGACAGCCGAGAAAATTCTTGCTACAGACGATGCTCGAACCCATAAAGCTTTAGGTCGAAAAGTACGCAACTTCGTCGGGCACGACTGGGACAAAGTCAAGTACGATATTGTTGTAGAAGCGAACTTGCTGAAATTCGGTCATGGTATAGTACTTGCTGATGACAAATTCGTCTACCCGCCTCATGGCAAAGTACAAGGCAAAGATTCAGAGGTTTCCATGCGACAGGTACTGCTCAGTACTGGTGTAAGAGACCTGGTGGAGGCCAGTCCAATGGATCGTATCTGGGGAATAGGCTACAGTCCACAGCATGCAGCTGATGTACCTGAAGTGAAATGGGGCAAGAATCTGCTTGGCAAGGCCTTGATGAACGTGCGTGAACGACTTGGAAATAACGCAGAGATCGCGGGCGAAGAGAATAACAGGATCAATGAAGAGCACGAACGTGCCGCATCACTCCTCTAGCTGCATCTAATCTTGCAAACGTCTTACACACACAATTCCATCGTTCGCCTCTCTTGATGTGGCTGTGGTAGGAAAGCACCAGTTGCCGCGACTGGAGTCGTGCGTACTTCGCAGCCTCATCAATCTAAATGCACAACCCAGCCTTCATGCTTGGGCCCCGCACTACCAGTCTGACCACCCCATATCACGAGCTTATCGCCATACTCGGGCCATCCAGTGACCAAAAACTCTGCCAGCTCTGGGTCCGGCCGTTCTAGCTCGCCATCTTCCTTGTTGGCTTGAATCACTTCGACCTTGCTCCATTGGTGCTTTCCGCTCTTCCAACTGTCTGGCAATGCTGCAATCGCTTGAGAAGCTTGATCTCGGATCGTGTCTTTGAGGCTGGCTGCAGTCTTTTCGCTTGATGGGATCTGGAAAATATGCATTCTTTGTGGATTGACATTGGCCATGCTCAACAGATATTGGCGTCCGGCGCCGGTAGTGATAGGTAGTACATGTTTGGTTTGGCCTACTGGCAATATATGAGCAGTCGAAGCATTAGCATCGACTTCTACACTGTGGTTTGCTGCCAACGAGATCGCTGGGTCAGCCTCCGGAGGAGGAAACACTACCTGCCACTGGCCAGTGCCGACTCGGCTTGTGCTTACCGTCTCGGCAACAAGAGTCATATCGGCGTCAGCCTGAGGTTGACGTTCAGCTAGTTCCAGATACATGACTGAAGTTTCATTCAGGTACCATAAGCGGCTGTCCACATAGGCAATCTGGCCCACCATCGACTTGTCCTTCAGTGCTTCTTCCACAATAGTGGGGAGTTTGTGCCAGGCTCTCGCTCCGATATCGAAAGACCACGTATCGTGTAATGGCTGTCTATTAACGTCAAATCCACCATGTAGGAATATGGTACCATGAGATGCTGCTGTCGGTCCACTGTCTCCAGCTACTGGACTAGGATATGGATATGGGGAAATTGTGGCAGAAGCAGCATAGCGCGGTGTCGGAATGCCTTCAGAAGATTTCGACTTATCAGCTGATAATATCGAGTACGAGCTCCTGAGTGTATCAAATATCAAGATTGTTTCAAGCGGTAGAACATGCCGTGTCTCGGATTCGTGTGGAGCAGAAGAGAATCCACCAAGAATGTATATCTTGTCGTTGCAGGAAACAGAACAAGCCTGGTGATGCGGATTATCCTTTGCTGCGTTGACGTTTTGGTCAAGGTGCTGCTCATTGTGGACATGAAGTGGTCGCTCTTCGATCCTAAATTCTGGCTGCTTGAGTTCGTAATCTAGCTCGACTAATTGGCCACTTGCAGACAGGTCAAAACTTGCCGGAAAAGAAAATTGAGACATACGACCAGCATGAGGGATGTAAAGTTTGTTTTTCAATAAGTCAGCTGTACCGCCTGTTGAGGGTGTCTGCTGGCTGGATGGGTCTTTCAGCCGTTGAAAGCGCGCATGGAGTGGTACTGTCGATCCTGACACGGCCAACACACCAGCAGCAGTTCCTTCGACTGCGGTCTCGACAGCATAAAAGGCAGCAGCAACCTCCGCCATGCTTATCCTTGTACGCTTCTGTGGCTACGAACGACAGCGCTGCTTGGAATAGAGGTTGCTATTTTGATTGTTCACACTTTGCTTGCGGTCACTGACTTGAATATCTGTCTTCTCCGATTTGATATTGAATACACAACTTCATATAAACAACGACTAATTGAGATTTGAAGATTGCATATTGATACGAGTAAACCAGTAGGATCCTGTACGTTAGCCCACAGGACGATGTAGTGCAATGCGATACACGACCTTCCCAGGACACTTTAAGCCTCCTAATTAAAGCCCCGAATTAGCCCCTAGTAGCCCGCTGGTAGGTACTAACTTAAGCTGGATACTCACGTAGCCAGCGTGTAACAAGTGCTTTGACTCGCGTGACGAGCTTCGGGAAAATAGCACTATGAGCGCACACGCTTTCCAGATTGTAAAGCCAAGTACCATGTGCAGGAGAGGATTTAACAGCTCGAAATTCGAAAGCTCTGTGCGGCATGAGTTCAACAGAAACTTCATCGACGATCTCGCATCTACAAATTGATGTTGGGAGTAGGCATCTACCAGAACAGCGCAGTAAAGATGTGGATATATTGAAGCAGAAAATCTACCTTTTCTAGAAATAAAGTCCTGATCGTGTCATGTCTATTGATATGAGGTTGCGGCGTGCGGACTATCTCGTCTAAGCACTCTTTCTCACGTACTCGACTGGACCAACATAGTGCTTCCTGGCACTTGCGAAGTAATAGATCGCTGCGAAGATCAGGACCGCTCCGTATACCACACAAGCCCAGTTCATGGCGGATGGAGGTGGATTCGGGATTGGCGGGAAGAAGCTCATGACAAATAGGACAAGCAGGAAAGCTAGACTGAACAGATTGGTCACCAATCCAGCTCTTCCCAAAGAAAAGCGAGTCTCGAGCAAAGGCAGTCCCTTGATGCGTCGCCAGGTGACACAGCCAACAGAAACGAAGTAGGAAGTGATCAGCGACACTGATCCGATCGACAAAATGATATTGAAGGCGATGCTCGAGCCGATGTTGATGCAGTATAGTATGCAGGCGAAGAAAGTGCTGACAATAACCGCATTGACGGGGACGTCGAAACGTGGAGACACTTGCGATATCCAGCTGTTGAAGGGAAGACCTTTGTCTCTTGCAAAGGCAAACATCTGTCGAGAAGCACCAGCCATGTTTGTGAGGTGACCTGCAATGCCAAGGACGATCAGTATCGAAGTCATGGCAGTCGCTCCTGCATTACTCCCAGTTGCACCGCGGAAAACTTCGATGATCGGAAATCCAGTGGGACTCGCAAGGGCTGTTTCGACGTCGCCACAGGTATACAGGAAAGTGATTAGCATGATGAACCCCATCGCGCCGTTAGCAACAATGGTCCAAAGCATAGCCCGTGGCAATATTTTTGGCGCATTTTTGAGCTCCTCTGCCATATGTGCAGCCGCATCACCACCAGCAAAAGCACCAGCACTCGTGATGAAACCGACCATGCAAGCGAGCCCCTCTGTAATATTGTCAGTAAACATAGCGGCGCAGATTTGATCGCACTCACGATTGCCCCAACCTGCATCGATAAAGGTGTTCCATACACCCGGGTTTGGTGTTCGAGGTCCTAGCACCCATAGAACCACAATAATTGCTAGCCAGCCAGCAAAGTGAAGGATCAAAATGACACCTTCGATGAGGGGCAGGTGATTCGCCAAGAAGACGTTGAATAGTGCCACACAGACTGTGATACACATGGCTATAAGAGTCCCGTGCCAGTTCTTATACTCGTACGTCTCCAGGTTGTTCAGCACAATGAGACCCTGAATCATGGACGCGGCTAGGAAGGCGGAGATTGTGACACCAACCTGATAACCGAGCACCGCAAGCCAGCCGATGAAGTATGACACTTGCTTCTGAATGTTTCGGGGTGCGAACTCTAACACCAGAGTCAGTCAAGTTCAATTACACGATACAAATTGGAATTGAGCACATACCGGACACCCAGTGATATTGTCCTCCTGCGTAATCGTTAGTCAATCTGGAACAGTCTGGCACGGTGTCTTATATCTCTGAGCAATCGTACCTGAGGTAGGTGCCATCGAAGCCATCTCTGCCATGGACACTATAACAGCAGTAAAGCCGATGTATGAAGCGAGATAGGTATACAACAACCCGGAGGGACCGCCATTACCAAGAGCGAGCGCTATTGTACCTAGGAGAGCTTCCCATGTGCTCATGAGAATCAGGGCAAAACCGAATATAGACAGAAACCCAAAGTTCCGCTGTTGCCATCATCAGCAAAGAAGCACAGACAGAAAAAAACAGACATATGTACCTTGAATTGTTGTTGTTTACCCAAACGTCTCATAGCCTCTCGATCGTCGGCTGTGCCCGCCTTTCTCCCAGTCTCGGGGATGCCATCAGAGGTATAGGTCTCAGTGACCTGCACGGACTTGTCGTCAACATACATGTTGGCAGGTTCCAGCTATCACGGTGGTGGTGAACAAGGGAAAACAAAGGACAAGAAAACCAACACAGGAATACAAATACTTGTAGCCAAGATTGCTTGAAGGAAGCAGGTCTAGAAATTGGTCGGCAGTTCTGCAGTGCATCCTGGCTGGTGCAGGGTCTCTGAAGCTAAGCATTCTAGCTTGCAACGATGAAGATTCCACGACATCAATCCTATGCCATGCCTGCCACGAGAAGCCCAGATCCACACTCATCCACAGGTCTTGAGCTGTCTGCACGTGTAAAGGTTGCTCGGGTATTGACTCGCGAGTCTGCATGTTCGAGCAACACTACCTTCTCACGATCAGACGGGCGGCTGTCAGGTTCCTGGGTTTATGCCGCATGCCAAGATGCTACTTGTCGAGCGCATACAGAAAGTACTAAAGTCTGCAACTAGCACAAGAATAGTGAGATACTGAATGGACCGCAGACACCACTTTACAAAGATCACTCGTTTTGACATCTGACACTGGTGCAGCTGATCCACTTCTAGTGCCTACCAATGAGACGATCGTCTGACCCCCGGAACAAGACACGAAGATTGTGTCGACTGAAGCGCAACGCCATTAGCTCGATGCATTGTAGGTCTGACATTGTACTGCAACGACAATAAGATACTGTACCGTTGCTATATTTCACACAATGCTTAGCCGACATACAATGTGCAGCAATACTCGCGGCATACTACTACCACTAGCAACCTACGACACGTACATAACAGCCTATAATACACCATTTGCTGCAACGAGCTTGCAGGACGGGACACAGCAATGCACCAATGGCGCCGGTCATGCGCTTGCATGGTGCTAGCCAATTCCGCTGAATTCCCCGTGCGTTAGTGGCCAACTGAGTCGCGGATCATGCCGATTCCGTGTGACCCACCAAGAACCTTGATTGGACCAGATCGTGCAGTCCTCGTCCTTTCGTAACCGATATACGATGTGGACACTTGAGCTCGTCTTTCAAACCAGCACGCAGATGGGGATAAGTCTGCCACAATAGATTGTGCCGTGACGAAGCCGGATCAGCACTGGAGCATTGGCTATCCTCGCTTGACCATGCTGCAATCTCAGCAGCTGTGCCTGGCACTACGACCCGATCAGCAGAATACCAAGACACCAGACGACTAGTACTTCGTCCATGATTCTTGGTTAATAGTATTGCCTATATCGAGTTCCTGCAATCATCTAGTATTAGGAGCTGTAATAAGACTTCCAAATCTGAACAATCGATGAATTGGAGGACTTCTGCCGAAGAATTCTGGAACAAAGACAGTAACATCTCGACCACAACAAGTCCTGCGGCCTACAGCCACCAATCGAGTGCACCCGGCCTCCTAGTTACGCCACCAAGATACTAACTCATCCAGGGCTGGGATGGTTCTGGGGTCACATTCTGATGCAAGGTACAGACACGGAAACATCTTTTGCATATTACTAGAACACACACTAGACATGAGACCAACGAAGGGGGGACTTCGTTCATCCAAATATTCTACATATCTGCGATATATGTGCTACGCTGTACGGAAAACTGACAGCACACACGATCATGTCAACGGATACCAGCAACGTGCCTGTCGAAGGGCCACGTCCTTTCACGATAACGCATGATGACCATCGTGGCGTTGTCATGTGTGTATCGATCTTGTTCATCGGATATGCATTCATGACACTCGGCTTGCGCCTGGCAGCTCGCATCAGGAATATGGGCATCGACGACTGGCTTGCGATTGCGGCAACAGTATGCGAGATCCGTCAGCGCTTGAGCTGCCACTGGCTAATGACTATAGATCCTTTCTGTTATACAATTCGCCATCATCATAAGTGCAGCGTCGAATTGGTTCGGAGCATCGTTTGACCAATATTCTCCTGGAGACACAACCGTGGTCGCCAAGGTGAGCATTTTCTTGTTCTAAACTTGGGCTGTACTGACGAAACTGCATTAGCTTCTGCGAGCCAGCGAGGTCTTCTTGCTCCTGTCGCTGTCAATGGTAAAATGTGCCGTTGCCTGGCTTTGCAGAAGGCTTTTTTCTATTAACCAAAAGGCACCTCGAGTGATATGTGATGTCTTACTCGCATTATCAGCAGTCTGGTGCCTGGCGTCGATATTGCTCATCACAATCGGCTGTGACCAGCAAGCCGCCATGGGCTTGAACAATGGCAAATGTACAGGACTCGTAAGTCACATTAAAGAGCTTGGAAGCACGGTACTGACTCGGTTGCAGGTGAAGCGCTGGACAGTTGTGGGAGTCTTAGATATCGTCCTTGAGATTCTTCTGTTCTTCATCGCGGTCATTGTTGTGTGGCCGCTGAAGATGACGGTAAGCCGCAGGCTTTCTGCACTTTCTTGTTTCATGTGCCGACTGCCGTAAGTGCCACTACGAAATCGAGCTCAGACAATTTACTTACAACACTAGGGTTATCGTGTTCATTGGACTGCACATATCTTACCTCTCCGTTTCCACACGAGATGCAAATAAGGGCGTTGCAATAACTATGCCTATAGTTTTTCGACAAGCCGAGCTACTGTACTCGCTTTTTTCAGCTGCTATTCCGGCTCTTAATCAGTATCTGCGAAAGTTCTCGACTGTACAGGCCGCCACTTTCGGGTATAGTCCGGGCACATATGGCTATTCCTACGGGCTCAAATCCATTGCTACAAGATCTCGCGGCTATACTTCAGCGCAGGACGAGGGTGCGACCAAGGATACATTTCCTTCAGCGTCGCGCCAAGGACACCTGCATAATGTAGCTACGATCAGCAACAGCGATGATGGGCAGGAATCTTTGGGTAGACACAACAGCGAAGATTTGATCATACGCAAGGATGTCACTGTGGAAGTCTCCTACATCGATGCTGAACCTCCAGCTACTTCATCTCTACCAGGATCGTCACGCAACAAGCCTGGAACAAACGGCTTCGAAAAGAGGTAGGTCTGGACTTGTACTTCGATAGCTACCTATACATATATGTACAGATCTCCGCACTGATTTCAGTGCCTCTCATGAAGGTCTCATGTGAACAGTCGTTCTCGTTGGTTCTGTCCACGGCCGTGCTCAGCAGGAAAGTCTGAGGGCCTCGCTAGCATCTTAGGGATCATCAGCCTTGATCAAGCTGAACAATCCCAATAATTTGAGCTGCATCTCTCATGAACTATGTGCTACCACTACTTTGTGATCAGTTTACCAAACCCACAGTTCATATTCAATATTATTGTCCACCTTCTTGAGATTGTGGAACACCCTGAGAAGTCTTGCACATGCAACACGCCGCGGTCGATCTTCACCCAGTTCGGAAGGTCACTGCCGTGCCGCTGGCTCCATCGAGAGCAGCGAAGGATTTGAGACGCTACTCTACTAGTAGTTACTCTGCCATGGTTTGCGGAGAATGAAGTTGGCGGTTTATTAGTTCAAACATCTCAGACCATGTCAGCATGAGAAGTAATGCATGAGGTACCATGATCTTGATATAGCGATCTACTCGTGTCATTCACTCGTAACGGTACCAAATGATAGTGTCCACGGTTCTCCGAAGTGCACGTGCAGAAGCTACCCACTATCATACGGTCTTAGGTATACGAACCTGAATAAAGAGCCTGCATTGTCGACTGGGGCTGTTCCACCACGTTGTTACTCTCAATGCGAGAGCTAACAGATGTAACTTTCCACTGTTCTGCGGCAGCGTTTCTCCTCAGATCTGCATCATCTGTGGGTCAACTCCCTCTTTCTTGAAGCGAGACAAAGCTTGCGGACCGTGTTCAACAATCAATGAATTTCAAGAATGTAACTTCTTGCTACAAACCATGTCTCCAGGGGTTTGACGATACTACTCTATGGAGTAGCTCTAGCTCGTTACGAACCCTAGGGAGTCGATTGTCGAGCATGATCTAGGGTCTTTCGGGGCACACGTCGAGAGTTGTACTAGACTCGGGCGCGGCAGGCATGGACCTGGAGCCTTTGATTAGCCTATTATTGTAATGAGTGAAGCTCCGTCCTCCGAGCAGGGGGTGCATATTCAGCCGGCGATCAAGAAGCGTACCTAGGTACCTTTGCGAACCAGGATAGTGCGTCTAATAGTGCTTCTCGCCTCTGCATGTCGCGCTTGGCAGGCTCCTGGCCAGCCGTCTTGCTTTTTCACGTGGTGATTATACGCGATCGAGGGTTGCCTTGATTCGAAACATCTCTCTTGAATGAATGCAGATCGCGATCCTTTGAAGACATAGGTAGTCCTGCTACAGTCACGTTGCGGAAAACGTTGAAGCAGGATGCCTATTCGCCATGCCCGCTATGCCGACATCCCAATTATGGCACGCGTCCTGGCTGCCAGCTTCGGACCGGACAACTTATTTCAGATCATGTTTCCGCATCAAGACGAGTATCCCGAAGATTTGGTGACGGCTTTCAGACGTTCTTTACGCGTATCTTGGTGGGACTATTCCAAGGTGCTTCTGGTATCGTATCAAGATGTCAAAGACAATGTCGAGGCACTGGACGACGAGCACCGTCTCCTGCTCACTAAACGTAACGGACATAATGAGATTGTCACGGGCTTCATCGAATGGCAGCGTGTCGGCCTGGGCTGGGAGCATGTCTGGAATGCCTTGGGCTGGTGGGATCCGCGTATGTTGATTCCTCTGTATGCCGACATCTCAGTATTTTAATTAGAAGCAGGGCGCTTAATAAAGAAATTCTATGAATGGCGGAACAAAATCGTGTATTTTTTCCGGCCGTGCCTTGCTTCAGCTCGTCCTTCACCACAGGATCCTGATCCACTGCTGTACACGAACTTTATCTCAAGACTCGTCCCATTCTCCATGCATCTGTTATCTTTCCCAGATAAGCCATGGCGGGAGAATCACTGGTCATTAGAGGTCCTTGGCATACATCCTCTGTACCAAGGTCACGGATACGGCAAGGAACTGGCTCAATATGGGCTCGCCAGAGCCAAGTGCGATAGTGCTGCTGGTGTTACTGGTCTTCCAAGTGTAGTCATCGCTGCAGACACAAAGGAAAAGTTCTACCAGAAAGTTGGCTTCAACGAACTTGTGGGCTGGAGCACCAGGGATGTTGAAGGTGTACCAGGCAGGAATCCCATAGGTGAGAGAGGAGGTACTGGAGGAGCCGTGCTGTGGAGTTGGGTCAAGGAGGACGAGGACATAGCCAAGAAGCAAATGCTTGAAAAAGGCACCTTGGCCAAGTGAAGGCGGAATTCGTGAATATGACAGAGGCTTGGCGACTACTTGCACCCCGAGATTCGAACAACACCCTGGCCGGTTGTATCTGAGCCTTCCAGCCCGAATTCAAGCCCAAGCTCGGCAATATTAGCCCAATACGCGCTCGAGACCGCGCCCTTCAAGCTTCTCCAGGTCTCAATCGGCTGGGCTGACACAACAAACACAATGCGGCCATATCTGGGTCTGCTGTTGTTACCCATGACGCAGTGAGCTATACCCAGGCTTCAGGTTGCCCGAGATTGCACATCAGCACTGCTTAAGCAGGACTGGAAGCGGTTCAATTCAAGTGATTTGCCGATATTCGTGGTTTTATGTCTACATTGTAAAATGTTAAGCTGTCCCGTCAGCAAGGCATCATCGACCCACATGTTCCTGGATACCACGACTGCCTCTGCTGATTGAGCTTAGTCCTGGTTCCGAAATCACGCTAATTCTACCGTACAAATGTGTTGAAATCAAAGCCGCCATTCTGCAGCTCGAAAATACTGTTCGCAGCGCTTGAATCGAAATGTTCGAGCCAGTTTGACGTCCATGAAATATCTGCAAATATCTCGTCCCAGTGCCCAGATTGTTCAGTCCACGCTTCGCCACTGGCACCGGAAACAGCTGTCGCACTGTTCGCTGCGGTGGGCGTGGAGGTCCATGGAATCAGTGGATCATTGTAGATAGCTGGCTCGATAACTGCAGTACTTTCTTGCTGCGCATGCGCAGCGTTCGCAAGATTCTCGAGTGGAACACGTTCTAATTTCCGTATGAACTTTGATAGAACGACTTCGCCTGCGATGGCTGCTACATTCTGCTCTTTAAGGATACCAAGTCGTTGTGTGGCTTGTCTCAGAGCACTCATGGCTTCCACATTGTATTCAGCTGTCTGATCGGGGAAACGTGCAAGCATGGTACTTAATGAGATACCAGCATCGATCGTATGAAAGGACAAAGAGTAAAACTTTCGCTGGTGTTTCTCTGTGATCTCAAAGAGTTTCTGGGAATGCTGCAAAATCCTGATTGCAGCACGAACAGCTTCTGCTAGGCTCTTCTGGCGTTTGGCTGCATGTGGTCGGTGTAAGGCCATTATGAACGCGTCAATCAGGAAAGTAGCTAACAGCCTATATCTCAGCAACAGCGGTATCTGAAGATCCCAACTTGTATCTGGAGAATCTGCTTGTAATACTGCTGGGATAGCCTGGCGGAGGTGCTCAACGTCCAAGTAAATAGCATCAAGAGTTGCATAATCGTCGAAATTGACACTGAAGGCGCCCGTCGTCATGGCTTCGTGTATTCTCAGGGAGATATGGTATTTCGTAAGTGCTAAGCGATACAGAGAGGGACGGCCTCCAGGTGTGGAAGGTCTGAAAAGAGTCTGTGAAGGGTGTAGGGGCAAGTCGCAGTCTATCGGGTCGTCTGCTGTGCAATCAGATCTATTCACCATTCTGGGTCTACCAAATTGTAAAGCCATGTGGCTGGCGAGCGTCAGTACATTGCCATATCGCAACCAGAGCACTGTCTTACCCTTCCCAGGCAAAAAGGGTAGCCCAAAGTCTCCGTCTGTGCTCGTTGTACCAGAGGGTCTCAAGTGCTTTGGGAGATGTTATGGCACGTCCATGGATCTTGGCACGTGGTTCTAGATGTAATCCAATCTCTTGACCTTGACTATGCTCACGCTGTCAGCAATGCCTACCTCGCCTGACGACTTGCGGCTTACCGTAACGCATCACCAAGAGCATACCAAGCTGTTTAGATGGGTCAGCCAAAGAAATATAGCATGCCGAGTAAGCAAAGCAAGTGCTAGGGCAGCTGATGAAGCTCAAAATATGGACTGTACAGCATGGGATTGACCAGAGAGAGTTACCTTCGGCGCCATGTCCAGCATTTTTCAGCCATGCACAACGTACGAGGTCAGCTTGCACTGAAATCACGGTCGGCTGCCTCCTTCCCAAGATCGCCATCACCGTTTCTCCTGCATTTGCCCATCGAGAGGATAAGCTGTCGAAATCTCGCTCGCAATGGCGATCCAGCAGGCTTTTGCAAGCAGATGTAGGTGGCACATAGTCCAATGCAATTGCCAGCACTTGAAAGAGCAGGGCAGGAAAATACATGACATCTCTATCTCCCACGGATTGTTCTTTGCTGCTCAAAGTCCATCGATGATATGCCTCGTCAAAATAGAATCTGTCCAGCATGGTATAATACCAATTGGCTTCGTCAAAATAGACCTGAACCAGTGACTGACATACATCGATGTGAGGCAGTTGTGAGAGTGCGTCATTGAGCTTCTTTCTTCTGTTAGGAGACATCGACCTTAGGGCTGCATGATCGTGTCCGACAAATATGTCCAAATCAAATCCTGAGTGCTGCAACATATCACTGAGGGCTGTCGACCTGTCCTCAGTCGCCATAGCATATCCCACTCCAGTCGCCAAATCGACTGGATGTAGTGTACTGTCATGCTTGATGTTTGTGACTCCACGCGGGGGTGCAGGACTTATCTCTTGCTCTGGCCCTGCTCTGGACGTGTCGTGGTTATAGATACATTTGGATTCTACACCCCTACTGATGCATACGTTGCACGGACGCTGCCTGTCACACTGTACAATGTCAGTCTCGCCAAGGACACAAGTATGTCCCAAAATGTAGTCGCAGCCATCATCTAGTTAGGTGATAAGAAGGCAGCAATGCACTTACGCACCTTCTGCTTTCGGCGATAGCATTCTGTACAGGCGTTATTCCTTCGAGTCTTGAATCGATATTTACGAGTCTGGTGCATCTTCACCGATTTAGGCCTGTCCTCAACAACTTCCGCGACGGACACAGGGCCCTGGTCGTACATCGGAACAGCATTCGAGATAGATTCCATATGCTCGTCCATGTCGAAAGCGAGAAGATTTCGGTCGAAAGCAAAAAGTAGCTGGAGACCATCGGCAGCTCGACGATACCACTTTGGACCGATGCCAATCCTGATGCGATTGACGCGATTTCAGTAGCAAGCGTAGCAAAAAGTGCTGTAGAGCACATGGGTGCTAAGGGCCCCGGAATAAGCACTCTTATAGGCCTTAGCCTTACTTTCGCGACCCGTAACATCAAGCACTGCAAATTCGGCGATCTGTTTTGTTGCCACGCCTCGAGTCTCTGAGTTCAATGTTTTTGGCTCTAGGCCACTACGACAAATACTATAGTAAGGTACAGAGGGCAAGGTGTTTCGATGTCTTAAGAAATTGGCAGAATCTCTCCATAGGCTTTTTGCTATGCACGACCATTTGCTTGCTTTTGTCCATGCAGTTCGTCCATAGAGTGATCACTTCCTCCGTACCGCTCGTGAGCAAACGGCATGAGCTCCAGGTGAACCATTTCGCAGAGTCCATCTCGGCCAGGGTGTGGTCGACTTCCGTTGACGTGACAAGATCTGAGACTGTGCGTCGTTCCGACTTAAAACACAACAAGGCCAGGACAAGGATAAACTCTATGAGCCTGCTGCTCAGCCAGACGTTGATTTTCTGTTGCGATAGCGACCGCTTTCGGGTATCTGAACCAAGCCAGTTGATGGCTGCACTGCGGACGCGCAGGTCGAAAAAATGGCGGCATGCATGTCTTCTATTGCGGTGCTTTGCCGTTCGAGAAGGTAGTAATACAGAGACACAGATCTTACATTGTCGTGACTACTGGTGAACCGGAAAGGATTTAAGGAGACGCATATCGTCGATGTTGTGTGAGTTGGCAATGTCCCTGAAGTCAGGAATAAGCTCTTCGTGCCTGAGGTGCTCGGTAAGAATGGATATAGGCTATTCGTTATCACAGATCTGCCATGACTAGTTCGTATGCCAGACCCAATGTCATCTTCGCATGCTGAAGCATGTGATCAAAGCTCAAATACTCGATTTTGTCCTCCGTCGTGTGAATCTTCTTGTCACTATACTTGAAATCCGACTCGATGACGAATGCTGACGGGTAGCCATATTTGCTAGCACTAGCATGATCGGAACAAGCGTAGCCACACTTTGTCTCGATGTAGGGAATATCGCAGTAACCTGTGACGACCTTCTTGATGAAGTCTGTCAAGCCTGGATCGACGTAGTCGGTAATCACACCAACAGACTCGGGTTCGCCGGCCTCCAGAGTTTGGTGAATATAGCCTGTCATATCCTGTTGCAACATAGCTTTTATATTTCTGCCTTGATGCTGGTACGAAGAGAAAATAGCTTGGGAGCCGAGTAGACCACCTTCTTCGGCACTGTACCAGTGGAATTCGATGGTATTCGGCGACTTGCCTGTGACAAGATGATCGGAGGTTAGCAGGACACGTAAAGCTTCGAGAATGGTCACAGTACCACTGCCATCATCGTCTGCGCCCGGGGCCGCTAATAGCGATGGCAAGAAGAGGTTGATACTGTCCTGATGCGCACCTATAACGATTGTTTTATTGCTCTTACCAGGGATTGTAGCGATGATGCTTGGTTGACCCCAAGGATGTGGGAACATTTCGACGGTGGCGCCGTGGCTATAGGCGCCTGATTCCTGGACGGTGCTATTAACCTGACCGAACAACCACGCAGCGGATTGTTTGCCGTAGTCGGACTTGTAGTATCTTGTGTGGAAGCTGGTGAATGTCTCGAGGTGCTTCCGCATGTTTTTCTTCTTGAGATCTTTCGCCATATGCTTCACAGTCTTATTGTGGGCAAGGGAGGCCGGATATTTCACAGTAGCCTGTGGTTTGATCTCATCCTTGATCGCGTGGTGCGTGATGTCCATAAAATTAATGCCTTTCTGTACCAGGTCAGTATCACATCTCCATAGTGTCGATAACTTGGAAGACGCACCCTTTTCAGCGCCCATTTCTCCTCCTCTGCAATCCATCTTGTGTCTCCTGGTCCAAATTCTACCAAGTATGATTGTGCATCAGGTGCAGCTAGCACGTCCTGTTGTGGAGAATGCTTGGATGCGACTAGAGCTGTTGCTGCTGTCGCTGCGGTCAGTAACAAGCTGAAATACTTCATGTTGAGGTACTGCTGCAGTAACGATGTGAGCTTCAAGAGCAAGATCCAAGAATCAGAAGTCACAAGAGTCTCTGGGATCCAATGAACATTAGGTTACGTTATCGTTTTGAACCGGTAATAATCGTCACCATCTTGTGCCTAGAAAAGGCGGGCTTTGAGGCAGCAGCATTAATGCACGCTAAACGATTTGGAGCTCTGCCTCGAACACACTCGCTCCATTAGAGGCTACAAGTGATAATTGGCGTTTATGAGTTGATGTGCCAAGTCGGTTTTAATATTGACCA
Source organism: Pasadenomyces melaninifex (assembly GCA_022813495.1). NCBI lineage: Eukaryota > Fungi > Ascomycota > Dothideomycetes > Pasadenomyces > Pasadenomyces melaninifex. The sequence goes on from JAKLMI010000007.1 coordinate 463,082, forward strand.
AAAAAGACGACATCAGCGGGAAAAGGTCTCACATGGCATGGCGTCAGCTGGTTCCTCTCGTCACTGCTGCACCAGCTTGAGCTCTTGGGTGAAGCAGGTTATGCTCGTGTCCTCGATGACTACTATACCCCGAACAAAGAGTCACGAACGCAGTGTTCGGAGCCAATCAGCGGGGAGGCGTGCTGTTCTGATTGGTCTGAACACTGCTCCTATTTCTTATCGTCGGCCATAGCACATCCGATTCTCCAACCGTCCGATTGACATGACTGTTACTCCCATTGTTGCTTCATGTTCCTCTGGATAGCTGTCACTGTGTCATATCACCAGTGGCTGAGCCTCGTGCTATTGACACTACGGCTGACCTCATTGCAGTTGCTTTGACCGATCTAGAGCTCTTGCAGATACCCCTTGCGACTCGACTTTAAGCTCGCCACTACCTATACTCACTGGACAACATGGCTTCGAATATTATCCCGATCATGCTTCCACCAACTGCAGAGATTATGACGACGGAGAAAGGAACTGCCAGTCAAGATGCAGTAGCCGCTCCTATAGCATCAGGATCAACGCCCAGATTGACTCACGGCACCAGCGTCAAGCTGTCCGTGCCACTTGACCACAAGATTACCATGACTACGACCGCGAACAGAAAAATCCTGCGTCGAGATAGTCTTGACCGTCGAGAGGCTCTGCTGAAGGGCAAAGAAGGCTCGAGACAAAGACGGAGGTGGGAAAACGGTTAGTGATCGTTACTCATACCTATACCATCTGCGCTTGTCATGCTAATCCACAGCCACAGACAGGTTACTGAACAACCCTTATGCCGAGCCTCCTCTGCCACAGGACTGGGAAGTGCGTCCGACCTATCCTGTGCGACGTGTGCCATATTACCTAGCACCTCTGTGGGATGCAGCCGAGTTCCAGCGCGCCGTCGAGTCGCATTCTAAGGGTAGACGCAACACAAGATCATCCAAGAAGAAGCGCGTTGCCGGTACACCTGGCATGTCGCCCTTCGAGGAAGATGCCATCAACATATCTAGAGATGTTAGACAGCGCTTAAAACACGCTCGATCCGCCAAAGGCTTGTTGCAAGATCTAGAGGAGGACGTGAGGTCATTCTTGGCTAAATGGAATGAGCGCGAGATCAGATTGAGGCAAGAAGGATTACACGATGCTCCCATTCCCAGCGCCCTGCCCATCAGAACAAAATCTAAGTCGGAAGCAAGCGCTCAACATCATTCCGCTATCATGACTGATACAGAAGAGGAAGTGGAGGACGAGGAAATCGTCTTTGTTGGTCGAGCAGGCACTGTGACTTCAGACTCACCGACTCGTAAAAAGCTAGAGGCTGAAGAGAATTTGTTATCCGAGAAGCTTGTCTTCGAAGGACTTGAGAGTGACAAAGGCGCTGCGTTCGGCCGATGGTTAGCACACTGCATTGGAAGCTATTATGGATTGCGGACTTGGAGTGTCACCAATGACTCGGCTGCCGACACTGATAAAATGCGACAGGCCTATGTTGGCATCGATTCAAGAGTACGAGGGTGGATGGGATCGGGCTGGGAGAGTGGCAAAGAATTTGAGCTACCCCGACCATTGTGGGCTATGGTATGACCGCGAATTAGGCCCCATTCTTTAGAGATGCATGATTCCAGTCTTCTTTGATCAGATCAGCTGCTCTCTCGGCTAAAGCGTAGACTGAAGCCATTATGTTGCCACTGACTACTAGTTGTTAGCAATGAAGAAGAACAAAATGCACAAGACTTACCATTTCCAGCAAAACAACTTGCATCTACAACCCTCAGACCTTCCGCGCCTTTTACTTTAAGCTTGGAATCTAAGGCATCTCCTGCTGCAACAGAGCCGCAAAGGTGGTACTCGCTCATATACCAGTCCAAGATACCTTGGCGGCAGTCTTCCGTCTTACTCAAGTCAAGATCTGCTCGAGGATGCAATCTCTTCCCAAGCTTCGACTTCAGTGGTTCCGTCTGCGACAGTTGATCCAGGAATCGCATACCAACGACGAGCTGATCCATATCAGCTTCATGTCTGAAATAGCCCGGATCGATAGCTGGCTGATCCTTCGCGTTGGCAGTACGAATATGGACGCTCCCACGTGAGACAGGGTATTGTAAGCAGCAGGCTAGCGTGATACCATTCGTGCCGTTTGTGTCTTTGAGCGGTGGAAACAGTTGACTCTGGTCAACTTGAGATGTCTCAGTGCAATTGGCAGTCGCAGCTACCAAAATTATCTGCAAAATGTTAAGCGGGCATGACACGAAAGTGCTGCTGATCTTACCTGCAAATTAGCCGAATGATCATCCTTAATATGTGCAATAACGGTCTCTCGCTGCTTCCTGCTATACTCGGTCTGATCTTCGATGCTTTCAATACTGCTTATCATATGCTCCAGCTCAGATCGAGTGACAAACCTCTTTATTGGCAAAAAGCCTTGCACTGTGCTTGTCGTGGCCAACGGCCCAGTGGCACTCTCTTGGTACTGTTTCATCGCATGCTGAATCACCTCAGGCCTCGCCGTTGCATCGAGAGTATCCTGGCCAGGTGTTTCGTAGGTAAGTCCGGCAACAATGTGATCCTGAAAGTTCTCGCCGATCCCTCGGTTTTCAATCTTACACTCGACACCAGCTGTTCGAAGTATGTCAGGGTCACCAATGCCCGACAATTCAAGAAGTTGTGGGCTGCCAATCGCGCCTGCACAGACGATGATCTCACGTTTTGCTTTGACCGTGTACTCCTGACCGTCACAGATGAAACTGGCACCCGTGGCTCTATTGCCGTCTAGCAGAATGCGTGTGACGAGGGCGTTGGTGGTGACCTTCAGATTGTTCCGTTCAGCATTGGGCTCGTAAAAGCCACGAGCAGCATAGCTTCGCTTGCCCTTGATCGAGCCATTCCGTCCTATTGCTGCTAAAGTGTGGTAAAACCCGATATGGTCGCCCGACCATGGGTCTTTAGGCTTCTTGTTGTAGCCTGTGACTTTGTCGGCGGTTTTGACCACGTCATCCTCGATATCCAGCTTCCACGGATTAAAGCTGGTATGAATCGGTCCACTTATGCCGTGATTCTCACTAACGAAAGGCATGGTCGAGCGATCAGTCACACTGTCATCGATTGGCTCAAGAGTCTGGTGTTTGCGCATGTATCGATTCATATTCTGGTGGGACCACCCATCGTCACCTGTGATTTTGGCCCAATCATCGTAGTCGGCGGCTGAACCGCGAACATACCTGCTACTATCAGTCTAATCCCAGTGCAGCGTCAAACAAGCTCACATCATATAGTTGATGCCGCTGGAGCCTCCCAGCATCTTGCCACGGACGACATGATGTTCTAAAGTTTTACTGTCTGGGCCAATCTGGGGTGTCGTGGAGTATTTCCAGTCATATTCAGGGTTGCCAAACATCTGCAGGAACATCGCTGGTACATCAACAAGCATGTCGTTCAATCTGCTCTTACCAGCCTCGATGACACCCACCTTTACGTCTGGACTTTCAGACAGACGCGCAGCAATGGTCAAACCCGCCGTGCCACCCCCCAGGACGAGGTAATCATATTCTTGGTTAGCAAAAGTCGTGGCGGCAGTGGTTGCCACATGGTTTTGACCGTTCATGATATGTGCAGGAGCGCTGTGAGTTTTGGATGAAATGGTAAGAAACAGGAGGATTGTTCGAAGATTCGAAAGAAACCAGGCTCACTTAAATACAGTAATGAAGTGATAAAGGAAATATTTCCTGCTCCACAGTCTATTATCTTCTTCTCCGTCCCTGCAACTTTGGTGCAAACTCCAGTATAGCTTGCGAGGGGAATGGGCTTGCTTCGCGATATTCTCTGTGGCGCTAGGCTAACATGGCGAAGTGCAGGTCAGCAACAGTCCATTTCATGATCATTACCTGATGCCACGCAACAGGAATCCGTAGACGACATGGCCACGCTGAAAACAGTAGCAGATACGATCTCCGCGGCTGACCTGACGGTTGTCTGACAACCAGACGATGAAGGCTTTCGAGCCTGAAATACTAGTGGTGAAGTCGAGAGCATGACTGGACCGCTTTGACTGGCGTAAGCGAATGTCTGTCTTGGCACCTCTCTGCTCCGTATTGAGTTGCCGTAGATGACTTAGACGCAGGGTCGTCGTATGCCAGAAGTAAGCCGCTATGACAAATGAATGTTCAGGTCTTCTGAATTTGAGGTGCATCAAATGGTCAGTGTAGCAACCACGACGCTTTGAGCCACAAAATAATACATTCCGAAAATATGGAACACTTACATGAATGCTTCTGGCCATAATCCTTGATGTTGAGACTTACAAATCATAGTCAACTATCGTAACGATGTGCCTCTGATCATACTGAGACTTTGACACTGACACAGTGTCAGATACTAACTATTTCACGAGATCCCTCTCCGACGGGACAGGGAGGAGAGGCCGAGTCAACTGTTGGGAGCAGGGAATCCAGGGTAACGCCTTCATCGCCTAACTCTACTCCGTACTAGTTAGTAATCAAAGCCACTTCGGTGGCCCCTATAATGCTGACTTGCAGAGCGGAAATCTAGGTCGTTTCTAGGTACGGAGTACCTATCCAGGCCTGTTAACATGAATACGTCATACTAGTAGCTTCGAAGCGCCAGTTACAGGCCAGCAAGTTTCGAAGACTTGTCAAGGCAGACTAGAACCAGGTCACAACAGAGTGTCGCTCGTGCATGCGGGATCCAACAGGTCCTTCCGACATGGGTATCAACAAGTGATGACCACAATGTTCGCTACTGGTCGCCTGTGTGGTGGACGCAGCCTATCCCGCCTTATCTTCTCCATTCCAAAACGCCAGCGATGCTTCTCGCTATGGCAGCGTAAATTCAGCTTGAAAGATCCTCGACAACGGACGCAGCCGAGATGGTCGCGGCGAAGCCGTACGATTCTATGGGCCGCTGCTGCACTGACGCCAGGCGCATTTGTGAAACTCAGCGAGCAGGATCCCGAAGAAGGTCTTACACACGAGCAGGAGATGCTAAAACTGTCACGGGATGAGATCAGTAAAAAGGTTCCAGAGGATGTTCACGGTCTGAGAAGAATCTGGAAGAACCTGGTCTATGTCCTGGATCAATACCTCTACGAGCCACTCGCTACTACGTTCCGATTCTTCCATTTAGCTGTCATATTCGTCCCCGTATTACTCACAATTCCGGTTGTATTTATTGGTACTCGTTCGAAAGACCGCGACAATGAACGATCCGGCGTAGTCTGGTGGTACGGCTTCCTAGTCAAATCTATGGAAAGAGCAGGGCCAGCATTCGTCAAACTGGGACAATGGGCAGCGTCCAGGACTGACATTTTCCCTTCGCAGATGTGCAAAGTAATGTCAGAATTGCATTCAAACGCAAAAGCGCATACCTTGCGTCACACACGGAAGACGATAGAACACGCTTTTGGGGGGAGAAAGTTCGAGGATATATTCGAGGAATTCGATGAGAAGCCACTGGGAGTCGGTGCCATCGCCCAGGTCTACAAGGCTCGACTGAAGAGTGATCTCGTACCCGAGCATGGCGACATGGATCCAGAGGCAGAAAGAACTTTACGGAGCAGGATCAGGCGCAATGTAGACACACTGGTCAAGTCAAGTCCGCAGAGAGTACCGAGTCAGTATGTGGCGATCAAAGTCCTACACCCGAGCGTTGAGCGAAACGTCAGGAGAGACCTGAAAATCATGGCTGTGTTTGCGGCTATCATCAATGCTGTCCCCACGTTGGAATGGCTAGATCTACCCAATGAGGTCACCAACTTTGGTGAAATGATGAGACTTCAACTCGATCTGCGGATCGAGGCTGCAAATCTAGCTGTCTTCAGGAAACACTTCGCCAATAGGACGACTGCTTGGTTCCCATTCCCATATACACAATACACCACAAGGCAGGTGCTGATAGAAGAGTTTGCGCAAGGCATACCACTGTCAACTTTCCTAAGAAATGGTGGAGGCGTGTTTCAGAAAGACATCGCCAACGAGGGACTGGATGCGTTCCTCCATATGCTCCTGATTGACAATTTTACACACTCCGATCTTCACCCGGGTAACATCATGGTCCGCTTCTACAGAGCTGCAAGAACCAATGTGCATCTCCCGCTCATAACCCAGAAGCAAGATCCCTCAAAACCGACCTCGCCAGAAGACGTAGACGAAGTCGAAGCGGTCCTGGCGCGACTGCGACCCCATATTGGCAAGCAGCCGGAGTGGAACAACACCCTGGCTCAGATAGACGAGGAAGGTTATCGACCACAGCTGATCTTTATCGACACGGGTTTGGTAACGGAGCTCAATAATAACAATCGCAAGAATTTCTTAGATCTTTTCAAAAGCATAGCCGAGTTCGATGGCTACAAAGCCGGGAAGTTGATGGTAGAAAGGTGTAGAAGTCCGGAGTCGGTGGTCGACGACGAAGTCTTTGCTCTCAAAATGCAGCATCTTGTGCTTGCCGTGAAAGGCCGGACATTTGCTTTAGGCAACATCAAAATTGGAGACGTCCTTTCCCAGGTACTGAGCATGGTCAGGTAAGTTAATGGGTAGTAGTTAGATTCAAGGCATGCTAACTTGACCAGGACACATCACGTGCGTATGGAAGGTGACTTTGTCAATGTGGTAATCTCGATCTTATTGCTTGAAGGCATAGGTCGAAGTCTTGACCCGCAGCTGGACCTATTCAAGTCTGCACTACCGATCTTGAGGTCAATTGGAAGCAGCGATCCATCAGCCATCTTACAATCGTTCAAGGAAGGCGACTTCAGTCTAATAAGGATCTGGGTTGGGCTTGAAGCACGAAGGTTCTTCCAAGCTAGTGCTGAAAGTGTTGAGGCATGTGTGAAATATGATCTGTTAAGTCCGACACTCTGAACATAATGTATCAAATAATAGCGACAGATTTCAAAGTACTTGATGGCTGTACTCAGCTCAGAGAGAATCAAAGAGCTCAAGAAACAGGAGACTGTCCCGTCGACGATGATCACTGAGGGCCGCGACTCACAAACGCATGACAGTTCTGCTCAATCCCAGCTTCCCCGCGGTGAACAGGTGTAAGGATGTCACTCCATTGTGGTTCAATGAATCAATAGATACAAAAAATACCCTCCTAACCTCGAAACGCTGCGATTCTTCATTTGAGGCCGTTGTGTCTGCGGATCACAGACGACCAGCTTGACTCTGCGCTGAAATTTTTGGAGGCAACCCTGAGTTCTGGATTATAGCTTGCAAGTCCGATTTGCAAGCCCCAGAGCGATAATAAATCTCGACAAGCATATCTAGCACACTAGTCATGTTCCAACTTGTGGATTACCATGTCCCAACATGGCTTGCTCCTTGTTCTACCTCTACGCAACAGACACCATAAGTGTGATTGTCCAAGGAAATACCCGCGATATCGCTTATGTCGCGTTGTTATTCGAGTCAAATGCCATCTATCTAGGTTGATATGTGATGTGCTATAGAGTAATGATACTACATCGCCTGGGCCGATCCGGAAGTGGTGTCCGTGACGATCAGTTTACTACTGACGACATACATTGCTGCATCTACTGCATGACGTACAGAGGTGTATCACATAGGCTCGACAGGCTGGGATATATTGTAAATTTATGTTTATATGCTGGATTAGAATATATAACTGCCAACGACTTGCTACTAGAGGACAATACGGTCAAGTAGAATAAACCCGAAAATAAGCCAAAATGCCTTGTAAGTCAATATGATGCTGCATTCATGGTTATACATCTTGACATGAAGCTTTTTGCTCCCGTTTTCGCCGTTCACCCTTCGCGAAATAAGAGAGCTAACATCTAGGAAGCAGGAGGAGAACGTGAAGCAACGGATTATGCTGAGGACCCGAAGAACCTCAAAGCAGCTCAGAAGCAAGAGGACTATGAGGAACGCAAAGCGCATTCGAATCAGGGCTCGAACACGCACAGTGGTCAAGGCATGGAGTACGTGACGAGGAAGAATCACAGTTCTCGGGAGGACGAAGAAGGACTCGGTAGAGAAGCTGTGCATGGTGGTGGTGGCAATCACCGCACGTCGAAAAGATCATGAGCGACGCTGAATGGCCAGGATTGCATTGTCTTCAGGAATCGACCGAGTTCATCCTCTTTACCCAGAAGATAACGAATCGATGATACTGAGTTCTCTAGGCCCTGGAAGTGCCTGTATGATGTTCTTCGAGGCCGAGCTCTTCATAGAAAGCCTTGCTATTTGGCTCTCGGCCAAGGAAGTCTATTAGTGTCTGCATCTCGTCTTGACTGCCACCCTTCTCGAGCACAGTATGCCGGTACCGTCGGCCTTCTTTGTGGCTCATAGGATCTTTCTTGAAAACCGAGTAGAACATGTCTGTGCTGTAGACTTGTGAAGAAAGGTAACCATAATACCCAGCCTATAGGTTGTTAGTGCTCGCTGAACTACAGATTAAACAACATACCTGATAACCACCCATCAAATGTCCAAAAGTGGCTTGGCCATTTCCCCATGTGTCGCCTTCGCCAAGAGCCTCTGGCCCGTCCAGCTTGCTGATGTCTTTGCGAAGGTGATTGTACAGCTCCGAGATCTTCAACTCTTCAATCTCTTTGTGGCTCTTCGGCTCGTGTACAGTCATGTCGAAGAGACCGAAATGTAATTGCCTCAGGTTGAAGAGTGCTCCATTCAGGTTCTTCGTTTTGAGCAGCTTCTCAATCAGATCGTCCGGTAACGTTTCCGATGGCTTCGACTGCGAAGAGTTGGATGCTTTCCAAGCCTGACTGTTTTCATCAGACAATGTGGAATAATGCCTACTGAGTGCTTTTAGTTGTGAAGGGGTCCAACACCAATTTTCAAGCATTTGCGATGGTGCTTCGACAAAGTCTCTAACTGTGCTGGTACCATGAAATCGTGAGTATGTCGTCCTTGAGACCAGATCGTGGATGCCATGACCAAGCTCATGAAATAATGTGGTGACCTCGTCGTGCTTCAGGAGAGAGGGTTTCTTTGCTGTTGGTTTCGAGAAGTTACAGACCAGTGCCGTTGCTGGATATCTACGTGTTCCGTCCTTGGTGATGAAGCCTGGTTGGAGATTGAAATTTGCTGCATGACCATACTTGCCTTGTCTCGGAAACAGGTCAAGGTAAAGATAGCCGACGAAGCCGCTACCTTCGCCTTCATCGTCCCAAACACTGAAGACTTGAGTTTCTTCGTGCCATACAATGTCATCACCCTTTCCAGTTGGTGAAATGGCGTCTCTGTCTTTTCCTGTGACTTCGACGAATTCCAAACCAAACAGCGCCTCAAAAATCTTGAGCATGCCATTTATTGTTGACTGCAACGGAAACCACTCAGAGATGAGGTTTTGGTCAAGCTGGTAGTCTTGTTCTTGCATCATGCGATCATAAAATCTATGGTCCCACAGGTAGTATTTGTCATCAAAGGTCTCTCCGCGAGACTCGACGTCCTTCTTCTTCAATGCTTTCAAAGTCTTAATCTCATCGAGTCCGCCATCTGCCAGTCGACCTCTCAGACCGTTCAGGAAGTCGTCAACTTTTTCAGCGCTCTTCATCATCTTGTCCTCGATGACGAACTCAGCAAATGTCGGATAGCCTAACAGCCTTGCCATTTCATCTCGTAGCAACATCGCCTCTCTGAAAAGCGGTACATTCTGATTCACTTTGTTTTCATTAGCAACAAAGACCTTTCGCCTCGTCGAAGCGTTTTTTGCATATTTCAGAGTCGGGAATAGATCAGGATACTTGAAAGTTAGCCAATATTTATCTCCTTCCTTTTTCAATGTGTCTAGCACATCTTCAGGTACGCCATCAAGCTCTTCTTTTGTGAACCAGTTGCCACCCTTCTCCTCATTAAGATTCTTGTTGAACTCTATGCTCAATTGGCTCAAACGCAGTTTGATTTCTTTGAATCGATCACGTTTGGGGCCAGCCGGGAGATTCAGGCCGTTTCTAATGTATGATTTGTGTTCTTTTTCCAGGAGGCGTTGCGATTCCGCGTCTAGTTTGTCTTTATTCTTCAACGCTGCATCCACCAGCTTGTATACGTCCTCTCGCATGCTGGCCTCGATACTGTACTCATCCATCATCGTCTCCGCTTCTGTTGATGCATCACGCAGCGCTTCGTTCGTGGAGACTGACTGATAGAAGCCCAATATGTGTGCTGTCAACGCTTGCTCATTGTCATCCTGTGCCATAGGCAAGAGGACATTGTTGAAGGTGGCATTCTTCTCGCTTACTTGTTCCACTACCGTATCGATCAATTTCTTAGACTGAGCAAGCATTTCCTTGGTGTCCTTGACGACTGATTCTGGAGTGCCCGTGAACAACGGTGGCGCCTGGGGCGGCATCTTGAATTTAGCAGGCGCCATACTTGCAGTGGTCAGTGGTCTCTGTGCTCCCGACCTTCTGAGTGGATTAAGTTGAGCTGCTAGAGCATTCAGTCGCGGTAATGGTCGAAATGGAGCCACGATGAACAAGGAAATAGCAACAAAAGAGAGAAGCGAGAGCCAGAGATTCGTCTTTAGCCGCGCCAGATTGAACGTCGCGTGCTCGTGTTGCGCAAAGATGTGGCACAGTAGTATACTATTTGCAATGTAAAATGCAAGTGCAACCCAGGTAAGGACGTGCTGTGCTCGGTGTCGATACTGCCTGTAATTGCTAGGTAACATTGAAGTGGAGTATGATACGACTACGTGGAACTTGCCTGGCTGCAGGTGGTTTCGCAGCCTGAGATCGCCCAACTTCAGGCTATAGAATACAGCACGCGGGTTGGATCAGTGACAAAACAGGCGTCTGCTCTTCGGGCGACGTGTGATGGTCGGTGCTGCGTGATCTACGGTCTTTGTACACCCGAGCTCTAAACTCGTGCCGACACCTGCGTGTCGAAGTCATGGCAAGTTATACAAACATAACATTGGCTATAGGATTACCTTGCGTACTAACGCTGTACCTCCTCTTGATCCCGATACCTTTGGCATGCGTCAGTGCTGCGTACATCTGCTCCCCGCCACCGACCATGACCATAGGCACCATGTTTCGACGAGGCAGTCCACTGCTCGTGCTTTGTCGCTCGTCAAGCAACGGCCTAGTAGAAAAGTGCCCAGAAGTAATGCGTTCGCCTTGAAGCTGTGGACTACCTTCTTCATAGTCCACCATTATCACCAGTCGAAAGGCACTTTTGCCTGGCACTATCTGAGGTATATTCGACAATTTCTTACTGAAAGAGCAGTCGCCTCGTTTCGCCACTATGATATGGTGAGATCTAACCACATTTGCCGGCAACTTCACATCGCACAGCTCACCGGCAGCGTATATTTTTGACCAGGCAAGTGGCGGAGCTTCTGACGCGTCGCTGGCTATTTGCGAGGCATCCTGCCAATCTGGCAGAGGTGCAGCTCCCATGCCTGTGGGCATGATAGCAGGGATGAATATCCTGCTCTGTCCTCGGTCAGGCACATGATTGCTCAACGGTGTAGCGATTGGAAGCATGAACCCCTGAGCGTCCCGCATCAGATCCGATATTTGAGTCAGGATGGAACTCCAGGCTGACTTTAGGCCGCTGTCGTCGGTTGTTTTAAGGCCTGGTAAGAGCAAATCTAGCTCGTGATCGTTCGTCGCGTTGCTCACTGCGGATAGTGGTTGCTGAGACTGGCACATATCAACAGCGATGTCCAACATGGTAGTGTCTCTGAGCCTCGTGAAAAGTGGATCCTGAGGATTTAATGCTTGGTAACTTGCACTCTGCAAAAATACCTTCTCGTCCTTTCCCATAGCAATGTTATTGATCGCGTGCACACGATAGCCAGTAATGTATTCATCGTTGACCAAAAGAGGCACATCTCGAACCATTGAGAGGCGTAGACCTGCCAAGGAGTTGATCAGGATGCCACCATTGACTCGCTGTAGTGGTGGACTGGTCGTAGTCCCCTTGTTCTCTAACGCTGGGAAGGCCAATTCAAATGTAGGTGCAACAGCCATCTTCGAGCTCATCGCATTGTGGGGGATAAGCTCTAGTGATAGTGTCCAGGGATAATACGTCCAGTTCGATGGCGATTGTACATCAGATAAGGTGATACTAGGATTGTCAGTAGTATACTCCATCAGACTCGTATCGACTTGATGTCGTTCAGGCATGAGATGTAATCTCGCTAGCGATGCGGCGTGATATACATCTCCTCGTGCAGCAATGTTGGAGATGGTCAACGGTCTTGTTGGGAGTCTCAACGGACAAGTAGGATTGTTGACGACTGCTGAATCAAGTGAATGTGCATCTTGATGTGTGGTATATCCAGGTATGAGCAGGGGATGTCCTTCGGTTGAGAAGACAAAGGAGGCATCGAGCCTGTTGAGTGGATGATCGGGGTCAAAGAGTAGGAAGAGATATTTGGCGGTTTCGCTGAGGAAGAAGGTCTCCATCCGGTCAACCTTCTCGCCTGTCAACACATCTTGAATGCTGGTCCAACCACATTTAGCCCAGCATCGGCGCTTGATATCACGCATAGCCATTTCGCCAACATAAATGTACCACGGATCTTCAGTGGCTCGATAGAGGTACCATGTTGACTCGATCATCTCGGGTCTTCCCACCCACCAACCCAGACCGCCCTCGATCCCACCACTTGCCAGATTGTATCGCTCTGGCATGGCGGAGAACCGAGCCCATAGTGCTGTGTAGAACAAGTGCGCCTGAACAGCCTCTTCCACGTGTCCACTCATGGCAAGCAACCCAGGATAGTAAGCTGACAAAGCATCAACCCAGAAAGCCCTCGAAGCACCACTATTGAGATCGACTTGAATATAGTGTGGATGTTGGAAGTTCGCGCCTCGATAGATGTGCCTCTTGATAGCTGAGTATGCCGTGTTCCAAGCATGTAAGAATGCGAAAGGGCTGTGCTCAAGCTGTGATACAGGTGGAAACAGTGACCGAGGATCGAATGTACTGAGATTGGGCTCTCGCTGGGGAATTGCATGGCCGCTCAGTAAGATGTGCGATTTGAAAGCATATTCGAAGAAGCTGTCAATACCTGCTCCTATACCAGTCCATGCGTGCTCCCAGACTCCAGTTTCAGCATCGATGCCAGCACCTATAAGATCGATAGGACTTCTACGGTTCCATATCGCCCAAAAAGCACGCTTCGCGAGCTCCTCAAATTTAGGGTCACCCGTAAGTCGACTTAAAACTGTGAATTCGAGGACAAGACTTCCTGCACCCGCACTGCAATTTTCCGTGATCTCACCCTTATCATTCTTCTCGGTCTCGCATTGACCTTCAGGACTGAAGTTCCCCGCAGATTTGGCATGAAAAGGTATACCAGAGCGAAGATTCACACGAGGGTATGGAATTCCCGTGGAGGTCCAGAATGCAGGAGTTAGTCTGTTGCCGAGATCAAGTGCCAGTCTGAGCAGTTGACCGTTGTAGAGAAGGCCATTGGTCCACCTGATCCCGCTCTGATCGTCTTGCACCTTATTCCATGATCGTGCAGCAACGACCTCATACTGTGGTGGATTGTAACCAGTAATTGGCAGATCTCCAACAGCGAATAAATGTGCGCTCAGCAGTCCACCAAGGCCACGAATTGTGGTTTCGAAAACCTGAACCTTGCTGTCAAGATCAAACCCCCTTGCTCTTGTACCTGTTCCTTTCGACCCGTTCGTGCCATCCCCGTATAGCTCGATTAAGTCCTTCACAGCATCCTGGAACAGATGTAAAGGGTGCTTCCTTTCAGTACTACTGGGCGAAGAGGCAAGTATCGCTAAGGTCGACAGGGTATCTACCAACGTCAACGAATAGTTTCCAAGGACATCATTTATCTCCAGGTGATTTGGATTGTCTCTATCGCGAGTCAATGGTTTGCAACTCAATGGCCGGACTTCATCCTCAGGAAAGGCATGTTTCATGTAATTGTCAAAACCATGATAGAAGAGCTCTTCGGTCTCTTTCTTGAGGCCTGCGATATGAGAGACCCCAGGCACTCCTACGGGAGAAGAGCACGACGCTGTACTGCAGCATTGTAATGCGATGAGCAGGACAAATGGCAGAAATGGCGACAATGCATCATGCCATTTCATGAGCATGTCCAGATAGTTGCAACGAATGCGATGGCATCGAGGCGCTGGCGCGATCCGCTACGAGCTGTCAGCAACGAGTTGCGCCAGAGATATGAGGTGCAACGTGGTCAGAAATTACCGCGTAAGCGATCACTAGCTAATCGATAAATCGAGCTTTACTGGATCGGGAATAGCTTCATAGCGAAAAGCCCCTTTTCAGCGGAAGCGACACATTATTTGCTCGAACAAGACGCCATTTCGACAAACAATCTGTTGTTCACCTCTATCTCATTGCAGTGTAGATCTCTATTTTACCAAGACCTCATCCAACCGTGCATACACGTACTGGCACTGTGTCTAAGAGCGATAGCTGTTTGACTCCGTACGACATATATAGCTTAGTTCGCGCTTGGGTTATGTTCGCTTCTACCAACAGCACCAAAATTGGCTCGACTTAGCAATCAAAAAATATTATTTCCTTGCAATCAAATATTATTCAAACCTACTTCTATATCCACTCCGATAGCGAAACTATAGCCGAACCTTGCTACCTACTACTCAATAATCGAACTGAAATTTACCACCCAAGTCATACCACTGTGCAAAAATGCGGTTCCCACAATGTAGTCTTAGTTCTGGTGGAGGCTCTTGAGTGGCTTGTGTGCCGTATTGAACTAGAGTGCAACTATTGAGATGCAGCCTGATTATGGTTCTCCTCAAGTTTCAGTAAGGCTTGCTATAGTCATTCGAGCTCTGGTGCTGTCGGTGTAGCTCGAAGAGTCAGCCGGAAGGGCAGCTGCATGCTGGCTATACAGCTCGGCTCGTTGTCCGGGTGCCTGAAATCTCGCTTCCTGATTCCCTCGAAGCCACTGTGTCATCTCACGGATCCTGTGCCAACCATTCCATTGCTGAGTTTCTTCCGATGAAAGGTTATCAAGAGGGAACTGCTTCGGTTTGGATGGAAGCGGCACCGATGGTGGCGATGGGTGATCTTGCTCCGACCTGCGACTGGATAACGTGCTTGTCTCGTTAGTGGTCCACACCCATCCATTTGCGCCAGCCTGCAAATCAGCCGATAACAGCACTATTAGATCTTCGTCCTCTTCGTAAGCCGTCGTGCGACCTGACTGGCATTTTTCGACCAATGCATGGAGAAAAGAAGCCAGATGTCGGCTGCAGCTCACATTTATCGACTTATTGGTGCCGATCATAGCGCTGTAACGTAGTAGAGTATCGAAATGCTGCCATTTAGAATCAAAAGCGAGGAAGAGCATGCAGCGCCATACGTGCGTGCACACGAAGGAGGTTGAATACAGTCGAAGCTGCTCTCGTGCCTGGTCGGATCGGTCCGCCTCGATGAAGCAGCGAGCCACAATCTTTGCAGTATCTTGCGCTATGAGCACACATCGCGCTATCGATTCAAATCGCTGTTCCTGTTCGTTGGCTGGAGACATGTTGTGGCGATGCAACAACAGTCGTGAGTTTTGAAAGTGCATAATCGGCGCAAGTGCGACAGGATCGAGACTGCCAGTAGCTTCAACTTGCCATGCATTCGGAAGCAACTCCTGGCAATTAGCCAATTGTGTATCAAACTTCCTCTTTGCATCATTTGTGATACACAACGACCTGCAGAGTCGAGCCAGAGGTACCAATAGTCGCGACACATGTATGAAGGCAAGGAGTACTGAAGGTGTTGTGGGTTCAAGCACTTCAGCCATACCCTCATCTTCGCTTAGGACGCTTGGATACTCGGTGTCGCAATCTTCGTCAGATATAAGCATAGGTCGTCCAAGCTCGACTGCTAGAAAACTATATACTTGGTGAGTACTTAGTCGTACCGTTGAAGATGACACTTACCGGTCATAGACGTATAAAGTGTACCAGATTCGTCTCCTCATCTCTCCTTCTGCTATTGACCATTGACCACCACGAAGGTGCAACCCTTTATCCTGCGCGATTCTGATGGCACTACCCAGCCACACGAAACTAGCAGAGCGCAAGTTTAACTCCGAGAAATAAATGCTTACAAGCAGTGTTGTCAGAGTCTGATTCAGGCCGATGTTGTCAGTATGTAAGTCGAGATTCCCTGTTGTCTCTCGCACGTACTGCTCGCTGCGCTGCCTGATGTGCTGCACCCCCGAGTAGTAGGCACCTAAACCAAGCACGGCAAGAATCAAAGCATAAAGGTCCGACGGTATTCTTGGAGCAGGATCTTGATCGTACAAAGATTCGATGGTTGCGCAGAAGATCGGCCAGTGGAGCACGGGATAGTGCTGATGGACAACCATATGATAATTCGTTAAGCAATGATGAGCGATGTCAAGGGGTGGTAAGGATGGCGTTGTAGTCTTCGATTCTCCAACTGAGCTTTCGGGCTTCAGAGACGAGATAGCAGGTTTGATTACGCCCCTGCCTAAGTTGCATAAATGCGCCCTAGCTGTCGATAGATCTTTATGTGTCTGAGGTTTCAGCAATTGGCGAGGTGAACGACCGATGTCTGGCAGATACAAGTCTGTGGAAGCCTTGATATTTTGATCTGTTGCGCGATCGCGTGCGCGATATTGTGCAAGTTGTTCTCTCACGTCGCGCAGTTGTCGCTCTAAATCTTGTACCTGTCTAGAACGTGTCAGAAAGGAATGCAGTGTTGGCTTGAATAGCTCACTTGATAGAAGACATGCGTCGGTTCGTGTCCTTTGTGAATCGACAGCGGACATTCCGTGTTGAGCACTCAGTGCAGCTTGTAGTCTCAGTGGCATCGCACTGGTCGTGTCAGTCATGTCCGAGCAAAAGGGAAACCGACGTGCCTTGACTTTACGCTCGCGACAGGCATCGCAACTTGGGTCCTTCCTTCTCTGACGATATGCACGTTTGGGATTGACAGAAGTAGCCTGAGCACCGCCTTCAGCCTGTGACGTCGTGTAACTCGTATCGACGTGATAGTAGTCAGATGCTGTAACACCACTTTCCGCCGGAGAAATTGAGCCTATTCGAAACGATGCCCTAAGAGCATTATTAGGCGGGGTATCTACCATGCGCGTAAGTCTTTCAGTGTTGCCATGCTGACTCGAGACGTTGCCTAGTAAAGGCGGAAGTGAGACGGCAAGCTGATCTGACCGTTGTGCGTCCTCTGAAGCGAAAAATCTGTAGAACCCATCGTGGTTTTGCATGAGGCGCAGGAGAAGCACCTCAAGCACTCGCGTCGCCCAATAGTGTCACAAAATGCAACAGCATCAGAGAAAGCGGGGTACTCGTCTATTCGGGATTGATACAGAAGCATGACAGGACATCAAAAGGGTGTAAAAATTGAAGCTGGCGATATTTACCCAAGATCAAGATCTTGCCTTCGGTTTAGGGTAGAGCAATGTTGTAGCGGCACTCTTCGAGCAGCGTGATCGAGGTTTGCACAGTCCATTGCAGACTTGGAAGCGGAGCCAAAACTGATAGTGAGCTATGGCAGAAGTGCTCCCGAAGAGCGTTGAAAATGTGGACCCCCGTTCGTGATTGCTATCCAGTTCGTTCTGCGTAAGCGGTAGACTTTTCTGAAGCAGTCTCAGATATCGCATGATGTGAGAGGCAGGAGCAGAAATGATCCTTGCTCATAGATACCAAGCCTTCTCGGAACGCAGTATTGTGGCGTGGACGTTGCGAACTTAATACCCCGTCCACCTGGCCATTCATGTTTGCGAAAGATTGTGAAAAGTGAAGAACAAATCCAGTGTAGCGCTTCGATAATAGGACTATCCCTAGTCTTGTCGAAAACGGGAAACTGCCGACTGGTGAACACATAGCAAGGATTTCTCTGGGTGGGACCTGATACACCACTCGTTTGTGGAGGAGCATTAACTACCTACAGCCCTATGCGCAGGCTCTCGAACTCAAAAACTCAATGCAGACCTGCTTGTGATATTCCCTTCAGGATCTGCTTCACTTGGGCTTCAGCGAGTTGCGAAGCCATTGTCTGGCATCAACAAGTGCGAACGTGACGCAGATCATTCCTCTTGAAAGGACTTCAGTAAACTTTAGTGCGGCTGTAGGATCAGTATCGTTAGTAGTTGTTAGTCGATCCAGAGCTGACGACCTGTGCCTCTGAAAGCGGTGTCGCTTCTGCAAGGGTGCTCGTTCTGGCGACCATAGTGTCTGCTTCTGTGAGCGACAAGGTGGAATCTGTTTCTTATCTGGCCAATCGGATACTGAAGATCAGTCGGCCTCAAAGTATATACAGAGGAGCTCTGAAGTTATGGCTAGTAGAGTGTAACGAAGATCGACTACTGGCCCAAGGACCGACGCGGGTATCAGAGGTCACTTAGCGTCACCAAGGTCTGCGCTAAGCTGGACATGCAGAAACGACAGCTGAAAACTGATGATCGGATAACGAACGATAGTGTTTGAGTCCATGGCCGCTGTCGAGCTTGCTGGAATTGACCGATGCGCGTTCCACCTTTTCGAGCTTCAGACTAAGTATACAATGCACACTGTACGCCGACACGACGTGCGTATAGAAGGCATAAAGAGCTTCCAGAAGATCCATTTGGCTCGGACCACCAGAAAGAAATTCTAGACAAGCCGAGAATCTGAAACACGCAAGCAAATTGAGGACGACTCTCGTAAAACTAACTCCTTATGCATCGAGTCGCGAACCTCAACGGCGCAACTCAGCTGCAGCCATTGTAAAGTCCATCGATCGAGGCGATGACCAGACTTGGACTGGTTGTGGATGAGAGAAAAATTGCGATATCATTTCTGAAACACACTGCAGGCGCGCGACGTGTGGGGTCACTCATCTGAATCGCCGAGGGCCGGCCCTGGAAGATCCAGGCACACCAAATCGTACTTCCATAAGTATTCACCAGCACATCGCTGACATCGCTACGCAAAGAAAAAGTTTACCTTATGCTGAGCAAACGACTTCTTTGCAGGTCGTCAAGAATGACACGCGAAAACTACATCGTTTGACAAGACCCGCATGTATGCCACTGGAATGTCGCCACGAAACAGTCATGCTTGTTAAAACAGTTTGTTTGCACATTATTATTTGGAGATCTGCAAGAGAAATATCATTTTAGCTCTAATAAATTATAGGATCATCGTGATCAACCTTTCTAAACGGTGCAAAAGAGCTAATAGTTGACGTCACCGTTGTGATATACTATTGTTTCGTGCTGATGCGTGGCTGTGATTCCTGCACCTATATTCTACTGCTGTCCGAGGAGGAAATCGGCATGAAGTGGGAGTGCATTCGTGAACGAAGACCCAGAGCAGCTCGTTCGAATACCAGGCCATCATTATTCATATTGCAGCTAGTCCGACAACCATTCCGTACGAGCAATGCATATTTAGTGGCTCCACACAATGCTCAACGGTCAGTAGTCGGAACTCTGCATCATCCACTACTAGTAGTAGCTGAGAAGTCGACTTCAAGTTCCTGAAGCTCAGTAGGAGTGGATACCAAGTTTACCAAGTATGTCTCGCGAAGACACAAGCACAAGTGCTGATGGTATTCAATGACACCTGTTCTCAGCAGGTTTCCCATAAATCGCGCATGACCCAGCAGCTCTTCATCGACTGCTTCAGAGAATTCGCTCGATGTGAAACCTGCCATTCGAGTATATACACTCTTGCCTTTTACGGCTCATACAAAGCTCGATAGTCAATTCGTGCCAACCCAAAATGAACATATGCCGCATTTACAATGATCAGTAGTGCTGTCACAAGACTGGCAGATCAAGCCACAAACCCATCGTGCTGCTGTAGTTTTGGGCTTTCATGCATGCCGATTGTTCCATAAGTAGCCTCAGGTTCACCACAGCTGCCCACGAATGCCATACCATCAACGGCATCATTGCGACTTACGAGTCAGCGCGTGATGTTTTCTCTTGGAACGCATGGAATCTCGTCATGATCTCGTCAACAGCTTGGCGGAAGCCTTCCATCTCTTCTTCGGAGGTAATTCCTCTGAAGTTCATACTGCATCCAATGTAGACTGGTAGACTCGTTTTGCGAGCCAACACTTTGGCAAGCCTTGCTGCGTAGTCAATGCTGGATCCTGAAGACACCAGGTTCGTGCTCAAAATATCGCTCTGGTTATTGAGCTACGAGGGTGGTCAGCGATGCATGCCGAGCAGTGCTTTAATCCTGACGTACATTAGGCATTGCATAAACAAAGCTTCCTAGCGGTGCTTGTAAACCTGAAGGTTCACCAAGTTCTGAGGTGGTCAGGTGCGCCATTAGGTAACCTGTCTCGAACGTAATGTGTCCTTGAAGGATCGCATGTGGTGCTTTTGGTAGAGGGAACGATATCTCGATTACTTCACTGCTTGAATGCATGATGGAAGGTGAGATATTGGTCTTCTGCCCCACGGAACGGGACCGAAAGCACGCAGAACATGTGTTGGAAACTGGCAGTGTGTTCGGGTGTAAACAAGGGCGACACTACCTAATACATGATATCGTACATTCGGTAGTATGGTAGAAATTTATTCATACCATTTGGACGGGTTTTAAGTTGTGGCAAGCACAATTGCCGATGAAACAGCGACATCAAAGGGCGATTATCGGACTGAGCAACCTCCATGGTTCCTCCCTATAGTCAGCCCACACTTGCCACTTGATTGAAATTCCTTACTTGAACATTGAGCACGCCACACGCAAGATGGCTTATACGAACGACACCGAGCCGCAACCAGCTGACAGACAAAGATTTGACTCGCCTCTCGATGATCCCCAAGAAAGACAGGCGCTATACAATGTCCTTGACTCTTATCGGTAGGTTACTCTGACACAGAAAGGGCTCGAAATTCGTGCCTGCTTCTCCTTCGCTCACGGACTTGCCTCAATTCAGCTGTCTTAGTGCTCACGATGTGATGATTTGCATTATATCTTCGTTTCGATTTCGAGTCGTGACTAATACTAGACGAATCAGTCAATACCGCACACAGACACATTACAGCACCACCCATAGGAGAAGACAGAACTTCTATGCTCTACCCAAGAAACATCAAGACATCTTAAACGAGTCCCAAATTGCTTTCCTTGATACATTGGGCGCGATCGATGATGCAATTGACGAGAATGCAGACATAGCTGATGCAATTCTTGAGCAAGCTTTGGTAACTTTCGATCTTCCAGCGAATCCCAAAGTACACTCGCATCAAGACTGGCACGACGCAGCACGTCCGATAGATCTGGACAAAGCTCACTCGACGATCAAACAGTTCTGGCGTGATTGGTCAGCAGAAGGTTATGACCTTGAGGTCAAACCAATTTTGAATCTCATCCAAGAAGACATAGATGCTTTCTCCTCATTCAACGGGAATGAGGTCAAAGCTCTACTACCTGGCGCTGGTCTTGGTCGTCTACTCTTCGAGCTATGCTTAGCTGGATTTTCCGTGGAAGGCAACGAGATATCGTATCATCAGCTTCTAGCCTCAAACTGGTCGGTGCTCTAATTAGAGATGAAACATAGTATCAGACCGTAGTAAGTTGACTGACGATTGTATAGGATACTTAACACGACACAGCACGCCAACCAGTACAAGCTGAACCCGTTCATAAACTCTTTCAATAACCATACCAGTCGATCCAGTCAGCTACGTTGCGTGAACGTACCTGATATCCATCCTGCATCAGTATTGGCCGAGCAATTGCAACAAGGACGAAAGGTAGGCGATATGAATATGACTGCCGGCGACTTTACCACGTCTTATGGCACCGCTACGAGCGCTGGCACGTTCAATACGATTATTACAGTGTATTTCATCGACACGACACCAAACCTGATCCAGTATGTCGAGAGCATTTCCAATTGTCTTGCCGAAAATGGCATCTGGATTAATATTGGCCCACTACTCTGGCACTTCGAGGACAGAACTCTGGACAACACGAAGCCGGACGATCTGGGAGGTATCGACGCTCCTGGCTCGTTCGAGCTAACTGACCAAGAAGTGCTTGAGTTAGTGACACAGATGGGGTTTACTATCCTTGCACATGAGATCCTGCCAGCATCCGTTGGCGGCTATATACAAGATCTAGCTAGCATGATGTCTTCTGCATATAGATGTAGTCATTGGGTAGCTCGTAAGACTACTTCCATCTAGAGAGAATCTGGCCGTCAACTTTTTCTCCTCGAAATCTGGTTGCTAAGCAACCGAAAAGTCCACCTCCTCCCTTCTCGCTTGTGCCCACTTCGTGAACGTATCGACCGCTCACATCTCAGCACAGTTGCAGCCACACAAACTCGAAGCACAGCACAACGAGTCTTTTCCCAAAGCCTTCATCGTGTTCACAAAAGTGTAGCGAATCTCGCGTAAACCTCTGAGAAAATGGTAAGTGAAAGTTCTTCGGCTACCCCTTGTGATTCGTTGTTTTAGTTGCGGAGGTAACTGCGCCGTTCGAACCCTGGACAAACAAAACACCAAAGAAGCGCGACGAGCCGTAAAAGGTTGAACTTCTGCCAACAATCACCACAAACTGCAGCTTGATCCTAGTCCTTGCTGTGGCAATTGTATCAAGCAAAGCATCTTCGATCGACGCAAAGTATTGACAAAATGGCTGCACAGACTTCCACGAACTACAAGGAGGCATTTTCGCTGTTCGACAAGCGTGGAAACGGCCGAGTCCCCTCTGAAGACCTGGGCGACCTGTTGCGGGCATGCGGTCAAAACCCAACACTTGCTGAAATAAGAGACCTTGAAAAGGGTGTAGGCGGAGAATGTGAGTGCAGCACGACAGGTTGTGCAGAACCAGCGCATGCTAACTCAGTGCCTAGTCGACTTTGACTCCTTTTCGAAAGTCCTTAATAGACCAGGTGGTTTCAAGGATCCGGGCGAGCCAGAAGAATACTGCCGTGGTTTTCAAGTCTTCGACAAGGACATGACAGGATTTATTGGCGTTGGTCAACTACGATACATTCTTACGAATCTAGGAGAGAAAATGAGCGACGAAGAGGTGGACGAGCTGTTGAAAGCAGTTGATACGAGCTCTGGAGAGATCAACTACATGGATCTTGTGCGGACCATTCTGGCAAATTGAGCGTGCTGATCGTTATTTTTCGATGATTTATGAATTCTGGCATGGCATTACTATATAGGAGTTTGTTGTGTATAAAAGATGCGACAGTCAGGATGAAATGGTTGTTCTGACAAACACAATAAGCATTCGTTGTTAAAGCTTTCGCCTGCTTAAAACCAGTTGCAACCTCAACTACGACGGAAAATATTACCACGCCTATATCTGCTGCTTTGTCCAATCCGGTGTTTCGGGTAGTCGACCATCTTCCATGTCGTTTGTTGTTGTCAACCCACCTGGGAGTAGGTAAGCAACACGTGCAGCATCTATACTATGCTCAAGATAATGTGCCTGATCTAGCTTATAACCAACGATCAGGTTGCATCCTGAGCATCGGATGAGCTGTCTTTGCTCGAAGCCATCTTCCCTTTTCACCACAACGTTCTCATCTTCGACGACATTATATAGCCTGCTGATGCTATTTTCCTCTGATAATGCCACAATGTGTGCTCTGTCTAAAGCTGGTTCTTTTCTCCGTGGCGACGACTCCAGGTCATGAGTGGTTATAAGAATCAGTGTTGTGCATAGACAGTGATACGTGTTAGCCATGAACATTACCTATGACCCGATGTTCTCGGCGTGACCTCGTCGCACTAAATCTGAATCGAAGAACGTCAATGGACAATATTGAGTGTTCTGGCAAGGGCGAAATTTCGCGAGACGAACGCGCTGATCTGCAGGTACGCGATCGGTGGCTCCTGCAGATGTCTATGGAATCGCCTAACTACGTCACTGATCCAGATTGACATGATTAACTGTTCTTCTTCAATATGCAAGCAACTCGGGACTAGAAGGCTGATCAAACCGAATTGCAATGACAGCAGCATCACCTACGGTGATTGAGCTCGACTTGTGGTTAAGCCACCATCATGCCGCCATTTGTTGGCCGCAAGCGAGGATCAACTTCGCCGTTGCCCGCTCCGCAGCCTCCTGCTAAACGAGCAAGAACGACAGCGAAACCTGCCACGAAGCCTGCCTTGAAACCGCCGACACTGCCAAAGAAAGCGAGTAGATTCTCCGTCAGCAGTGATGAGTCTGATTCCTCGTCGCTGAGTGATGTTGACAGCGACGAATTCGAAGAAGTGCACCAAGCCAAACCTGGAAGCAAACAGACACACGTTGATTCGGAGTCAGATGTGGAATGGGAAGATGCGCCAGCCACCGTTCCGGACTTTTCGAATCGCGAGTTCAAGGACATCAATATCACCGTTGAAAAGGACGAAGAACCAACATATGCTAGGGTTTCCACCAAGAAAGGTCCTTCGAGGCGTGAGAAGCAAACACGCATGTGGGCGCACCAGATGCACGTTCAATTTCTACTGTGGCATAATGCAAAGAGGAACGAGTGGATCAACGACGAGAAGGTGCAAAAGATATTGCTCAAGCAATTGCCTTCTCAGATCGTTCGTGAGGTCGAGAAGTGGAAGCGAGCGAGCGGCTTAATCACAGACGATGACAAGACGAAGTCTGCGAAGGAGAACAAGGCCAAGGTCAAGAAGTGGAAGGCCAACGGTGAACGTAATGAACGCGATTGGGGACGCCCGAGTTCCAAGCTTGACGAAGGCAAACCGGACATGAGTAGTGGTGACCCGGTCATTACTCTACTCAAAGTCCTTGCAGCATATTGGAGGAAACGCTTCTCAATCACTGCTCCTGGCCTGCGCAAGCGAGGCTACAGCACAAGACAAGCTCTTCGCAAAGACATTGAGTCTTACCGCAATGACAATTATCACCCAGCAAAACATGGTGAGAAAATACAAGACCTTGAACACTTCCGTGGAAGAGCGGAGAAGTGTGAGGGCTCACGAGACGTCGGTGCTCAGCTGTTTACTGCTTTAATCAGGGCAGTTGGACTTGAGGCCAGGCTTGTAGCTTCGTTGCAGCCCGTCGGATTTGGCTTCACGAAAGCAGAAGAGATGGTGCCTAGAAAGATCATTGACCCTGAATCTGGTTCTGAGGAACATGTTGGTGTTAAGCAAACTCCCCGTCGGCCAAAGATCAATAGCAAGAAGCAAACTGCTGCAAGGAGGATAGGTGGCAAAAGTACGCCAATCGACCTCGATTCTGATGTTGAGTCGTCATTGTCTGAGAGCACTGACGACTCTATTGTCGACGTGACGCCCGATATGCCTAAAGCACGACCGCCCAAGTACGACAGAGATCTTTTGTTTCCTGTATACTGGGCTGAGACCGTCTCTCCCATCACATCGAAAGTCTATCCTGTCTCCCCTTTTCTGCTTGATAATTCAGTCGCAACTTCAGCAGAGACATTGGCGGCATTTGAGCCTAAAGGCGCTAAAGCAGAGAAAACACGTCAGGTCATGGCTTATGTGGTAGCCTACTCGTCTGACTATTCTGCGAAAGACGTGACAGTACGATACCTGCGCAAGCATATATGGCCAGGTAAAACTAAAGGCTTCCGCCTGCCAACGCGGAAAGTCACAATCCACGATGACCGAGGTAAAGTCAAGCGTGTAGAAGAATACGACTGGTTCAAGCACGTTCTCAACAATTATAGACGACCTCAAGATAGACGGTTGACTGTGGACGATGTGGAGGATGCTACCGATCTTGTGCCGGCTGAGCCAGAAAAGAAAGAGCCTGACGGCGACACTTTGCAGAGCTTGAAAGCTTCCAGCGAATTTGTTATCGAGAGACATCTCCGACGCGAAGAGGCACTCATAGCTGGTGCGAAGCTAGTGCGCCATTTCGTGAATGGAAAG
The DNA here is from genome assembly GCA_022813495.1 of Pasadenomyces melaninifex. NCBI lineage: Eukaryota > Fungi > Ascomycota > Dothideomycetes > Pasadenomyces > Pasadenomyces melaninifex. Next base: position 488,942 of record JAKLMI010000007.1, read on the forward strand.
GGAGACAAACAGGAAAGAATACCAGTATACAACCGATCTGATGTCAGAAAAGTCATGACAGCCGAATCATGGCATAAGGAGGGTCGGCGGCCACAAGAGGGTGAAGCACCCATGAAGCTTGCGCCGGTCCGTGCTGTCACCCTAGCAAGAAAGCGCGAAGCTGAGGAGCATCTGATCAGGACTGGCGAAAAGCAGATGCAAGGTCTTTACAGTCGAGAGCAGACAGAGTTCATCATTCCACCTCCTATCAAGGACGGTAAGATACCCAAGAACTCTTACAACAACATCGATTGTTTCGTGCCGAGTATGGTGCCCAAGGGTGCTGTCCATTTGCCCCTGAAAGGATGCGTTCGGATTTGCAAAAGGCTGGACATCGACTTTGCTGAAGCTGTCGTGGGTTTTGAATTTGGCAACAAAATGGCCGTACCAGTGATCAATGGCGTTGTGGTTGCACAAGAGAATGAAAGAATCCTGCGTGATGCTTGGCGGGAGTGGAACGAAGAACAACGCAAGAAGGAGGAAACGAAGATGGAGAAGCTGGTTTTAGAAATGTGGCGCAAGATGGTCATTGGTCTGAGAATCAGGTCGAGAGTCCAGGAGCAGTATGGTGATGTTACTGCTACTCTACTCAAACAGCATGGTGGCATAGAAGACAATCCAATTGAGCTCAATGACAATGACGTCTCTGGCGAGGAGTTGATAAACAATGTTCAGGACGACGATTTCGGAGGTGGTTTTTTGGTAGATGACGAAGAGCATCAACGTCATGAGGAACTGACCTTTGATCATCAGCAAGCTTCACAAGAGCCCCTCACTTTGACATCTGGAAGCACAGCCGAGATGCAGCTTGACTCAAGCCAGGAGTACCCAACGCCCGTCTCAACGTCCGCAAGCAGCAAAAAGAAGCGCAAGAGAGGCAGCAAAGCTACTGTCAAGCCATTGAATGAGTCTGGCTTAAGCGAATTTACTGATAATGATTCATGCAAAGAACTCTCGCATAATGAATCGGACGAGGCACAAGATATCTTTTTACCCACTCATCATGAACGTGGTCGAACAGCCAAAAGCAGGACGAAGAAAGACGCCCAAGGGTTTACGTCAGAGAAGAAGAGGAGAACACCTGCTCGTGGTGCCAAGTCGAAGATACAGTCAATGGATGTAAATGGCATCGCTGATTCCGCCCGCGTGGACGATGCTGACAAGGATGGGGATCTAGCCGACTTAAGCTCAGCTGAATCACAGCCAAGAAAGCGAAGAGGTCGACCACGAAAGATCGGGGAACGCCAAAAAGCTGCAAGCACGTCTCAACGTGGAAAGCGTCTGCTGCGTAAAGAGAGCACAATTGTGACCAGTCCATATTTCGGATGAATGCATTACAGTTTAGGGCATCTGCGGTATGTGCGGTTGGACGTTTCGCCAGTAGCAGCACAATAATGGCAGAACAGCCAAATGTAGAAAAGATATACATAGTTAATCGTGAACTCGGGCAGTTAGATGGCTGACCAATCCTACTGTCCCATATCTCAGCCGTGCTCTCCAAGGAGACACCAACTAGCTGCAACGAGACCTCAGCTTGGAACAAGGATTACTTTCTGGGCATCATTGCTTTGCAAACCAATGCTAGCTGGCACCACTTATGGAGGTCGCTCGAATGCAGTCAGAATCCATGTCGTCGTAATCAATCCCTGATCTCGCCTGTCTTCGTTGACTTCACAGGTGACAACTCATTTATTACCTGTTCTGACCGAATCACCATACATGGCTTGCGTGCTACAGCTGAGCTGCACTCATCATTACTGACGATTTGCACAACTGTGTACGTTTTTGAGGGGAAAGCACAGCTTGCAGATCGTAGACAATCACCAGGACTTTGTTGTGCTAATAAGCACACCATTGAGATGAGCATAAATACCATGAACAAGCAGAGCTTTCTTTTAATCTCAATCACACTTCATCAGTCTTCACAAGCGTGATTGTAAACACCTGTGAGCATGAAATTGTCCCGGCTTCTCATCCCCTTCTCCCTCGGAATCTTCTGCCATGCCATACCAGCACCTCAGCCTGGTACTCAGCTATCGGTATCCTCCTATGACACATGTTCGTGCTAGATAGACATTCTGCGTGGTACCTGCTAATCAGGAACAGCGCCGATCAGATTGACGATTACAGTGTTCAATAATGACGAGGTCAAGAAGTGTGAGAAGGAAGGAGGTCCGTCTTATCCATGTTGATCCCAAAAACATCTCCGCTGACGACAGTCGGCAGAAGGCTGCCCATACAAGTATCCTTGCTGTCCAGGTCTGAGCTGCCAGCAAGCACGTCCCGATCAGCGAGGTGGTTTCTGTAAGCCATGCGTTGGAGTTGGTGGTGAGTACAACTGCAAATCATGCGACAAAGGCTGAGCGCTTTTCCATAGGCTGGTGTGGATTGGGCACCAAGTGCTGTCCAGGGATGCATTGCAATCTGGAAGAAATGAAGTGCATGTATCCTGATGATGATGAAGAATTGTAAGAATCTCGTCGTTCTGCTTCTTGGAGGGCCAGTGAGTTCCGGGTCTAGCATCTTAAATAATGATGTCCGTCCCCATGCATGATCAATTGAGAAACCATGACATTTATTGACTAGACTTTCTGCCTAGCAGGCTTATTTTCCTCGTTTGAATGACCTCGTCACCTTGACATGACCGCCTTTAGTCTGACGGAGTCAGGGATTGCCGACAATCTTGCCCTGCCTTGATTCGCCAGCTCGTTTCCACTGTAATTCAGCTTCAGCCTCAATTCTGTTACCAACTCTTTTGCCGAAGAAGCGAACGACTGCTCCTGTAAGACCGAAGACACCTTCGCGAATGTATTGCTTGTTTGTGTGCGGACGTGCCTCACGCATCGTGAGAGGTTTAAGCTTGATTCTCGTGGTAATGATCACTCCTCACACTCACGAAGATCTTGAAAGAAGCAAACTGCTTCTGAAGGCAACATGGCGAAAAATAACGACATGTGTCAGGACAAGTGTCATTTGTGCGTCGGCCAGTACTTTGTTTGTGCTAAATACATTACCTTACTATGCTTGACCAAACAAGCTACCAACTGGATTAGGAGAAATGTAGAGCAGAGACAAGGGTCCAAAACTCTTTGCTAGAGCCGGCGAAGCACATTCAAAAATTGCCAGAAGGCAAGGGTATAACAGAAATTTGAAGCTCAATATGGCTGATATTGAGAGAACTCTGATAAAAGATGTGAAGCAACGTCGAAGGTGAGGCACGGCCGAAGCAGGTGGATGCTTGAACAATCACACGGCTGCAAAACAGAATGCATGGTGGGGTGTTCTAAAAGCAGTGGTAGACCTCGCTAAAGGATCTCGCTGATGACCGTGTAGAAGCCGTAACCTCGCAAGAACTGTCGCAGGACCACATTGTATGGGCATGGTGACTTTGGTTGTGGATTGACAACTGGTGCGTGTCTTGTTCACATGTGGTGACCCTGAGGGAACTCCACGGGAATGCGATCGTTCCTTCGCATGCAACTGACAGAAGAACACTGTGCTGGTTGAACTATTGTTGTCAAGTCGTCAGATTCATACGACTGTATCGCCAGAGCTTCAAGCACAACCTTGGAAAGCTTGTAAAGAGCTAAAGTGCCTGCATGCCACTAGCGCGAAACAGCATGATGCCTGGCTGAGGCCATAGATATACGTCATAGTGTCACGTCAAAAAGTCGCGCGAGTCTCCTGGCTGGTACGCCAAAATACTAGTGTGAGGTGGTCGATGCTCTTGGTGCATGAAGAGGAGAGCTTGTGAACAGGTAGTAATTTGCGATAGCATAGTAATGTACTAGTAACGAAAACCTGAGCTAGAAGATCTACAACTTGCATAAATTTCTCGAAGATGGCACCAGCTCGACCTCGAGTCGTTGACGATTCGCGATCAGAGACGTCGTTGAATCATGGCAAAGAGAAGAGTATGACTGCACCGTTGTCTTTGAAAACGAAAAGAACTGCGCCTAGCGCAATTCTCAGCTCCAAGGCTGTAGGCAAACTAGCACCAAGTACCAGCAATGTCGTCTCTGGTGTTAGTGGTTCTGCGGCGATTGATGTTGAACACGAACAGCCACATGTAAGGACATCACTCGATACCCGGGTTCTCCTATGATATTGTGCTGATTCATTACAGGTGGATTGGACAACCTTTCCCGCTTTTGCCCTTCACAACTACCGGTCAGCATACAGATTGCAAATCCCGTCCTCATACACGAATAACCAAGCCGAACTCCTATATAAATCCTGCGATCTTGCGCTTAGAGCACCATCTCAAGTTTTGGCTCGGAGGAAAGCATATGATTTGAAGTTGTACAAACGGCGACAAGCACAACAAGCAAGTAACAGCAGATCACAGCTTAATGGTGTTTCGAAATCAAGGAGTACGAAGTCTAAAGAGAAACGTAAGAAAGAGCCGGACAGCACGAAACCAGAAAGAGCCAATACAAGATTAGCACTCCGCGAACCGCCGTCTCCCACCTCCAACTCTCACTCTAACCCTGCGAATAGCAATGCGGATGCGGCCTCAAACCCACCAGAGTCAGTCGTTTCCACGAGCAGGAAATCACCTACCGTGGAAACTGAAGAACAGAACCATGCACAAGAGCCAGACCAGCCACAAGATCAGCAGGTGCTATCGATACCGGCAACACTAAATCAACATAACCCTCTATCGACAGTGCTCGGCAGCACACCCGCAAACTCTCTTCAAACCTCGATACGGAAGCACTTTAATGCCCAGCACCTGAACGAAGCAGAAACAATAGCAAGATTTACATATGTGGTGCGCCAACAAGGAAGCGATGTACAGCCACGTCAGGCTTCAGTGCGGCAGAGGCTTGCTGGTCAGCAACTGCCACAAACCATTGCCGAGAACATTGCTTTGGTCGCTGAAAGAGCAGCTAGGAATCCCATCGCTGCTAGCGCAATAGTCACTGCTACGAATGCGAAAGGCGAGAAGACTGATGCCGGAACGGCACAGGGTGTGGAGAAGACGAGTGAGAAGGAGAAAAACAAGAGCAATGCACATAGTTTGACGGTCAGTAGGACGCTTGGTGGCCAGCATGTTAGTGTCGAAGGTGCTCGTGGCGATGGGCATGGTTCGATAATGGGCACGACGAGTTGTGGGAGAGAAGTCAGGTTGGTAGATGGAGGAGGCACAGGTAGTTTCAGGTTAAGGTTCCGTCCTTGATTAATCCGGACCTTTGTACAACTATCTCAACTATGCTTCTATATTACGTTCATCAACATTTCAGATCTCTTGTCTTTCTGTACATAGGCTTGGTATTGGGTAGTTCTCTGGTAAGTGGTCTTTAGCTCAAGCGGCGCTGCTCATGACACTCCACATCATCCTACAGTTTATCGTGCTAGTCGTAGAAGAACTCTTTGTAGTGTCCGTTGGTCTGCTGCCTGTTCACAACAGCCACGTCCAACGGCCCAAGCAGGTTCAAGTGTAACCATACAGACGTGCCGGGTTTTGGGTGACTTCTTTGACACACAACGCCGAAGATGAAGTCTGCACCCAGGGCACGTGCCATTCGTCGCTCTTTCTGCACTATCTTCCACTCCGCGGCATTCTTGTCCCTTTCCCTGGTGACATCAGCCACCGCAGACTTGTCGAACACGCCCTCCATAGCTACTCCAGCATCCAGTCCCATGCTTGTTCGGTCGAATACATAGATCGTCTTGACGTTTGTAAACGTGGAGAAACGAATCATCCTAGGAGCATGGGGGCTCCACCAGTTGTTGTCATCCTTTCTTTCCGCCACAATCGTATGCACGCGTTTGACAAGCCAGGTGAGATCAACTGTCTTGCTGAGATCTTGAACGAAGGCGTTAGCATACCGGTCAATGTCAAGATGTCCTACAAAGCGTCGCTGAAGGGCATCCTCGACCGCCTGCGAGAAGATACCAGAGACGTCAAGCATTTGATCGATTTCGAGTGAAGCTGGGAAGCCATAGAAGTGATATTTGCGGGGTTTGTTTTGTGTATGTTCATCATCTTGCACTCGAAGCCTGTATGGCTGCACTAATTCGTCTGTGATCTTGTGAATGATCTCTATAGAGCATGTTGCCACTAGTGTTCGAATCAGCAGCTCAGCCTTGACCAGGGGTTCTGCGCTGGGAACCAAAGTAGGGTCTGTGAAGCGAATGAGATCAGAGGGCTTGCTAGCAACAGACATGATATGCTTGTCGACGACTTTCCTGTCCTTGAAAAATGATCGGGCGAAGAGAAGAAAACAGCGTAGGGAATTGTGGAGTGAAGTGTTGTGCAGAAGCTGTTTCTGCGTTTGGAAGGCACGCTAGTGACCATATTCCTCTCCTCGTTCCATCTGCATTCCATCAGGCGTGATCGGTTTCAGGAACGTTAAAATCAACATCCACAGTTGGGAGGCATCAATGACGAGATTATAGCCAGGACCTGATTGAAGCGCTCTTGTTGGGCAACTCACTGATCTAACATTGTTGCACTAGCCTCAATTGATTGTCGTGAACTTGCCAGATTGTGACACACTATGTTAGCCTATATCCCACGTTATGGTCACTGTGGTCGTAGACTGCTCGAACAGGCGCTCTTCACTAGTAGGTAGTGCTTATTCACGTTCGAATCGTTCCCAATGAGACAGTGTACGTGGTTGGCAACCACCGACGACAAAAGGTGTCTAAGAATCCTTCTTTGCGTGTATCTTCCGGGTCATGTAGTACTCGTGTGTCGCAGTCGCGTCTACCAACATGCAAAAAGATCCGAGGTTAGTCCACTTACTTCTTCTTCCATACTTCTTGTTGTCTTATTGGAAACTTTTCCTGCTAAGCTTGAAGCAGCCATCGATCAAGTATGGGTGAATTACGAAGTACGGTTAATCCCAGACCATGGTGTAGATCGTACAATTGACTGTCCTCTAACAGACGTCACTGTAATACCTCACATACACTCGATGGAGCTCATTGAGTCGGTAGCACACAAAGTAATGGACAATAATCATCAGAGTCAATAGAAAAGCTGATTCAGCAAATATGGCACCTAAACAATGCCAAGCATTCGATACGCGCACGAGGACAAGACGAGACCGAGCCGGTCGGCACTTGAAAAGAATTAGAATATAATGTAATTGGATAATTTGTGCTTCTCAAATCAATGCCAAGAGTTCTGGGAAACCAGAGGTCCTTCTTCCTTGGTCTAGTGGTCATGATTTCCGCTTGTCAGTCCTAGATGTACTATCAAGCGCGGGAGACCGGGGTTCGGTATGTGTTTCCCATAATGATGTCCTTCTGCAGTTATTCTAACATTCTCAAGATTCCCCGAGGGAGAGCTTCAGTGCCACAACTTCTTTTTGGCTCTCTGTAGCATTACGCTTTAGATAAGTGCAAGAGACGAGTGTTAGTCAGTTCCCTTTTCCTCTAGGAACAATATTATCTGCACACTTATTTGAAGAGTTCTATCGTCGATTAGTAGTTTTCAGTCACATCGAAGCGTACTGCTGCAATTCAAATGAGGGTACAATAGACAAGCTCGGATCATGTAGTCGCTTTGGTCGGGCTATATCGTCAGCTCCGACTAGTATATAGACAACCACGGGAGCTATCACTGCGAATACCTGCACTGACAGTAATAATCTTGAAAAGACTCCACTTCGTACAGTACTATGAAAAAGGAAGCCATCATCTCACGTGATCGAGAAGCTTCGACCTCGATTTCGTTATCCATCCGTCGACATCATTATTGATGCGGCGATATGTCATTGTTCGTCGTCGAACGCCGTGTGGACGTGATAGCTCGATATGCGAAAGGTTCAACGTGTGCGGCTGATTGGGAAAGCCATTGTGCTTGATGCGCACCTCGTAATGCGAAGTCTGTCTTCGACAAGCTGCTGTTGTGACCCGAGTACATCCCAGTCAATACTTATGCACGGTGATTTGTGCCAGATAACGACCTGCGGAAACCTCTGGAGATATCTTTTGAGCAACATTCAAGCAGGGTCATCGATTCTCAAGAGTTTGACGTTATACCAAACGCACACTATCCCAATGACAAGTATTATTTGGTCTTTTGTTATGCGACAAGTGTGACGCAAACGTCTAACGATTGGAAATCTCGGTCGGCAGAATTTATTGCAGATCGCAGCTTGGAAATGCATTCTTGACATCCAGAGACACGTGCTGACCATAACGTTCCAATATCTATATACCCCACTCACAGACCAGACGCCATACGACTTCGATGTGCTTCAAACGGTTTTGGGAAAGCGACAATGCCACGAAGTGATCGGACCATGCACTAGGCTTAATATGCTAGCTACCAATGCCCGAATTCTGCTCTGTAAGTTGGAACCACCTTACACAGCGACTTCGTACGAGCATTACTCGATCACATGGGCACTGGGGACACTTTCGCAGCAGTCAAACTGATCGACGACACGAGGACCCCCAGCCACCGATCAATCAGCTATGACTCTTTTCAAGCGGCTATACCCCTCCATGCCTAAGTGGCTAAGTCAGAATAGCGGTGGTAGTATAGGCCTTGAGTCCCTGCCCGGAGCAGTAAGTGGACCTGAGCAATGCCTCATGCATGAAGGTGGGGTATTGAACGAGTTCGATAGGTGTTTCTTGCTCTCCGGCACCACGCTAGCAGCTGGAAGCATTTCAGGCGTGAGCAATTCTTTCAGGGCTGCGCATTCGAATGTTTTACGTCGAGCACAGATCCGTTTTCCGAAAGCCAATAACCTTTTAACCACTGTCAGAGCTCGTGTCTGGGTTGTCTATCATCAGCTCCAGCCTGCAGGCAACGCATATCGGAGCACAATCTCTACAAATCCTGCTTCGCCAAACAAGTAAAATGGTTTCAGAAACTCAGGTTCGGACTTTGCCAAAACTAAGACGATTTCACTGGCACGGTCTACCAGAGGAGATCAAAAGCATGGTTCTCATAGAAGCCTGCTCACCCTACCGCGCCGTGTTCTACAGGATGATGCGAAAGGGCCAGTGGAAATATGTCATGAGTGGTCTAGCTAGAATTGCTGCACTCAGATGTACTTCGAAATGGGTACGTGCTGAGGTCGACAGAATCCTGAGTCAACCAAATAGCACCAATACGTTGATTCTGGACAAGACACACATGCACTTTCATCAAACCATATTCGATGGCAGCAAGCAGTGGCTTCTCAACTCAGTGTGTATGTTAGGCTTGACAGTCAACAATACTTATTCCATTCCACAAGCTAGCTACTATAGCTTTCCACGACTGAGGAAAATCGAATTCGAACTCCCACCTATTCGGCTTGGAGGTCCAAACGTAATTGGTGGGGTGGTCACCCAACAGGCACTCGACATCGAAGCCACCACCAAGGCTTCAGCTTTCTCGGATCGCTTCTCTAGGACTATGACACCCATCAATGTCGCCCGGCTCCCAGACGGCACAGCTATACATGGGACCTGTTGCTGCTATAAGACTGAGGCTGGCTTTCATATCCTAGTTCAGTGCCTAACCTTTGACTTGTTGTCGCATCCAGTTCAAATCATTGCTCGTCGATGAGAACCACACGCAGCAATATCGAAGGAAATCTAAAAGGACTATGTTTCAAGTGAGGTCTCTAAAATGAACGACAGGTGAGCAGCCGAGTTTTACTTTAATCGTTGACACTGCCTAACGACTTACAGTGATCTGTCACATTCATCGATCATCATGAAATGTGGATCAATGCTACAATGCCTCGGAGCTGAAATGGTACAACAAGGAAAGAACGGTTGGCTTGGAAGGATGAATGTCGAGTCTGACTAGAGCTTCGCAGTACAGAAGCAGTTGGTCGCAATTGCAAGAATCTGCACGATTGCTTGAAGAAAATGAACATTGCTCATGAGAATCGATACTGCAGCATTTGAAGATTACTACCTCTGATTAGATTCTTTGCGCAAAGCATGCGATTACATAAAA
>JAKLMI010000080.1:0-15481 GCA_022813495.1 Pasadenomyces melaninifex
TAGGAGTGGGTTATGTTGGGTCGATTACGGAGTTACTTGAACTTGCAGAGTCGGACGCAGCAAGATTGGCAAACTCGAGGCTCTGCGCACGTAAAACAACATAGTTATGCTCGTTGACGCCATCTTGAGTTTGTAGGCTCCTACTCTTTCCTGTTTTCGCGTGTCCCAGAGAAAGACGGTGACTACTTCCTTTCTTAGACAATTTGCATGCGCATGTTGTCGGACTTACTACAAGGCTGCAACCGCGGCAGATGAGGCTGTCTCGCAGGTCTGATGCCTTAGGCATGATATTATGCCATGAATAATGTTCAGTGAAATGTAAGGACAAGCGAGAGTTGATAGGTCAATCACACGGCACAGACATGCATAGTCTCTGGCCATTCAATTTAGTCCAAATTTTGTCTACTCGGTGAGGCTTTGAAAGTCTTGAGTAGTTATGATCGATATCGCACCTAGCAAAGCACATTGTGCATATGAATGAAAGGTATAGTTTGGGAGGGAGGCCTATGACGTCCTTGTCCTTATAGATACTCTTCTGTCATTCCCAATACAAGCAAAGGATACCAACCGAGACTGCTATGGTCGTCACACTGCTATTATCAACCATGTTCATAGCGTCTGTGATGTACATGTCGAGCGGCTCTCGCTCCATCACCACTGTTCTTCATGATTTCCTCATTCAGCTCTTTCCGTGGTAGTTTCAGCTTTATCGATAGCTAGGTGGGAAGGCGGACCAGCCAAGCGGACGATGCAACTGTTCGAGTACTTCAGGCGGTCTTAGACAATGGCAAGCAAATGTCGTCCATCGTCAGCGCTTAGCCTTGACAACAAAGGCTGCCGCATTCTGCACAGCGATGAACTCAAATGCGTGCAATTACTGATGGTTCCTCCAGACAGTTAGACATGTCTGTTCACCTACGATGTACTCGGATGAGACTGTTGCAAGGCCTTGCCATCGCTCGCCCGGTCGTTTGCTGAGGTTGCATTCAAAGAAATCGTAGGTACAAGGTCGTGTTTCTAGCACACGTTAGATCATCATGAATTTACAAGCCTATATTTCAGAGTGACACAGTCAGTTTCTTCATAGGACTTCTGATCCACATCACAAGCTGGCTTTACCAGCAGAACCATGACTCAGCTAGATTCAAGGTCCATGGGAGCAAGCAAGCGAACAAGTCGCGTCCAGCTCGGAAGGGATTCGTGGCAAAAAGATCGCATCACCAAGCAGATCACAAAGCTTGTCTCTGAAGTGCGACAGGCGATCTTTAGCCCGTTGAAGCGACCGCAAGCTAGAACATGTTTGACTCGCGTTGCCCAGAGTCTAGAGTGTTCAGGTTGACATGTTTTGACCATGCGTTGTTCCTCCCAGCGATTGGATGCGCAGGTGGAAAGAACGAAACTGATGGAGATAGCAGGTGAAACGGCAGGCGGTCGAATCTGAGCCAATCATATTGGAGAAGAATCGATATTTTGAGACTCCATCATCAAAGCTAGACCTGTTCCTGAACGCCAAGTCGTCTGCCTCCTGCCGTCATTCGCCCTTTCCCTTTTCGCGCTATTTCGATTTCTCGCACCCCTTCCACCATAGCCTTTCCTCGCTCAGCCTTGAGTTCTACACGAAGCGCATACTCAAGTCTCTGCAAGCGCGAATATGTCAGGGGCTTTTGCAACGGAGTCGCCCTTTCCGACGGACAGCAAGATCTACTATGCATCTAGCCTAAGGTCGTCCGCTATGCGGAGAGGGTGCAGTTGGCCAATGCATCTTAAGGTGTCTTTTTCGCGCGCCTGAGCTCCGTGCTAGAAGCAACTAGCTCTGCTCTTCGATACCAATCAGGTCGCCGTCTTGTCAAGTTGACCGGCACACCTCGTGGCGTGGAATATACATCTAGCAAGTACTTGGTACGAGTGGTTGCTTGTTGTCGAATGCTAAAGACCTGCGACGAAACACGGAGTCTGTCGCCGGAAAAAGTGCAGTCTGCCGGTCGTTCAACTCGCGTTGGTCCAATGAGATGCAGTGTTTCAGGTTCCTTGCATCGATATCCCAGCTTCAGGCAAGTATCCAGCTTCACACCAGGAGATTCCAGATGCTTGTACACTGATCTGTGCTAGATCTCGACGGCAGATATATCTTTGTGCTGCCATGACTGTCATGCTGCTTCTTGTTCTTCAGGTTCTACAACACTGCTGACTGTTAGAGATTGTTCCGGGCTAGTCCTATTCCTTTCCTTCATTTGTCGACTTTTGCATACGTTGTGCCTGTGGCAGACGATTCCATTCTCTACAACTCGCTACTTCTGAGAAGAAAGCTCTCGCATCAAGTCGACGACCATTCCTTTGTCACCGTGCTTTGTTCAAAGTCTCGGAGCTCGGCCCAATTGAAGAAAGGTATGTCCTCGCTCGGACCATATGATTCCCTCACCACACACAAATATGACCAGCCACAATGAACACATTGTTGCAGGATCACAATGAAGATGTGGTGTAGAAAATGCTTAAGTTGCAAACCTCAACCACATTAATCCTTACTCTATCACATTCAATTCTCAACTTGTCGCTAATCCTCACCCACAGACAACTCTCTTTACACAACTCTTCGCTGGTCGAAGAGCCTTTTCAAACGATCTCTACAAAGTCTCAGTCGACCTGAACAACCTTTCACAAAATGAAGTCCTTCACAGCACTTCTCGCCATGGCCTCGGCCGTCACCGCTCACATGATCATGAAAACTCCTACACCTTTCAACGCACCAAACAACTCACCTCTTGATGCCCAGGGCGCTGACTTCCCTTGCAAGATCTCCGGAGGTAGTGGTGATGTCAAGTCCGGTCCTCCCAACCAAATGACCATCGGCTCAGCAAACACTCTCAGCTTCAGCGGTAGTGCTGTTCATGGTGGCGGTTCTTGTCAAGTGTCCCTCGCAAAAGGTACCTCCGTCAGCAAAAGCACAAAATGGATGGTCATCCACTCTATCGAGGGCGGCTGTCCAGCTGATGTTGCTGGCAACCTTCCAGCTGATCCAAATGGCAATGGCGCTGCTACTTTCCAGTTCACTGTTCCTGACCACCCAGATCTCGGTGCTGGTGATTATACACTAGCCTGGACCTGGAACAACAAGATCGGTAACCGAGAAATGTACATGAACTGCGCCTATGTCCAGCTTTCTGGTGCCAGCAAGAAGCGATATGCGCCAGCGCCTCCGGTCTCAAAACGCCAACAAGCACCGCTACCAGATATGTTCGTCGCCAACATTGGCAACGGCTGCACATGTCCAGAAAATGGTGACTGCAAGTATCCAAACCCGGGATCTTCACTTGAGGTCGGTAAGGATGCAACGCTGATCGATCCAACTGGCAATTGTGGTGCTTCAGGCTCATCCGGCTCATCCGGTTCATCGTCTGGATCCGGCAGCTCAGCTGCTGCATCATCATCTGCTGCTGCCACAACTTCAGCAGCTGGCGCAGGAAACACTGCTGCACCTTCTCAACCATCCACAACTGCTGCTGCTTCTGGCGCACCAGGTGCCCAGTCTTCCGGCTTTGGTGGCGGTCAAAGGACACAGTCTAATGGCGGTGTCTTCGCTACTGTCTCTGCTAGTGGAACTCAGCCAACATCAGCTGCTGCAACTCAAGCTGCTTCTTCACCATCCGCATCCGCTGCAGTACCAGCGTCATCCGCGACATCTGCATCTGTTCCGCAAGGTACTGGTACCAGCTCTAGCTCTGGCTCTGTCAGCGGTGCATGCACCGTTGGAGACTGGGACTGTGCCGCCGACGGCAAATCATTCACACGATGTGTCTCAGGTGGTACTTGGTCAGCCTCGATGCCAATGTCTGCAGGCTTGACTTGTGTACCGGGCATATCATCCAACTTTGCATACAACGTCTCTGGTACTCCAGGCAAGCGAGACCTGCGATCGCACATCTCGCGCCGGCGTCACAACCTACATGAGATATCCATATAAGAAACAGATTGGAGTGCATCGAGAAGGAATATTTAGGCATTATTAACCACACATTTTACGGTCACTGTAGATACCCATGTTCGGATTGAACATAGCAAATGCATTCTCTTATGATTCAAATCAAGCGATCATTAGTAGATCAATGATGCTTCTGCGTTCTAAAAGCAATTTTCGTGACTGACTCTGGAGGTGAGCGCTTATACAGCCTCACTAGTAGAACTGCGAGACATTAACGCCTCGAAAGCCCCTATAGCATGGCTTATTGAATTTTGGAGCATATCTGGTTTGGCACTTCCGTATCCATTGCTCCACCGAGTCGCTAAAAGTAGATCTGTCGCTATGATCACGTGACAAGCTCTCATCAGAAGCATGGGTCTACCACCTCCTCGTCCTATTCTTCGAACCCAAGTCGAACGTGTCTCGCTACAGACGTCGAGCAAGCAGATTGAAGCACGGGTCGAGATAGTCGGAGCTCACCACCTTTCTTCGAATCTTTGGTGCAGGCAAATGTAAAATACCGGCGGTATTGGCCATGAGCATGGCCATCAGCTTTTCCCATGATTCCTGAAACGAGTGGCTTCGTAACCGCCTGAAGCGATGTGGCCGCCAGAAGGCCAGATTAGACATGCATGATACAGTTTCCGGGTCGCGTTGGACACGATTCTAACGACGTTTTGTGCATATACGCTGTGTCGAACTCCCATGAGTGCCAGACCTCAGAGCTCATGACCATGTCTATGGCCAAGAAGCTCGCCACAGCCAACACATTGTCAGATATTACGCTAATATGAACATCATTGTATGTTAGACACTAAGATATCGACAAGAATGAAGACCGTTGAAGTAGCCTGCGACGCGTGCGACAAGAGCGAGAGAGGTTCAAAGCAGTGGCGTCCGTTGAGTCTGAGAACACCTGTGCTTGTTGTCACTCTAACAAGCACATTGGGCCTGCTAGTCGTTGTAGGATATCTACATTGGCTGAATCAGAAGTCCTCGGCGATCCTTACTGCATCCGGCGGATTAAGTCTGGACCTGGGCCAACTTTTTCAGGCGCGATATCTACCCACCATTTTGGTTGTCCTTTATGGACTGTGGGTATCAATCGTCGATCTAGAGGTAAAGAGACTCGAGCCATGGTATCAGCTTTCGTCGCAGGCAGATTCGACCAGATATTCACCGCTAACATGCACGTACGACACATCTTTTGTTGCTTGGGTTGTTTTCAACGCGATCAAGGCCAGGTAGGTCAACGGCACTAATGGGCACGAATTGCTGGCTAACAAGTATCAGGCACTGGAATGTTGTGAATATGTCGCTACTATCGGTTTGCGCTAGTATTATCATACCATCTTTGTTGAACTCAATGTTCGTAACCACGACGGCAAGCGTTGCGCACAAGTTGGTCATTGCTAAATATAGCTCACTCGCAACGCTGGAGGCTCAGAACAAACAGATGACGAGCAACTTTATCCTGTCAGCCTATTCATCGACCTGGCTGAATCAGAGTATAACGGAGTTCACAACAGATACATATGCGCTTGCGCCGTTCGCCGATTTAGATGATTTCAATGACGGACCACTAAAGCAAGCGCAGATCAGTAACGGCTTAATCACTTCTGCCTCCATGAGATACTGGGCTGAGCTGAGCTGTTGGTCACCAGCCTCGATAACGCTGAATTTGACAAGCAATACTGCGTCTTTCGACGATGGTCGTGGATGCTATGCTAAGGACATGCTAACATTCAACAGCAGCATTACCAACCTATATCCCACTACATCAAGGTATGAAGCCTACGTGTTTGGCCCGGCCTCAGAAGGGTACGACCCATTCCTTTCAGGTCTACGAGCTCAGTGCCCAAATCACCCGCAGCTCTTTCTGATGACTTTCCGCGAGGCAGGAGCAAGTATGCCTGATTTCAATGCGAACGGAAATGCTACAGCAATGTTTTGCGAACCACAATACTACGTCGAACCTGTGATGGCTACTGTACGAGCTGCAGATTTGAGCGTTGTCGATTATGCTTCGATGGGTGATGCTCGTGGTGCATTGTCAGGACAAGACTTCAACATATCACGCTTTGAGTATATCCTCAGTCGGGGTGTCCCACCAACACAGGGAACCATGGCCAATCTAACAGGTGGCCGTACCTTAAATCCCATACTGGATCTTTCAAATCTTTTATATATTAGACAAGACAGACACATTCAGAACATGAGTATCATTACTCCTAATCAAGCGAGCACGGATTTACTGGTTGGTTTCGCTTTGGGAGTAACACAGCTAGCGCCAGCATCCTACCTCAATTTCACTGTCTTGAGCCAAGCGTATAGCAGAGCTTACCAGATGCTCTTCGCACGAGCAGTGGCCTTCAATTTCCAAACGCGCATCAATTCGGCTACTGAAGAATCAACGATAAACGCATCCACCAACACGATTCTTCAATCTGCCATGATTTCAAGTCTTGAAGAGGTTGTTCGCCTCAATGCTAGCTTTACTATTGCGACTGAAGTGTTTCTAGGCATAGCTACCATTTTGTGTATGTGGTTGGTGTTTCGACTGCCTCGCAGGACACTCAACCTGTCGAGAAATCCAGACTCTATCGCAGCAACAATGCGTCTTACACGATTCCGAAAGACACGAGAGCTGTTCAAAGACATGGACATGGCGGACAACGCAAGTATTTCTTGTCTTTGCCAGGGTTTGTCGTTCTATCTTAATGCCACATACGGCATACTTCCTTGTGATGAGGCAAAGTTGTCGTTGCACATACAAAACGACGCCGAGTCACGAAAAGTATCAGACCAGGACTCTAAAATCAAGAAACCTGCTCATGTCGTTGAGATGTCATGGATAGTCACCGTCACTGTTCTGGTGTTATTGCTGACCATGGCTGCATCTTCGACAAGTGTTTGTTTAATCGCACACAAACGAGATGGGCTACCATTACCAAGCAATTCGGGGTTGGTGCAGCAACTAGTGCTCACTTTTGCGCCTACATTCACAGCCACCTTGCTCGGGCTTTACATGTCTCTGGTATGCCGCTCATATTCATTCTTGAGGCCTATGCAAGATCTACAACATGGCAATGCAAGAGCCCATAACACCTTGTTCGTAAGATATACGTCACTACCGGCTGCGCTGTTATGGCATTCAGCCATTCGAGCGAGACACTATCTCTTGGCGAGCTTAAGTGTTCTGACGTTGTTGTCCAACGTCGCTACGGTGACGACAGCTGGGGTCTTCGTCACGCGACAGACATCTGTTGTTGTTAGTGAACAGATCAACGCATCGTTCATGCCAAATGTGATCTACACGTCTGAATTTGTGAGGGGAATCTCATCCACGACTTCAAGCACTAATGTCGAAGCAACATATCCTATGCTAGCGACATTCACTCAAGATGCTCCGTTGCCACCTTGGACTACTACACAATATGCTCTGCTACCACAAGATTTGAGCAGTATCCCCTCACAATGGGATGTAGCTCCAGAATTGTTAAAGCTTGATGTTGTTGGTTATGGTGCTAGCTTAAAGTGCTCAGATTTGCATGAGCCCAGTCCTAACGTGACTAAGAGCTTTGACCTAGTGCGGAATGGTACGTCTTTTCAGCTATGGGCCAATTTTACCCTGCCAAATGACGATATCAAATCTTGTGGTTGGGACCATTCAGTGAACCTCGGTCAGCCTTCTCTTGGTCAGCTGAGTGAAAGCCCGTCCGCGTTGGAACTTTCGTATTTCTTGATGGCTTACAATGCCAGCGGCGGATTTCAGGACAGCTTTTGTCAACGACAGATCATGAAAGGCTGGGTCAGAGGATGGCTCGATGAACAGACAATTGACAACGGCCTTCCTCGTGTTCGTTACAATGCAACTATACTTCTTTGCCAGGCTCAACAATTCTCACAGCAAATGGAAGTGAACGTGACTACAAACGGGACTGTGCTGTCAACGATCCCCATGGGTCAGAAAATGGCTCTTCCGCAGAGCGTCAACCTGTCAGCTCCGCTCAACTCAACGCTCGATATCTACCAGGACACTTACATGTTACCTGTATGGCACAACGCTTCGGATTTGGTGGCGCGCGACACTTCAAACGAGCTTTATCTGAGTGCTCAAGGAAACAGAGATTTCTTGAATGCTTCCTTGCCTCCTCCCTCGACCGAGGTAGCAGCCGACGTTGTGTCGAAAACATTCGGGACAATGTTCGCAATGCAAATGTCAGTGGATCGCAGCAGACTCAAGCCGTACAACACTGCTGCTTCAGCTCGAACGCATGTTGGGACGGAGCAAGTGGCAGGCATAGATGCAGATACGATTGATGTCCAGGCGTTTTTACCAGTGCGAAAGGTATTCGTATCACTGCCGAATCTTGTTATTTCACTGTTCATCATTCTATCAGACTTTTTGGCTTTGGCAACGCTTCGCTTAAGCTTACCAAGACCATTCCTACCACGGATGCCCTTCACTATCGGCAGCCAAATCGCCTACATCGCAAGCTCGAATATCGTGGATGACGTTGTGAATGGAGGCAAAGATTTCAGAGAACATAGGTACGCATATGGACGATTTATTGGGAAAGACGGGAGGGTGCATATCGGGATCGAAAGACAAGCTTTTGTGCATGATTTGCATGATAGTGTACAATGTTGATGTGATCAGTGGTCGGGAATAGATCAAATGTTCATGCGTACTAGTAGCTCAAACCCTATATCTTCTGCTGAACTCGCATGGCCTTATGTTTCGTAATTTATGTAATTCATATGCTGGTGTTAAGCACTCTCCAGCGTCGATTATATCAGCGTTCTGCTCCTGGTGATGACCAGCTCCCATGCCATTGTTCGCAGGCATTACTTGCATATCTGGACTGCCTACGGACAACCGTAATCGACGAAGAATTTCCACACCTGCAGCGCGACAGGTTGTCTGGACTATGCAATTTGAAGAGTTCCGGATACTATCCTTCCGTATAGGGTATGAACAGGATTACAAGCTACTAGTTGTTCCCACTTGAGATTACTACTCCGTAGGTCATTGTTAGTATTCAGTGCCAAGAAAAGCTGTCCTAGACCCAGCAATGCTGGCAAGACTTGGTCTTCTGATTCGCCAAGACTCGATTATGGCTCCATCTCCAAGTACTAGTATTATGTAGCTTGGTCCCAAGTACCCTGTAACCCTGTTTTCTGCGCGCTTCGAACTCTTTCAGCTGCGAGGAACGCTAATTATACCTCTTATTCTTTATGGCAGACATGATCTTTCAGACATATACGTTCCGCTTCTGCCTCCGTTGTATCTCAGATTGCTTCTGGTTTTAGCTGCAGCATCACAATTTGATATCCCTCGATTTACTGGAGGCACGAATCATTAATATTTGGCGGCTTGCCTTCCTTTGATAGAGGAAAGCAGCCATGCACATGGAAGGAATATTGTTGATAACAAAGCCTGTAGACGAGAGCACTCAATCTCGTTATGCACAATCTGTTGCCACGGTCGCCGAACTTATGCATAAGCATCCAGTCGGCACTTCAAACAGGGCGCTTACTATTATCTGCAAGGTGGAAATCGAAATCTAGCCGCTGAGGCTGATACCATGCACAATGCCCCATGCACTTGGATGTTTCGACCGCCTTCATGACCCTCGCTATTGTGCTGATATTGGACGTTCTGAAGTGTTTCCACACGAATTTCAGGAGCTCTAACGATATATTCATTGTGAAAACAGAATGCCGCGACTGTCTCGAACTACGTCTTCTGTACACTCATGAATTTTGCAACTACTACAGACTTTCCAAATGACTATTCCTGAGCCTCAGCACTTCGACGAACTTACACCAATTCTTTCTTCTGAGCCATTTTACAAGCACAATTCCTACTCACAATTATGGAAGCCTTTCTGGTTGCGGAGGTCTGTGCTCCTTACTACTCTATCCTGCAGCTTGCTCCTGCTTGGTGTCACTGTCTTTATACATGTAGTGCAGTACGAAAATGGAGGACTACTTTACGCGGCCGACGGTGAGACGTTCTCAACCTTTCAGACGTTTCTGTTTCGGTATCTTCCTACAGTCCTTGTTGCCCTGTTTGGTTTGGTGGTATCCGTAATCGATCTGGACGTAAAGCGTCTGCATCCGTGGGAACGACTGTCCGGCAAGCCAGATCCTGGAAGCGCATCGCCACTCCTCTGTCGCTATGATACGGACTTTGTCTTATTTGTGCTTGTACGCGCGTTTCGTGCACGGTAAGTTCATAGTTTCGCGAAAGATGAGAGAAATCAGCTGACGACAGCAGCCACTGGGCAGTGGGCACATCCGCATTACTTCTCTTGCTAGCGACCATTATTCTTCCGGCTGTGCAAAACTCCATGTTTGTGACGGACTCGACCGTTGTCGGTCGTACAGTATCTGTGGGCCGACCATCCGATATCGTCGCTGTCGATGCACAAATCAATACTCTGACAAGTCAATTCCTGAGTTCTGCTTACTCAATAGTTTGGCTGGGACAAAACGTGCCTGCTTTCACCACAAAGGAAGAAAGCTTTGCTCCTTTTAGTGTACCTCCTGCAGCTCAGCACTCGCTTGCTGACACAATCACCACGCCCACGACACGCTTCTGGACGGAGTTGACATGTTGGTCCCCAGCTAGCATTATGATCAACACAACGGACCCCGATATAGCGCCGAACAGAGTCACTTTCGATGATGGCCGTGGCTGTGTGGCAGACGATGTTGTGTCCTTTAGCCCAGAAGATGTTAGCCTCTACGGCACAAATTTTGGTGGAACTTACTTCAGCAGCTTGCGCAGTTTTAACGACAGTACGGATTTTGCCTACATGTGCCGTTACGTTCCTCACCGAAGCTTGATGGTCTGGAGACAGATGTCTGTTAACTCACCAAATTTCGACGTCGGTGGTGACGCTACAGCCCTTTCGTGCGAAGCAGCTTATTTCATGCAGCCAGTAGACTTATCTGTCTACGTGTCGAATATGACGGTCGAAAGCTTTGTGCCAAAGGGAGAGAAAGATTTAATTCCTGACACACTATTCAACAGAACGGATTTCGAAAGCGTCATTGTAAATGGGCTGCCACCACTGCCTGATGCTGGATCTACTAACTGGTCGACGTTGACTCTGGACATAGGAGATGCTGCTGCTATACAACAGAAGACAAGGCTAAAACTCCTGAATATAGCCCTGCCTCAAGCAAGAGGCTCTGACTCAATGGTCGGCTTCATGGTAGGCAGCACGCAGTCGGATCCCGCCTCTTATTTACAGGCAGATGTTCTAGAAGAAGCTTTAGCTAAAGCTCACAAGCTCTTGTTCGCTTTGGCCATGGGCAGTGTTTGGAAGACAAGTGATCGATTAACGCAGTCAGCCACTGCAGAAAGTCCGACGATTGTAGCACTCGTGGTTCCGGGTTTCATTCTCGCTACCGAAATTCTGCTTGCGTGTATCGCTATCACCACTTCGGGCTTATTACTACAAATGCGTCGCAAGAGATTGAATTTGGCCACTAATCCGGATTCTTTAGCTTCAGTGATGGTACTGTCACGACCGAAAACTACACAGGAAGCCATTCTCCACTTCAGCGGTGCAAAGGACGAAGATCTAAAATCAGCCATACAGTCTTATAGCTTCTCCCTCCACTCGCAATCCAGCGGATCATCCGCTCTGATAGCTACGACATCTGGACAGCTGGATCGTAGACTCATACCACAAGAGCAGCAGTACGAAACTCCGGCTGAATTGTCAAAACCAGTTATCAGTATTGTGCTTCTGGTACTGATAGCTACCTCCACGTTGCTTCTAGGTCTCAAAATCCTGTCAGGCGAAAGAACAGGACTTCCACTTCCGCACATGAATAATGTATGGCTACAGATCTTGCTGAATTTCCTGCCGACATCTTTCGCCACTCTGCTTGGTGCATACATGGCACTACTTTGTCGCTCATATTCTTTTCTTAAGCCAATGGAAGACCTCTCCAAAGGCAGAGCATCAGCAAAATCGACTCTGCTTGTTAAGTATACATCACTTCCGCCTCAACTTCTCTTCTTCGAAGCATACGCAGTTGGTCATTACTTGTTAGCATGTCTCAGTCTCATGGCGTTAATATCTAATGTTTTGACTGTCACCACGGCAAGTCTGTTCACACAAGGTCAAGGCAAGATCACGAGCAACACTACTGTCCAAGCTCTGTACCAACCTGTGGTTATGGACTTCCTGAACTTTGGCGGAGGATTCGGCACAAGCAACCAGGCGGAGACTGTCTATCCAACCATAGCCAATCTATCAGATCTTACAGAACTACCACGATGGACTTCGCGAACACTCGGCTATCTACCCGTAGCTAATCTTACATCTACGTCTGTTGAATCTTCAGAGGTTGTGTTTGAGACTGACGGCTATGGAGTAGACCTGGACTGCATAGATCTTACCACACCACCTAATGGTATTGGCGCCAGTCTCGAATTTGGTAATCTGGGAATGAAGTACAAACTGGAAGTCAATTACTCGAGACCTGATGGAACTGACGCGAACTGCCGCATGAGTCACCATACGGAGGACGAGGACGGTTCAGGAGCCATCAATGGCCAGCTTTCGAATGCACCTTCGAGTTTTGAGATCTCGAACTTCATGGAACCCATCAACTCTTCGAGCATCCCAGACACGCAATTTTGTGGCAATTTGACGGTCAAGGGTTGGGTTCGTGGGTGGCTCTCTAATGATCAAAGGACAAACCAAAGCTCGTT
This sequence comes from Pasadenomyces melaninifex, assembly GCA_022813495.1. NCBI lineage: Eukaryota > Fungi > Ascomycota > Dothideomycetes > Pasadenomyces > Pasadenomyces melaninifex. Next base: position 12,702 of record JAKLMI010000080.1, read on the forward strand.
CGAATACAACGCTACAGTAATCTCGTGCCAGCCACGACTGAAAATGCAGCGATCATTGTTGCGCGTCAGAACAGATGGAAGCATAATTGGCGAAACACCGATGTCGGCACCAACATATAACCTTCCGCCAAGCGTTAACTTCACATCAACTTTGAAGACAGCTCTTTTCGCAGCCAAAGACAGATATGATGAACCGATCTGGCATCAAGACATGATTGCCAGAGACTGGTCCAACTATATGTACAAGAAGATGCTTGACGGCCCTTCTCTACTCGATTCGACGAAACCTTTGCCAACTGTGGAATTGGCCACCCAACTTGTCTCGAACATATTCAGTCGTCTTTTCGCTGTGCAATTATCATTGGATAACTCCATGTTGTTGTCTCTCAATGTTTCGGCTAAATCTCTGTCCTTGTGGGATACAACAGGATTACCTGACTCGCCACCCGGTCCATACAATATATCTGCGCAGATAGTCTCACCAGCACGGCGTATTTTCATATCGAAGCCGAATTTTGTGATCTCGGTAACGATACTCGTACTCGACTTGTTGGTGCTTGCTGCACTCCAGCTGCGTATATCGAAACCATTCTTACCACGAATGCCATTCACGATAGCATCGCAAATGGCTTTCTTTGCTGGATCGCACGTTATCGACGATGTGGTGGCTGCAGGAGGCGATCTCAAAGAGCTTGACCGAAAAGGATATAAATATAGTTATGGGCACTTTATTGGAAAAGACGGGAGACCACACCTCGGTATTGAGAGAGCACCATTCGTGTTCAGCTCCCAGACGAGAAAGACAGGACAGGCCAAAATGCTTTCTGGCGAAACGTACTGCGGTTGTGGCCGAATCAAAAATCGGCATTAGCGGAAAAGAGGCTCGAAGCGTGATATTCAAAATTCAGACGGAAAAGATGACGAGACATTTGCTTATCATAACTCAAGCTTCACTACATAGCCTCATTCCAGTTCTTTCTGATGATTGCCCAATATCTTTCCGGTTCGTATCTGATATGGTTAACGTGCTCGGTATTGAGGAATTCTTCCGTACTGATGTGATCTACACTGTCGCTTTCAGATACACCACGTGCTAGCAATTTCTCCTTCGCGACTCTTGCATGTCCGAGAACATCCTCTTCCAATATCATCGTGTCAGACTTGGAATAAATATACGTCCTCGGAATCATGCTTCCATCCGACCTCAACAGGAAAACATCGTTCGGATCATTCAATTTGCGATATAGCTTCCAAGCCGCTGGCTCAGAAATGTTCAGTACGTCCATCAATGCTGTGCCACCAGTGGCTGCATATGACAGAACAGTCGCGACGCCTCGAACAACTGGATTCTTGGTAGGAATACCCTGAACCAAAGCGTCAATCGTAGGCTGGAATCTAGGCTGGCCAGGACAGCTATCCAGAATCAATGCGTCGACCGGCATTCGCATACCACCACAAGTCTCGCGACATGCTTGTGATAATTGCACGGCTGCATACGATCCACCGTTTGAAAAAGCGTGAAGCAGTATTCGATGTTGGGTTATCATCGACAAGTGTGATTGTATAGCTGATGCTGCGGGCTGGAAGAAGCTCATCTGCCAATTGTCGGGACGCCATATAGCGTTCGATATGGTGTTCTGAATTAACAGTATTGACGCATCAGGATATTGTTGTTGGTATGGCTGAACATATTTTGCGATATGCTTTGGTTGTGCGAATGCCCAAGAGCAGATTATGATCAGTGTAGGGTCGTTCTGCTGCGACTGTGAAATTGCTGACGACGCTGGCTTGTAGAGTGAGACTCCCGCGCTCAATTTTGTGAACCCTAGTGCTGTCAATGCATTTGGTACAGCAGTCGTTGTTGCACTGGATGTAGCCATATTAACGTAGCTCGGCTGGGCGACATAACGACCAACATTGTGGTACTTTGGCTATATATTGTGATCTGGCTTCCGGCCGTACATGATATCTTTGCACACGTCGCATCGGTGTGAACTTTCGTATACAATTCCGGGCACACCGCTGCCTTGTGCGTTACGGAACGGGTTCTGATAGATCGTACTTCGTATGGCCACACGAGTGGTACATGTATATGGATAGACAGGGGTGATTAGAGCTTCGCTTAGGCTTGCTTAGGATCGTCTAGGCTTGCCATTGTCGCTTGAAATGCCGCAGCTGGCAGTTCCCAACCATGGCCTATGCACTTGAGAGACAGAGCACGTACGGAGTAGGAAGATTCTTTCTTTGACACTAAAGGGTAGTAAGCTGCGATGGTGATCTGTTAATGTTGTGTCAAGATGCATAGGCTACTGCAATGCGGTATATGTGTTCGGAGCATTGCGTGATCCCAGGCATGCCTTCGACTATTCTGACAATTGTTGTGAGAACGAATTGCGCCAGACTGGATGTCGTTCGAGTGATGCAGAGGAAATAGCCAGGAACAATGCTCCATGCCGAGTCTCATTACCCGGGTCACATGCGAGTGCTAACTTCAGAACACACAGCAAATAGCTCATGACAAATCCTCGGAATCTTCCTTATCATCTTTAAGTCTACCTTTCTCCTTACAGCAGCAACGCCAATCCCAAACCACCAATTCCGAGGATCGCTTCAGCCGTTGCTTGTGCCTTTGCAAGTCCAGCAGATGCTGACAACGATGCAGTGGCCTCGCTGGCTGAGCTTGCCCTCGAAGACACCACACTTGAGGCCGAGGCCGTCAGACTGCTGACTCTGCTGCTCGCGCTAGCTATCACTGAGCTGGCGCTCGAATACGAGCTCGA
>JAKLMI010000080.1:15581-34926 GCA_022813495.1 Pasadenomyces melaninifex
GAGGCCGAGGCCGTCAGACTGCTGACTCTGCTGCTCGCGCTAGCTATCACTGAGCTGGCGCTCGAATACGAGCTCGACGCGATGTCTGATGGCTGGTTGGAGGCAAGATTGTCTGTGCTTGTGCCGTACAAAATCGAGGATGCTTGGCTCAACACAGAAGAGGAGATAGAATTAGCTTCTGAAGAGACTGAAGATAACGAGGCGGATATCGTCGAAGCGTACGAGCTGAGGGAGGCTGTGTCGGTAGTACTCGACTCTTGGGTCAAGGCTATGGTAGTAAGTGCTAGAAGTGCGAGAAGCTTCATACTGGCGTTGGCGAGCTCTTTTGATCTGGTAAGTCTACAAGTAGCTCTTGCGATAGTCTACTTTGCAACGAGGAGAGCTCCTACGAGATGTTTGAACAGCGTTCGCAATCGCAGACACGTATTAGCTATATGAATTCGCGAAACTTACGCTTGCTCGAATCTACTTGTCATCTATGTCATAGGTCATATCAGGTTGTGCGTAGTCGCGGTCAAAGAGCTCGAGAGATAGCAGATCATGTCAAGCTATTGAACCTGAGTTCCACCCTTGTGTCGATCGTGCCAGAGCTCGCAGCTCGATAACGATCGTGTACGGGAGGGCTGAAGTCAATGCGGATACTTTTACAGCATGCTCGCGGTACGAGGACAATAACCATGAGCGAGCAGCTGTAGCCAAGGCTAAGTCTAGCCTTCACTTACTCTGGGACGAGATGATGTGCTATACCTCACTACGGCTCATCGGCTCGGCAGCTTGACTGTAGAAACTAGCTCTACTGCCATTACCTACTGACACAACCACTAGCTGAAATTTGAGCGACTGCTATGAAGCGTTAGTACGTGGCAGGTAAACAGAAATCGCTACATGGTAATACATTGAAGCGAGCAGCACATTTCCGATGCAGGGAGACACGAGCTTATAAAGCACAGGGGAAAGAAGAATGTATGAACGGAAAATGTTCACATGCATTGGTTGCTCATGTTACTTATGTTGTGGATGCACATGAGATGCCCCCACTCATACAGAAGATGGTTATGCCTCCTTGACAATGCTCACTGGAGCAGTCTTGATAGAACGCTTGCTTTTGTTTCCCTAAACATTGCTCGTCTCGAGCGCCGAATGTATCTTCTGTGATCTAAGAAGCACCGCAGTCTGTGATGCTGACCTTCTGCTTTGGTGTACCGCTCTGGCTACCAAGAGCCTCAATTGCCTTGACGATGTTCATTGATTCTTGGTCAGCAACCTCGCCAAAGACGACGTGCTTGCCATCGAGCCATGAGGTGACAACAGTGGTGATGAAGAATTGGGAGCCGTTGGTGTTTGGACCGGCGTTAGCCATAGAGAGGAGACCTGGCTTGGTGTGCTTGAGCTTGAAGTTCTCGTCTGCGAACTTCTCGCCATAGATGGACTTGCCACCAGTACCGTTCTGTCGAGTGAAGTCACCACCCTGAAGCATGAACTGTGGGATGATTCTGTGGAATGGCGAACCCTTGTATCCGAAACCCTTCTCGCCAGTGCAGAGAGCTCTGAAGTTCTCAGCAGTCTTTGGGACTTCATCAGTGTAGAGTTTGAAGTTGATTCGGCCGGTCTTGCCGCCGTAGTTGACGTCGAACCAAGCGTTGGACATGTTGGCTGTTTGTGGTAATGTGTTTGTGTAGAAGAAGAATGGTATGTAAATTGATAGAAAGGAGATGGAAGGTCGATCAATTCAGCTTATTTGTACTGCACCCTACGATCATGGAATTTCTATGCAGGAGCTGAGGGGTCCTAAGTTTTGGCAGTTATGATGGCATGGCCTGAAATTAGAAGGTGGGGTATTGCCGAGCTCGACCCGGGAACTGCCTCAGGCAACAAACACTCTCATTTGTTGAGAATCGTTAGTCGTTCCCTTAACCTTCACTTGGCTTCATTGTTTAATTGCTCACAATGATTGACTTAATTTCACTAATTGATTCACTTGAGCTGACGGATCTCCACATATAATCAGTGCTGATATAAGTGGATTAGATGATGGGCTGAGGAGGTGATTAGCCTTGTAATGTCTTTATGGATCATGTTGACAGCCTGTGCACTCTTTGGTGGATGTTCTTGCAAGTACCCATCTGCACAAACGTGCTTATCACCGTTGCCTTCACTCAACAGGCCTAGCATTTGTGCTGCAGAGAATTTCTTGGACGTGCTTGGACGAAAGCCTGTGTGCGCATAGACTTCTATACCATGCAATAACGCATTGACACACTGATGAAAAGCTTGCGGACCACCCTCAAAACAGACAATAGAGTCCTCATGCTCGGCAGCCTGAATACCATCCGTCAACCATGTGTCTGATCCATAACTCGACAGCTCACCGTCTTTCCGGTATAGAAGCGTGAATGTGTCGACATTTGTACTACCATACCAATCCCTCGTGTTTAGTGTTTCTATTGATTGTCCAACAAGGTTTCCAATGACCCGTGGCTTCTTGCCACGCTCTCTTGCGAGGTTCAGATAACGAGAGACAATACAATTAGTGTCATGCTCTGATCCAGTGAAGCCGTATTCCAGTACTACCTGTGGCTGTCTCACAACCTCCAGGAGAATTTTCAGCACCTTGTCGTGGTATTGGAAAGCTGCACCTGAGTCTCCTATAACCTGCACCACTCGATCGTTTGGCTCACCACCCACTCGTGACAGGAGTGCTTTTCGGACTATGCTAAGGTCAATTGTACCCTCGGCTTCGGCATCAGCCACGAGGAAATAAAGACCTTGCTCGTAATACTCAGTAAAACCCTGGTATGTCGGCTTTGAGAAGTCTGACACAGCTTTAGTATAGACTTCCTGCACAACGCTCGACAGGGCAGTCGCTTCTACTGGCATATTTGGCTGTAGAGTATTTGGCTGCTTCTACTAAGACCACGAGCTATGTGCTTAGCTCCCGTGTCTATAGATTCCGGGTAATCATGCACAATGACGTGTCATAGCCTCCCACCCAGATCCGACTCTGGTTACAATCTGCATTTAGACTGACAGCCCTGATTTCTCAGCCTTTAGACTTGGGCTTCCGAATGATAACGTTACGGCCATCTCTAAGCCAGCCCACGTCTTCTTTTTGGATCAACTCTTCCCAAGATAGCCCGCCACCAGTCGAGCTTTTCAGAATCCAGCCCACATCACACCTCATGTAGGACTTGCCGATTGTCTTAAGTACAGCTCTGCGGAAGGACTCAATCTTCCAGTGAAGAATAGCTCTGACATAGCCATCTACACGACTTCGAACCTTCCAGAACATTGGCCAGTCGTTCGAAACCACAGCACGCAAAATGCGGTCTACTTCGAGGTCGTTATAGTCAAAGTGTCTTCGTGCGTAGTAACGAATACTGTAGGCCTCATTCAACTCGCCAAGTCTCAAGGCTGTATCCAAGATCAAGTAGGAAAACATTTCTCGAAGCTCTGTGCATGGCAAAGGATATCTCTTGGTATGCAGAACCCCCAGTAGATAACGCAATGATGCATGGTACGATTCCGGATGCAATGCTAGTATCGCTAACCTGATATTGAAGACGTGCACACGTTGAGAGAACACAGGCGAAGGAGCACTTGCTGAAGTGGCCAGGATACCTTCACGAAGCTTTCGAAGGGACATCAGGATTGTGGACAATTCGTCAGCTGGATCAGGCGTCAAGGGGGCCGTTGCAGTAGACGCATACTTGGATGCAGCCAGACCTCGAGCGGATGATGCTGCAGTCGCTGGTCGAGCCGGGATTGTGATCGACGAACTAGACACTTCGGTCTTTCGAGGTCCTGCGCTCAAATTATCAATAGACAACGCCGCAAATGCATCGTCGAGGTTCCGCGAATGTTGTGCACAGAATTGCATATACCTAGCTGTAATTTTGTGATAGTAACTCTCCTGACTCTTTATGTTGAGAAGTCTTGTATCACCTTTCGATACAAATCCGATACTTTCCAATGGATCTTGCTTGATGGGCCGCAATCTATCCCATGGCGCTGACGACTTTCTATGCAAAACTGGATGCTGATACGAGGACATTTTGTGACTTAGCGTAGTAGACTTGGTATGCGAACGAACGCATCTGTCCACAGAAGACAGGCTTCTTTCATCTTTGAAACCCAATTCTGGTCGTAGCTTCCGTCAATGGGACCCTGCGAGCATGACGGCAATTGCTACCTACTATTGAGACGTGATAGAATTCGAAGGTACCTTCAGGTCGATGTTCGATGTGCATGGAAAGCCTGTCAGACCTACCGTAGATGATACGAAATACGAAAACTCTTCCCTCCACTTACATTCAACATTATCCATATCAACAGATTCAAAATGCTAGACTTTCTAAACCGTTGAAATGGCAACCTCTTCCTCTCCTCGTAACCTATTGAGACCCATTGCAATCACAAGATATGCCGGCCGACGATGACAAGGACGGCACAGCATTGCAAGCTCCCAGCAGACAATCTAGCTCATGGCACAATTTGATAACATTCGAAGACCTGCCACATTGGCTGCAGGACAATTACTACATCCGTACCGGTTATAGACGAGCATCCTATTCCTACTCGAGATCGTTTCAATCTATCTTCCACTGGCACAATGAGTCGGTCAATATCTGGACGCACTTCCTTCCTGGTATATTGTGGTTGCCTCTTGGATATTACCTATACAGCATTCTTAAGCCTCGTTATGAGCAAGCAGACACCAAGGATATCTTGGCTATGTCTTGCTTCTTCTTGGGCGCGGGCATAGGCATGACTATGAGCGGCCTCTACCACACCTTAAGCAATCACTCTCCTAAAGTCGCCAAGTTCTGGAATCAGCTTGATTATGTCGGAATTGCTTTGATGATTTGGGGCTCCTTCGTTCCTAGCGTGTTCTACGGATTCTGGTGTAAGCCCGGCCTGAGAAGCTTATACTGGATTATGGTGAGTCATTTCTGGTTGTCGTGACGTTGTGCTAATTCAAGCAGATAAGCACTATCGGCGTTGGCTGTATCGGCGTCACAATGCTTCCTGCTTTCCGCACGCCTACCTGGCGTCCTGTTCGAGCTGCAATGTTCGTGGCAATGGGCCTCAGTGCTGTCTTTCCTGTTTTACACGCTCTCCGACTGTATGGCCTTGCACGAACACGAGAGCAGATTGGCCTATATTGGATGCTGCTACAAGGCGTCTTGTACATCTTTGGAGCAGGTCTATATGCATGCCGCTTTCCTGAGTCCTCCAATCCTGGTGCATTCGACAGGATCGGCGCTTCGCATCAGATCTTCCACATCTGCGTGGTGATGGCTGCTGCGTCTCACCTCAGAGGTCTTCTTCAAGCGTTCGACTATCGTCATGGCGTAGCTGGAATCAATTGCCTATAGGTTCCTGATAACGTATATCTCAGAGTTTGAAGTCCGCGTTGGTGAATGTTCTATTTCTCGGTGTTGTCGCCAGCTTATTTACCAACTGCAATTTGAGGTCTCGCGACCTATCCGATGTGAGATCATAAACCGTCGCGAGATTGACGACGAGGGTGTGAAATGAATCCTCATCTCTGGCCAGATCTGCCAGTATTCCTCTAGCCTCTTCAATACGACCCAAATACAAGTAAGCGACAGCGAGGTTCTGTTTAGCGAGTGTGTGTATGTCTGCTAATGTATTGTCATTGGTGGCGCTTTCAAGCATATCTGCAGCTGCTTCTAGCTTATCGTCAGCTATCGCCAAGATGCTCTGACAAATAATTCTAGCGTGATCGTCCGACTGCAGTGCATCGATATAGCCTTGTGCTTTCTTGATCTGACCCAGCTTTATAAGTATGAGGACCATACGCTGAGTCCAGCGTGATTGTGCTGCAACCTCGCTTGGCTTCGATCGTAAGAGTGTTCGCTGTGCGCATTCAGTATCTCCGAGCTCGATCAGCGCGTTGACCACATGTGTACTCAATGATTCCAGGCACCGAATCCATCTGTCTCTTTCTTCTTCGGATATGTAAGGTGACGAGATATTTTCACGAGCTTCAAGGCCTATATCATATAATGCGGTGATACCTCGTCTAGGGTCTGAGAAGCCAATACTTTGTAGCCGCACAGCTTGCACTCGAAGTGACCATGGCATTATATGCTTGGCAATTGGCTTCGGTCCATCGTGAGTGTCGATGTCAACCTCTGACATTTGGGGGACGACATAGTAGAAGTCCGACGAAAGGTCCTCTAATGCTTTGGCCTCTTGTGCTGCTAAAAGAACATGTCCAGTCAGCTCCAAGCAGGAATACCTGACAGACAGTAATTTGAAGATGGACTCATGGTCAGTCGGTAAAATTATGTTAGATGTCAAGCACAGGACAGCGAAATGAGCCGCACCGATAAAGTCGCATTGCTCGACAAGAGCCCCGAGTTGTTCGATGACCTTAGAAGTCGATGCTGATGGTGGGGGCGGACCGGGCAAGGGCTTGCGTAGTGGAGGAGGGATATCGACTTGACTAAGGGGGTGATAGATTGCTGGATCTAACAGAAATGAGAGGTTCTTCTCAACTACAGCATCAGTATCTGGTGCTTGTTGGTCTGAGAGGAGATTGATCGTATCACTTGTGCTTCGCTGAAAAGCGTCGATGTCTTGAGATTTCTCGAGTGGTGTACTTGTGGTCGGCGAGCGTAATGATCCAGGTGAGAATGTAGAACTTGCTGATAATGGATCTTCTTCTTCGTCTAGTGGTCCGCGGGTTGTTCTGCGTGGTAATGCAGCTCTACTTGGGGTTTTCTTGTGTGCCATATGAGAGCTTGCAGACATCCTCGATGCTTGACTGACTTCAGGCAAGTAATGATCGCGAGGACAACAGTCGTGGAGTTTATTCACCACGGTCCGCAGTTCTTAGCCTAGTTAGGGCTGGACTACTGCTCGATTCCAGCCCTAACTAGGGCATATCCAGGACGGCTTACAGCCCCTAATTCAGTACCTAAAGCAGGCCCTATTCGGTTTATTATTGGTTAAAGATATTAAGGTTCCTATAGCTATCTATAGCTAGAGGGATAGGCTTAGCCTAGATAGAGCTTAAGTATAGCGAAAGAGATATCTAAAGAGTACTTAAAGAGTACCTAAATTATAGGTATTATAGGCTTAGCTTAGCTATACTTAAGTACTAATTAGGAAAGGTCGATAATTTCGGTTAGTTATAAAGCTAATAGTGTAGTTCTTATCGATAAGAATAATTTCGGCGAGGTATAAAGACTAAGATAGCTATATAACTATAGCTATTAGATATCTATTAAGACCTATTTTTATAGAGGCTTATAGGTATAGAGTATCTATAAGCCTCTATAAGAATTCTAAAAAATAATCGAATAAAAATACCTATATTTATAATAGCTATAGAGAATAGTAATATAATTAAGTAATATTAGTATTCTTTCTTTATTAGCTAAAAATATCTATTCTTATAGGCTCCTTATAGGCTCTATATAGGGGCTGATGCCTATAGCATCACGTGATTCTGGGCCGTCCTAGATATACCCTAGTTAGGGCTGGAATCGAGCAGTAGTCCAGCCCTAACTAGGCCAAGAACTACGGACCGTGGTGGTTTATTAGCAGAAGCTGTCTATAGTACGATGCCCATTTACCTAGCCAGTGGTCAGCTTCCGGGGTAGAAGGGGTACGTTTATAGAGATTATATCGCCTAAAAGCTCCGTAAAACTTCCCAATAATAACTTGAAATGCAACAGCCTCTAGAGCAGCGCGGAAATATGTTCGGTAATTGGCCGTTTCATCTATAAAGTATCACAAGGCGTTATAAAGAGCGGTAAGCGCCCATCGCTGCCTGAGTCACCGAGTCGATCACGCCGGATGAAGCTAAAGTCGATTCACGATGCAGGCACGAAAGTCTTCCCAAGCATATCTATCGGACCGGCCAATATTTTGAATAAGTTCAACTCTCCTAGTTTCCCTGCAATATAGGTACGTTTGTAACCACAATCTCATAATGTCGATGTTCCTGATACGTCAGACCCCCAATCCAAGACGACGGCTGCACTGGTTACTGGCCAGTTCGTCCGGCAAGGATTAATGTCGAACTTTTGAATAATCTACTCACGTGGGACGAGCATAGATCCTGTCAAGGTCTTCCCCTTGTATACCATCCCAGTCCTCCTTGGCCAAGCGCTCAACAGCTTGGTCGATTGGCTCATCTCCATTCAGTAGATCGTACCAGCCTCGCGTGTCACTCCTGTCCAGTAATGTTGCCGCCACTCTGGCTACACTCTCTCTACTAACATCACCTCGAGCCGTTGTTTTCCCAAGTGAAACCTTACCATTGCTCGGATCGTCCTTGAGAGTGCCAGGTCTCAGATTGATGGCTTGAAATGATGGGTCGTTACGGTTGCGTCTTTTTGCCGCAGCAGCAAGATGCTCGTCTGCCTCAACCTTTGCTGCAAAGTAATGAGGTAAGACCTTGGTATTGACGTAATTTGCAGCATCTTGATCCTCGTCCGTCCACCATGCGGGTCGTCCACGGCGTGATGCAATGTAGCTGACTATCAAGAACTTCTTTACTTCGGGCCTCGCCAATGAAGCAGAAATATAGTTCTTTGCAGCTATTTCATCAACAGCTTTAGTACGTGAAGGACCACCCTTTCCACCTGCGCCGGCAGAGAAAACGACAATGGTGGGATTCACCTTGTCGAGGACCGAATTGGCTCGTTCTATCGAGTCTATATCGTCAAGACTGTCCACGAGGACATTGACCTTGCCTGGCTTATTCTCGCCCAGTGAGAGAATTTCAGATTCGTGGTCTGGATTTCGTACAACCGAAGTGACGTTCCATGATTTTGCAAGCAGTAAAGGTGTAAGATGCAATGCGATCTTACCATGTCCTCCTAAAAGCAGGACCTTTGTGGTAGCCATGACCTTCTTTATCAAGTGAATCCTTTTTGCGGCTGAAATGCAGCGAACTCCAGAATTCAACACCTACAGATTGTGAGGTTGCAGAAAGGGAAGTTTGAGAATTGCATCATTTCGAAGATCGTCGTTCCTTTTGGGGACTCTTCGCTATTCATGGAGATATCTACAAGCCATGTGATAACAAGTTATGCCCGAGTAAAGTACGATTCAAATGGTCTGTGTCAGACAGATAGAGGGTATCACCGGCTGTGCAAGCGTCGTAGGATTAGATCTGCCTTGGTATCAGCCAAAGAGGTGTTAGTACGAAGCACAGATTACCCAAGCTCTCAGCGGTGGCAGAATAACCGTGGCACGTGTGGTACTAGTAGTCATGAATTACGAGCACCTACACGCTTCAGGTCTCCTATAGGCTGTAGTGTACCTAAAAAAGGGTAGTCTTATAGAGAGCTAGTCCCTGGATCGACAAGCCTGTCGTTCGAAGTGGCAAGTCTAGCGACTACCACCGCTGAGCCAAGAAGCTTCAACGACTCGGATGATCATGCCTACATATGTAGAATAGAAGGTCTAGCGATGGCCACACTTATCCATCAACGTTATCTAAACCACTTTTTCAAAGTTGATTCGTTCCTGGTCCACTCTGCTCGTCTGGCTACGCTCTTTAACTTCAAGTTCTGCGAAGTTGTGCCACTTTGTATCAAGTCGCCTTAAGCACAGCAAAAGGACTCAAACCATATCGCATTCTCAGGCCGAGGACGAGAATTTCGACTCCTCAATGAGGCCGAGCAATCGATGATACTGGTCGAAGCGAGTATGATTCTGCCTCGAGTGACTGCGCGCATCTATGGCAGGATATACGTACACTCGTCCGCCACCCATCATTCACCAGCACCAGCATCCTGGTCGTCCGCCTTGCCTTGCATGTGCCAGGTATGCCATTCCACGAGTCCGCTCTTCGCTTGATCAACAGGTCTGTCAAGCTTGTGATGGCTACTGAGGCTACATGAGACATCAATGATTCACTGTTTGATGTCAGGTTGTGCGACCTCAGCTAGCATTTGAGCTCCACCACTCATTTGTTTTCGGAATGCAATCAAAATGTTCACCAGCACTTCGAGGAAGGACAATCTTTTGTTCGGCAACTGCTGTGAACTGGCACTGAAGCACTGAAACCAGCATCCCGGTGATTGCTGTCAGAATGATCTTCGGCTGGTGTCAGCTAACATGTATGCAAAAGCACCTTGGGATACTTGTCTGCCAGGACTGACACTTAGCTATGACTGTGACCTTCATACAGTTCCGAGTATATCACAATCTGATCTGTCACCTAGTGCATCGCGTACGTACACTTGCCGCATTCACGAGGAGATCGTCCCAAGATCACAGCGAGGTCTATATAGTCTTGAGCAAGACCGGGCTAAATCAGACGGTTCCCCTAGCGCATTGTGCGATATGGCAAACGTGCAAATACTTGAGCAACTTTTGCTGTTGCAAGAGCAGGTGAAATTTTTCACTATACCGAGGACGTTTCTACTCTCTGTTGCGATTCTAGTTCTCTTCCAGGTCATATTATTAGCCTACAATGTCTATGCCCATCCTCTGGCAAAGATTCCAGGTCCAAAGCTAGCAGCTATGTCCAAGCTTTACGAGTTGTGGCACGATCTGGGAAGAAAAGGTCGCTATGTGTTCGAGATTGAGAGAATGCATGCAAAATATGGTTAATCTTTCTTTGATGTCCAGCTCTGACGACTAATGAATCAAGGATCAATCGTTCGGATAAGCCCAGGTGAGGTATCGATTCGCGATCCCGATTTCTTCGAAGAACTATATGTCAACAAGACTGCGACTTTGCCTACACAATGGCGCGAGTATGGTCTGGGTACTGGTGTCCGAGGTAAGTGTCATTCCTTGGTAGCGTTAGCCGAGACTACTGACGAGGAAGGATCTACTGTCTTCACCTCCGACCCCGTCCTACATAACACTCGACGAAGGTCATTAGAACCATATTTCTCGAGAAAAGCCATCGATAATTTGGAGCCTATCATAATAGAACAAGTCGAGAATTTTATGTCCCAGTTGAGAGCAAATTCACACCGATCATTACGATTCGACCAAGCTGCATTGGCGTTGACTTCGGACATCAACGGCATTCTCTTCTTTGAGCAACCGGTGACTCTCTTACAAGGACCTATATTCTGGCAAAGATGGTGCGAGCACTGCCGGATACACGAACATAAACAAGCTAACAGTCACAGGTACGAAGAAATGTGGAAAGGTGCACAATGGCCTTTCTATTCATGCACATTCCATACCTCTCAGTGTATGAGGTCTAATGGATCCATGAAGCTATGCGTCCTACTAATCATGTTGTAGGTTAGCACGTCTGACTCCTTCCTTTCTCGCAAAGCAGCTCATACCATGCACCCAGTTCTTAGATCTAGCGAATGTGGCAAAAACTCACATGGCTAAGATCAAGAACGATGCCTGGTCCGATCAATCGCCTGTATGCGGGACGTCAATTTTTCGCAAACTTATCTTCATGGACCTGCCACGAAATGAGCTTACTGACAAACGTCTCGCAGAAGAGGCTATGGGTCTACTTTGCGCAGGTTCATGGACACCGGCTCGAGTCATAAGCACCATCACCTATCACGTACTAGATAACTCAGCCATAGCGTCTCGACTGCGTAGCGAGCTCATCGATATCGATTTAAATCGTGGAAAAAGTTTCACTCGTGCACAGCTGGAAGCGAAACCCTACCTTAGAGGGTGTGTGAAGGAAGGCTTAAGGTTAGTATTGCTTTTTGGCAGGCTTGACCACGAATATAATGGAACCACTTAGATTATCGGTTGCGCTTCTTCGACGCATTCCGCGTGTTCTGGCAAACCAGCAGCTTCATTATGGGCGATTCGTAATACCTAAAAACGTAAGTGTACTACAAGAAAGTAAAGGCAGACTTTGGCTAAATTGCAGGAAGACACCTTGCGGCATGAGCATACACTACATGCATACCGAGCCTGGGATCTTTCCTGAGCCCTTGAGCTTTCGTCCTGAACGATGGCTTGGAGATTATGACAAGCGAATGGACTCGGGTTTCGTACCATTCTTGCGCGGTTCTCATGCATGCATTGGTATCAAGTAGGTGTCCACTACGTCGCGGATCGATCCACTGCTAACGTCCCGTTAGCCTTGCGCAGACTATGATATATGTCACCATTGCGATGCTTTTCGGTCCAAGTGGTCCAAGCATGGCACTTTTCGAGCCGGAGAAGATAGACTTGTCATTAACAAGGGATGCGTTCATTGCGTTGTCGGACAACGATATTGGAGTACCCATCTTCGTAAGCTGATCAAAAGCTGGTCCTGGCAGGATCTAGATTGGTTTTCCTCTGTGGGGATGGTTAGCATAATCTGCATATTATCTTGACGTCTTCGAAGTGTTGTGTCCATCAGAAAATGTATATTCTTTGCTGCTGCGACACGCGTGCGCTGAAATAGTGATTGCTTTGACAATGCGAAAGTTCATGGTAAAACCTGTGCTTATACTTACTAGTAGGTACGTACTATATGTAATACCTACCTACATATATGTAGAGTGCCCAGGTGATCTTTGACTTTCTGTATTTCTCTAGGTAGCTTTGATCTAGGGCTGGACGCTCATATCCTAGATTCGCAAGTACTGAGTTAGAGGCGTTCAAGCCTCACCAGCCTGAAAGCTCCGCCAAAATCCGGTACTCACTCGGCAAACGCGTTAAACGCGTTTAAAATAAGAGCTTGCACCTGCTGCGTTTCACTTGAGCACAGGGACATCGGTACCTTCGACAGAACGAAGGCACGTCTTTCTACACGATGATTGACCACGAACGATGCCTCGCCCAGCTCGAAGAGGTGTGGTACCAGAGCCCAGCCATGAAGCTGGCACTACCACTCCTACCAGGCCATCTGCTGCCAATCCCATAACGGCACACATTCCTGCTTCCATGCTTGAGACCCCTACAGGACCACGATTTCAGAATACGCCACAACAAGAAATAAGAGCTCATGATCTAGACTCTAGCATTGCCGAAGCCGCAAGACCTGGACGTCTTCGTCGGCAACAAGGTGTGGACTTGCTTCAAGTTAACCAAGCAGCAAGAACAGATCATACACCGATCAACGCAGGCACACAAGACGAACCCGAGGAATCATACGTGTCGTCCGGGCTTCTGGCGTCTGCCGAAGGCGATACTACGAACGAAGACGAGACATCGTTGTTGGAATCTGTGAATGCCCATGTCGAAGACAGCAAAGCGCTCATAGGTCTACGTGACATCTCTTCGCTTGCCACATGGACGCTCTCTTCAGCGAAGCCGGGCTGTGCTCTGGCTCAACTGCGTAATCCTAGCCCAGCCCAATTCTGGCAGAGTGACGGACCTCAGCCACATACGTTAACACTGCACTTCTTTAAGCTTGTCTCGATTGTCAAGCTGCGCATCTACCTCGATTTCAAGCTTGACGAGTCTTATACCCCTACGAAGATGAAGTTCTTCGCAGGCATGTCCGAGGGTGGGTTGGTTGAGTTTGCATCATGGGAAGTAGAAGACTCGGTAGATGAGACGACAGGGGAGATGAGCAATAACGTAGAGAAAATCAGAGGTTGGATTGATATATCTCTGAAGGGTGTAGGAGGTAGAGATCAGAGCTATTACGACGAGCAACAGCGTAGACGTGCCAGAGCATATGAGAGAAAGATGCAAATGCAGCAGAATGGAGACAGCAGTATCATGGATATTGAGGATGATGATGATGTTGATGAGGACGACCTTGTAGGAGGAGATGTTTTGAGGGCGATGGTGGTACAGGTCAGGATATGTGAGAACCATCAGAATGGAAAAGACACGCATGTTCGAGGGTTTCAAGTTTTCGCCAAGGACGAGACAAGTGAGAAGGAGATGCGAAAGCTCGTGAAGCGTCCAAAGCAGAGGAAGAAGAAGGGAGTTAACGTCGAAAAGGATGACCTGGAAGAAGTGTTGGGATTACAGCCAGCTTCGTGGATGAATGATCCAGATATTAGATGAGCTTGAGTAAGAATCTTGGTGATTGCGCTCAACATGTTCACTCTGTGTGCATTCGAAGATGTGAAAACTAAAATCGTCTTCACTCGGGCAGTCGCGCTAATCTAGTATAGGTGGGACGGCCACGTTTGCAATTTGTGGCAATTTTCACTGCGCTCTCCGAAGAACCCGCTCGAAACATCTTCTGTCTGTTCTTCAGCAGGCTAACTGGATTTGATTCGACCTGACTATGAGCAGTATGAAGTCTAGAGTCACCAATTTGGTCGTCCTTTGGGTTGCGGTAACTTTCTTAAGCAGTCAAATTGTTCTTCTATCCGGATGGTGTCCAAGGTTCTACCAGCGAATAAAGGGCTTGCAAGGGAGAAAATGCCAGAGTCTACTGCACTCAGGCCGCTGGGCTGGCGACGGTGTGCACTCTCCATTATCGTGGCTTCCTTATGATAGCATGATTCACAACTACACTGCTGCAGATCTAATACAGTGTCCGGGAAATCGGAGCCTATACTTTGTTGGCGATAGCTCAGCACGTCAGATCTTCGAGGAAGCCTCTGCTAAACTTGGGCTCGTACACGGTAATGCCTCGAATGAGCTGCCTCAACACGCTGATATACACTACCGTGCAGAGCAGACATCAATCCATTTCTTGTGGGACCCGTATCTGAACAAATCCAACACTATCTACCTCTTCCAAACTGCTTTATCGGGTGATACAGCAGGAATCTTCTTTGGCGCAGGACTGTGGCATGCCAGATACGGGGGTGCTGAAGAGCTCGAGATATTGAGTACGACGTTTGGTCAGATACATCCTCGGAATACCGACACTACCCTCGTGGCCATACCACCACCACATATAGCCTACGAGCACCTGAACGCCGGTCGATCCTCGACAATAACTCCAGAACGTGTTACTCGTATTATTACCGAACTTGCTAAGGCTGAAGAGGAGCTTGGTCTCGAGGTCGCATGGGCCATGAGAGAAATGACAAGAAACATGTCTGACACCATGAAGCATGACGGTCTGCACGTCACGAGCACAATTGCTGCCAAGCAAGCAGACATACTGCTCAATCGAGCCTGCAATGGTGAGCTGTTTCAAAATACCGATAAAGAGCAGGCTATGGCATGTACGAATATCGCTCGAAACATTTTCTTCACACCGCTGTCGATGGCCGTGATGCTCTTTGTACCATTGTCCGTCGTGCTTCTTATCGCCTTGACTGCATTGGCCTATCGAGGAGAAAACTTCATTCAAGCACCTCTGTCGTTGTTGATCTTCATCGCAGTTGTTCTCTACTGCTGGTGTACAGATCGTGGCCCTTTGTTCAGCAAAGCCGACAAACCTGTCTCGGAGATGTGTTTTGCGCTATCTGCAACAATTATCGTGGGAGCAATTTTTGGAGTCAGCGAATACACAAGGAACGATATTCGAACACTTTTACCACGATACTATGTCGACAAAACAGATGAGGTCAAAAAAGGTGGTGGTAGAGATCAGTTTACAATTCTGCCCAGAGCACAAACAGAAGAATGGAAAGGCTGGATGCAGATCATCATCTTGCTCTATCATTACTTCGGTATGTCCAAGATGCTGTGGGTATATCAAATCGTGCGCCTTCTCGTTGCAGCA
Source organism: Pasadenomyces melaninifex (assembly GCA_022813495.1). Lineage (NCBI taxonomy): Eukaryota > Fungi > Ascomycota > Dothideomycetes > Pasadenomyces > Pasadenomyces melaninifex. The sequence continues at coordinate 31,144 of JAKLMI010000080.1, forward strand.
TATCTGTTCTTGACCGCTTATGGCCATGCGACGTATTTCTATACAAAGCACGACTTTTCATGTAGCAGGGCAGCAACAGTGCTGCTCCGGCTGAACATGCTACCCTGCTGTTTGGCACTTGTCATGAATAACCAGTACGACTTCTACTACTTTCCAGGTCTCGCAAGTTTGTGGTTCATCATTGTGTATCTAACATTCTGGAGGCGATCAGAATTTCGTGATATGCGTCCATCGGCTGTCTTCACTCTGCTACGGATCGCACTATCAGCATCTGTACTCAGAACGATCCTTAATCACGCGAGCCTTTTTACTGACTTCTCATCAGCTCAACGATGGAAGTATGGTCCATTGTTTAATGGCCCGGAGCTCTTGTTTCGTGTGGAGCTGGACTGGCTTGTGCCATTCTTTGGCATGGCATTAGCAGTCCTGCAACCGAGTATCCAGAAGACAATGCTGAACATGCCACACGAGATGCTCCTCGCTACAGGGAAGAAGTTGCAGGTCATTTGGGTGACTGTTGCGATCTGCCTCATTTGGGGATGGTTTCAACTTGCGAAGTCGTCCAAGGACAAGTACGAGTACAACGCTTGGCATGCTAGAATCTCAATAATGCCAGTTGTAGCATACATTATTGTTCGCAACCTTACTGTCTCACTCAGGAGTCGTGCGTCTTCACTATTCGCTTGGGTTGGGGCATGCTCTCTGGAGCTGTTCGTGCTTCAGTATCACATTTGGTTGGCTGCGGATACCAAAGGACTTCTACGACTGCATCTCATCGACACACCAAAATTCAATACAAGTCAGACAGTCCTCGGCAGCTGGACATGGTGGGCAGAAACAATCGTGGTCTCGATCGTTTTCGTCTGGCTCAGTCACATTCTTGCCTCAGCAAGCAACGTATTGGTTAATTGCCTCGTGAAAGGCTCAAGCAATTTCGAAAAGCGCGTCTTCAGAGACCGCACACTACTGATCCGGATGTGCGCTGTTGTAGCAGCAATCTGGCTTCTTAACGTGCTGTCGGTGCATGATGTATAGCAATGATGAAGTCTGCGGTCAAGAGGCCGTGTTTGCCGAGGGTGTACCATGCTGTGGCGCTGGGTACGCGTTGCACCAATCATGATGTAAGCTAGGTGAAGGTGGATCATCAAAAAGTACGCGATCTTGTCATCAACGTGGATTTGTCCGATGGTAATGCACCGCTTCTCCAAGTTGCATACTTCAGCTCATCATGGTGGCAGTAAGTCTTTGTTACATAGCAATCGATATGTTTTGTTCTTGATCCGATACGATCTGTTTACTTACAGTCACGTCAATAGTGCTACTTGTGAGGAACAAAATCGTCGACGTCATTGCTGATCTACTCTATGTCGGACGAGAAAGCATACGGCGCACAATACGATAAAGAAAGTCCAATAGAACGAATTGCCTCAGATACCGTCGTCGAGGAAGTTCCCGCTGGCCCTGGGGATAAACCACCAGATGGAGGGTATGGCTGGGTCTGCATATTCGCCTGCTTTCTGATAAATGGGTCGACATGGGGTATATGCGCATCATACGGCGTGTATCTCAACTACTATCTCAACAACAACGTCTTCTCAGGGTCCAATGATATCGATTATGCATTTGTGGGCGGGTCCAATTTCGCTGCAGCATTGATCACCGCGCCTGGTGTTAATTGGCTCCTTCGTCGTTTTGGTACTCATCCGGTGATGTATCTAGGATGTTTCTTCTGGTTGCTGGGCTGGATCACCGCTAGCTTTGCGAAAACGTTCTGGCAATTGGTATTGAGTCAGGGAGTCTGTATCGGTATAGGACTCGGTGCAATTTGGCAGCCAAGCACTGGTATTGTCAGTCAATGGTTCCAAAAGAAAAGGAGTATGGCGCAGGGATTCACCAGCGCTGGTAGTGGTTTCATTGGTATCATCTACAGTGTCAGCACAATCCATATGATTGACAATCTTTCTCTGGCTTGGGCCTTGAGAATTACCGGCCTGACAAGTTCTGCGATGCTCTTGGTCGCCACCTGGTTGATCAGAGATCGGAATAAGATAGTGCGACCTACCATACATCCTTTTGACGTCAATATATTGAGGAAGTACGAAGTCTGGATGGTTCTGGGCTGGAGTTTCACATCACTGCTAGGATATATGGTCCTTCTGTACAGCCTGGGTAATTATGGCACCTCGCTGGGTCTTAACCAACAGAAAAGTGGTATTATCATAACGATTCTTAATCTGGGAACAGGCATAGGACGGATGTTTGTCGGAGTGATCTCTGACAAGTTTGGGCGGGTCACTGTGTCTGGCCTATGCTGCTTCTTTTCTGGGATTTTCTGTTTCGTCTGGTGGATAAATGCACGAGATTTTGGGTCACTGCTTGCATTTGCACTTGTTGCAGGAATGATCTTTGGAGTCTATTGGGCAACTATTGCTCCGATAAGTGCAGAGTGCGTTGAGCTGACTGACCTACCAAGCTTGTTGTCCTTGGTCTGGCTTGTGGATGTCCTGCCGACGCTGTTCTCAGAAGCGGTTGCGCTTGAGCTAAGGAAGCCAAGCTCGAACAGGCCGTACCTATACCCACAGATATACTCGGCGTTGTGCTACCTCGTGGCGGGCATTTTTCTGCTCGAGCTGAGAAGGACGAAATGGGGAATATTTACCAAAGAGAAAAACAGATAGACGGTTTAAGATTTGTGTCAGATCAATTTGACATGTCTTCGGAATTGCTATATGCGCATATGACCGTCTATCAAAGCACGGTTTTGGAGTATCACTTGAAACATCTTCTTGCGTAGAAAGTTTGATGTACTTGTAGTGACATCGTCTAGTCTAACTGATGGCATCCTATGTTTCCTTGCTGAAGGATAAATCTCGTTATGGTGGATTATTCAATCTGATACGTACCGCTTTCCATCTGATAAGCATCCGTGACTTCCATATTTCATTGCGCTAACCCATCATGGGTCCATATCTGTGCATGTTGATTGGGTCAAATTTCGTCCCACTGCACGTTCCTGAAAGCTCCAGGCTGCGGGGTTCGCGCATGTTGTACTTTGAGTTTCTGCGTCTGGTGGTGGGCGTGCCTTTGTTTCTTATCACAACGCTGGTAAAGCTCTTACTTTGATGCACAATTAATAAACGCTGTTTGAGCGTAGTTTGTCAGACCACCGACAGTAGCTTCTTCGTCATTGACGTTAGGACTGATAGCCGAATTGTTGCTGAGCGGAGATAGGAGCCGAAAGCACATCGCAAAAAAATGAGCCTAGACAAATCTTGGAGAGTTGAACCGGAGCAGATAGCCAACACCGGGCATGCCCGTTCTCACACTTGCAGACGAATTTTGTAGCTTCACGCCCTGCTCCAATGACAGCTCTTGAACAGAAAGAGTGTACATCCCCACGGTGACCCTGCGCAGACTTTTGAGAGAAGCAAGCGTCCACTGGATGCTGTACAAGTGTTATTAATCGATTTGTGTTGCACGTTTTATAGGTCTGGGAAATCTGCTTCTTCCTGCTCACACCTCAACGGCGAACCTGACCTTCCATATACAAGCAATATGCGGTGCACTTCATGCCTTTTCGCAGCACTGGCTGCCACGCTGACCACTGCACAGGAGACAGTGCTTGGTGTATACATATTTTCTAGGTATGGGAAAGCTCTATCGCGAGCTATTCTTGCTCACATTTTGCAGACATGGAGATCGAACATCAAAGTCAACACCACCAGCGAACCTGACTGATTTGGGCTATGAAGAGGTCTATACCTCTGGAACATACTACAGAAA
>JAKLMI010000080.1:35026-72180 GCA_022813495.1 Pasadenomyces melaninifex
GGCGCTTACGCCGGCATGCTCTCCTTCTTCGGTCTCGCAAATCTGACGCAAGTCAATCCTGACTTCTATGGCGTGCCAGACTACACAAGCTCTCTTGTGTGGGAGCTAGTCACTAACGCGACTGTCAACTCGACCTCTTTTCCCTCAGCCGACCAGATCTCAGTCCGATTCCTCTTCCACAATGGCACAACATCGAACATCTCCACGCCTGTTGAGTATCCTCTGTTCAACTCTGGAGTCTCTCCAATGCCATGGAACGATTTCGTGACAGGCATGAACAAGTTCGCCATCCCTGATCAGCAAAGTTGGTGTCAGGCTTGTGGCAACAGTAAGTATCTCATCTTGTCAAAGAAACAATACTAACAGAAATGCAGCGACTGGAGTGTGCTCGGCGGCATACCTCAACAGCCAGGACGGATCATCAGCTTCTTCCTCTTCTAGTGGCTCTTCGAATGGCTCCTCAAGTAAATCTAGCTCAGGTGGCATTTCGAAAGCAGTAGCTGGTGTCATTGGTGCAATGGTAACGCTTGCTGTCATCCTGCTTCTGGAAGGTGCTATCATTCTCATTGGTGGCTTCCGACTCGTGAGCAAAAGGAGATTGACCGGAAATGCAGGCAGTATTAGCTCTGGCGAGGGTCATCCAGTTGGTAAGGCATAGAGAGCTTGCACTAGCAATTTGAAGAATTCATCGGGAATGCTGTCGTTGAATATCTGTAGACCAAATATACAAACTACATCTCGCAAAGTTCTAAAATCGTGTTTTGGAACGGCCCAATTGTTGTAGCCTATGCTGCACTCACTCTTGAATTGGCAGTCAAAATTCCAAGATTCTTGTACGGAACGCCTTCGCTAAAATTCCACGTGTGCAGCTCTACCTCCCAAACCCAGTGACTGATAAAGTGATGTGACTGTTGCTCACGATAACACTATTGGAGACGTGCTGGATGAAATAAGTGGCAATCACTCCTTCATCTTATCCTCAGTTTTCTCTTCTGACTTCGACTGCTGCTTACTCTCGTCTTCAGCGTCTTTCGGTGGTATCAAACACTGTCTAATGTTTAGAATAACATCACTAACATATTCGCGGCCTTGCTGCAGAATGCCATCCATATGCATGAAGGGATGCGGTACCCCCGGGTATCTTTTTGTTACCACATGGTTGCCGTTCTCACGCAAGACCTCTGCGTATGCTTCCGCCTCATCACGTAACGGATCAATCTCAGCTGTACCGATCCAGGTATGTGGTCCAAGATTCTTGAAGTCAGGCGCATCCAGCAGATTCGAATACCAGCTAACATCCCTGCTCATTTCGCGATAACTCGGCCGGCGGGTGCGCACACTTGGCGACGATGTGTTGGAGCTTCTGCCAGTGCTCGGTCTGGAAGGTTGCGACTGAGCTGATAAACTCATCCATTTAAATGTGTCGAACCACTTCACTTTTCGCCAGTCCAGCAGAGGTGCAAATTCCGCGTCGCGCATGCTCTCCCAAGGACTTTCTTCTGGTGTGTTGTACTTGCGCACGTCTGATATGCTAGGTGTGCCAACCACGACACCTTTTATCCTCGATGCATACCTCTCACCTGCGTCTCTGAACATATGCGACAGGATTAGAGCAATGGTTCCGCCTGAAGATTCGCCACCAAGTGTGACGTTGTGAGGATCGATAGAGAAGGTTCTGTGGTTGACCAGTATATGCGCTATCGCAGACAGACCATCCATGACTCCAATCGGGAAGGGATATTCGGGAATGAGACGATACTCGACATCGATGACGCAGCATGGTACGCTTGCGCATATATGGTGGCATATATGTGCGGATGTTTCGAGGTCGCCTACAGCCCAGCCTGCGCAGGATTAGATAGAACAAAAGACACCAGTGCTCAAAACTCACCACCACCGTGAAAATTGAAATGCACTGGCCATACTTTTCTCGTGCCTGCCTCCTCTCCTGGTGGTACATATACACGTACACTGATATCTCCTGGATATTTATCCCAACCAGGTACTGTTGTCTCTCCGATCCCCCCTACACCAGTCGCTGGGGCTGTCGCATAGCTGTAAAGTGCAGAGAAATTCGACCTTACAATCTCTATATCTTGCGACGGAGGTGGTCCTGGTGCAATGTAGTCATTGTATAGCTTGACGAATGCAGGATCGAGCTTGTCCAGCACCGACTCATGTATCGGATTGCGATTGATCTTGCGCGGCTGCTGAGCCATCATTTCTGGCGGCAGTGGTACATCTGTGTTCTGGAAACTGTTGAAATGGCTGTTGTGTGTATGGTTATGGCGAAAAAGGTTATTACCAGGTCTCGAAGGACCCGGCGCAGTTAGAGCGGCATCTGAGTTTGTAGTATAGTAGTTGAACTGCGGGTGCGGCGGACCTTGGAATGTCGACTTCATCAGCACCTCGTATCGCTGTCAGCTGGCCTCGTATATCGTCGCACGTGCGTCAGTACTGAAAAGGCGGCTGTTGGGGTAAATGCTAGGAATCCTGGCGGCAATTTTGTGGAAATTGACAATATTGCGTACGAATATGTGCAAGTTGCAGGTGAAATGGAGGCACTGGGTGATCAGGATTCAAACCTTCAAATCGGACTGGCTAGACATGTACGTTCATGGCTGCAGATCATGCATGCAGTACGAAAGTCCGCAGGGCAGATGGGTGCGCATCGGACTCGGGGGCGAATGAGGTTGCATCTTTGAATGTGAACCAACGGGCACGAATAAGGTCTCGATTCGGGGCATAAGACCTCATCGGTTTTGATGGAACAGGTGCAGTGATCGATGACAAGAGAATAAAATGCTATTTTCCATAGCCGTCGAATGGTTTCAGCTCAAAGACGAAACACTGAGGACGCGCAAGCTGAAGAAGACGGACACAATGTGGTATAGCGTCCTTAGCACAATTCCCAGTCCGGTGAGCTAGACTGGAGTGGGACGGATTTTATCTGATCAGGATCTCGTAGTCTTGTGTAGTACGAGTAAGTCGAGCTGCATCTCGTTGCGTAATAACGCTCACTGTCAGCCACAGCAAAGTTACTTGACAGGCGTAATTGAGTTTAGTGAAAAATATGAGCCCGAGTCAGTGATAATCGTCGACTGATCTGGGAACAGCCAGATCGTTCAAGGATTTTGTGTCTGTTCCATCTCGTACCAGATACAGTAAACCCCTATTATAGGAATACACCGTTGTTAGTATAACCACTATTATTAGTAACTATAATACTGTTCCCTACCTATTTTTAGTATTAATAAGTATAATATCGCCTTTAAGTATAGTATACTCTATTTTAGATAACTAATATATATAAACTTACGTTATTCCTATATAAATATAGCTATAGTATAGTATAAGCGAAATTTACGATACGATAGCTACTTACTAAAGAGGGCCTCTAGAGAGCTTATTTAGGGGGTAACTTTAGAGACGAGTATACCTATAAGATACTTAATATTATATATTACCTACAGCTGTAGTATACGCGACTTACGTACCTAGCGGCCTAAGAGACTCGATTCCGAGATCACAGTACTAATTAGTACTGCGCGCTCGGAATTCGTACTCTCTTCTTTCCTCTCTTCGTCTAGTTTTCTCGTCTTAAATACTATCCTATTAGAATATACGTTACCTTATTCTCGTAGGCTGTAATACTTAAATACCTCTAATTTACTATAAACTATAAAAATCTAGTAATAATATTAATATTAGAATAATAGTACCTTATATTCGATTAAGTATACGATCTATTAGCTCTTCTTATATTCTAGAAGGTAAGAAACTAAGCCTTACGAACGGATAGAAGGTAGAGATCCGAAAATATTATAAAGAATACTCCGGAGTAAATAAATCTATATATAGCTAAATTTAAGTATATTTTTATAAAAAATAGGACTATAAGATTAGTTAAAGTAATTTATTTAAGATTCTAAGCGATAAATAGTAATAGCTCGATAGAATAGCGAACTACTAGATTAATAAAGCGAATAATAGAGATAGAGAATATTTAGAACTCGAAGTAACTCTTAATAAATAATAATACCTTAAAAATACTAAGAGTTATTAGATTATAAGTAAATTACTTTAATAATATATAGGTATATTATAGAGCGAGCTAGTAATAATAAAACTTTATCCTTAACTAGTATTTAGTACTTATTAGCTAGATAGCTTTAAATAATAATTTAGTATAACGAAAAAGGTTAAGTATAGCGAGATAGACTCTATTAACGACTAGCTACTAAAGAATAACTTTTCTAAACTTAGAAAGATTATAGAATAATACGAACTCGTTAATATATATAACTATAATAAAATAAAGTTATTCTAGAAGTTAGTTAGTAACTATACTCTCTTATTTATTAACTATACGAGTACTAAGCTAAAAAAGGTATATATTACTATATATTTATACTATAACGTAGACGGTACTAATAAGTTCTATCCGTTTATTATTAATAAATATAAGATACTAAGATACGTTAGAAAGTACTTTAATTAGTATAATATAGATATTAACTAAATATTTAATATAAAAATATAGTAAATAGCTAATACTTTTAAGCGGTAGTTACTCGAATTTAATAAATATTATACTAGTTAGAAAGTATTTCTTATAATAAATAACTTTAGTACTTACTAAGTAGTAGTTTATTTATTTATAGAGTAACGTTATTCTTAACTTAATAATATCTATATATTATAGTTACTAAAAAATACGATCTCTAAATACTAGCTATTAAACTAGAGTATTATTAAGAATTTTAAAACGTATTACTATAGATATTAGCTTAACTTTTAATATAATACCTACTATAATAGCCGTAATTTATTCGATATAAAGATAAATATAAATATACTATAAGCGGTAAAATAGATAGTAAGAGTATAGAACGAAGTAAAGCTATCTATAATATCTAATTACTAATTAAAGAGTAAAGTACTAGACCGGAAAAATAACGATTTAATAATATAGCGTAGTAAACTTATACCTTTTCCTTCTTTTAGCTAGTCTATACCGAAATTTAATACTATTAAGTATTTAGTAGCGAGTATATAAGTTTTCTAGTAAGCTATAGAGTAAGAGTAAGATATCGTATAGTTACTAACTATAGAAAGTAAAGAGGTAGAAGATATATATAGCGAGGCTATTATTCTAGAATATATTATAGAAATTTATAATACCTTCTAGTCTATATAAGATAAGAAAAGAAGAAAGCCTTCTACTAATACTAATTACTATTAGCGATACTTATAATATAATAGAAATAGTTATTAGCTACCTAGAATAGTAAAATAAGGATAAGAGAGTATAGATCGTAATACTATTAACGTTACTACGCGAAATAAAGCTAGAGGTTTATAATAGTATTAAATAATATATAATTAAGTATTTCTAGATATATAATATATAGTAATATTAAAAGGTAGATACTAATAATAACCCTTTTATAATTTATTACGTATAAATATTATATATAATTATAGGAGACTCTCTCTAATAAATTTATTAGGGCACAGGGCGAAGGGGTTCTCCCGACGTTATACCGAGGTTTTGCATTATTAGAATACCACTATTATAAGAATAGAGTGTACTGCTCCCGAGAGTATGCCTATAAGGGTGGTTCACTGTACTGTGTTCTCACAGCAAAGATTCATAGCAGGCTCGGATCAATAGCCGGGCCAAACTCTCTTGACAATGGATACATGCTAGTTGAGTGTGATGTGGAACTACAACCGAGAGACAGATCGAATGCTCCTCTGGGGTAGGTGAGTGTCTTGGTCGCGAAGCAGAAAACTAATGCAGGTGCCCATTCACCCATACAGCGATGCCTGGATTTCCATCGTTTCGCAACTCGCATCACTGTTATGTTGTTAGCAGCGAGCATTACTTCTACTGTCACTCAGCATTGCGCATAGTATCCACGAATGCATCTTGACGTCATATCAAACACAACTTCGTACGTCCTGAACATCTTCGTGAGAAGAGATCTCGTACCGCACAATGTTGTTGAATAAGGTAAGAGATCATAGTGTCTGTCTCGTCATACTTGGTGAGCTATGCGGGTGACATTTGAACGTTTCGTCGAGCAGATCTTCGATCAACTGGCGACGAACAAGCCAAGACCGTCCTTGCATCCCATCCCTGGCACGACACCCTTGACCGTTCAGGCAGCTCTGCTTCCACCGTTGCTATACTATCTAGCACTATTACTTCTGCCACCACCGCCTCCAAGCTTTGTGGCATCAGCGCCGATCAGAATCTTTCGAACGTTTATTGCACTGACGGCAGCAATCTTTTTCATCCGATTACCTTTAGCTTACCACGTACCACAGTCTATTGGACTCACATACCAGCTTGGGCTTGTTGGCGTTTATGGATGCACACGTGTAATCGATGCTTTCTTCATTTCGGCATGGTGGTTTGGTAACGTCCCCAAGAGGGTCAGCTATATACACCACCAACGACCAGAGACACCCTCAGCGATAGATGCGGAGGAATTCCAAGAACGAGCATTAACTGATGGCGGTGTGAAGGATCCATACCACCATACAGAACGAGCGAACAACAAGATCTCCAAGTCAAGATCTCATTCACCAAATCCACCCCAGAATGGCGCTCCCATTCAGCCAAATGGCAAGGTTGGCGGCACGGTGGTTGCTTCTGCACCTCGGGCAACTTCCACCTCTATCCACAAGGCAGCGTCAAAAGATGTCTCTGCATACTCGAGAAGACAGTCAACCACGGCAGAAACGGCGTCATACTTCCTCTATAAAACAATCACCGGACCTCGTCCTGTACCTGTAACAGAGTATGCCATCACAGAAAGGGGCTGGCCTCAAACACTATCGGACCGTGCTTCCTGGGCACTCGAGCTCGAGCTGTCTATGCGAGGTCAAGGCTTCACATGGACGACTGCTGACGTGCGGCATACTCGTAAGACGTGGATCCCTACGATTCAGAACCGCATACACAGTATTCTAGTGCACGTTCTCCCCATCCAGCTCGCTGGTTGGTACATCATTTCCACCATCTACGAGAAATATCTTGCGAGCACATTTGAGAAAGACGATTACAATCCTTTCTCGAGTCGTCGGCCAGGTGCGATGGGCTACAGGATTCACCGGCAGCACGAACTCTTCGACCAACTGTCTACTCCCATCCAGTTGCTGCTGACGATCGCGCTTGGCAGCTTCTTGATGTCCGCGTTTAGTCTGGGTCACTCGATGTTCGCGATCATGCTGCATCCTTTCAAGCCTCACCCTCTGTCTTTCTTCCCGCCTTTGTACACTACTCGAGTGTGGTCCTTAACCTCAGTACGCGGCTTCTGGTCTTTCGGCTGGCATAGATTGTTTGCTAGATTGTTCTTGGTATGGGGTATATGGCCAGGTGAATGGGTCGAGCGGAAATTGACAGGGAAATCTAAAGACCAGCCGGCTGATATTGGGAAGGTTATTGGAGCATTTGGCAGTTCGGCGCTTGTACATGCATTTTCCGTTCGATGTGTGTTAGCAGGACGGTGGAGTGATGCGGCAGGTGAGATGCGTTTCTTCTTGCTCAATGGCCTGGCTGTAGTTGTGGAAGGTGCGGTGCAAAGGGCAGTCGTATTATTGAGGAGGAAGATGGGCTGGAGAGATCACACCTGGTACGACGCATGGATCGGACGAGCTTGGTGGATCTCTGCTGTTTGTTGGACAGGGAGGGAGTTTGCAAGAGGATGGGTAAAGTCTGGCCTAGTTCGAGAAATGGCCTTTCGGTAATGGCAAATAGCTTTTATTGCTTCCGACACTGTTCTACGATGCCTTTTGGCGAAGCTCTAGTTGTATGTAGAATGACCATAGCTCGCTTCGATGGAGCCTTCTTTATTACTCCGTCGCAATGCGGAGGATCAAATCTTAGTGCGCTTTCCCGAAACGTGCCCGGAGGATGACAAGGCTGTATAGAGTAACCCTGCTTGCTCTTTCGAGCAATTTGGGGTCAAGAACATCTTACAACGCACTTGTTAGTATTAATGCAATTGCCAAAAGGAGTTAGAATATGGTTGTGGTTAAAGGTACTAGAGCGGCACCAGATCCTGGAGCAGCGCATATATGCACCGGAAGCTAGTATGCGCCGAACAAAGTTAACATATGACGGTAGCTTCGGTCGAAAAGGCCGGATCAACAGGCTACGAAGTCGTGAGCTTTTCTTGGTCGACTATTATTGTGCCTGTGCGAGCGTTGGACACGGCTTCAAGGATCGCTGAGACTGACCATGGTGTTTGAGCGGTCTGAGTATGTCGTGAAAATGTTTATCAATTGTTCATTTTGGCTTGTTCTGAGCTGCGCCCATACCCATATTCTCGAGATCATGAGCAAGGATATCGTCCTCAGGGGTTGCAATGCCAGACTCGGCTTCTTCGAGCTTCCTGGCTTGCTCTTCAAGTCTACCATATTTCTTCTGATTCTTCCGAGGCTCACCACCACCCACGGACTTCATCTGATATCCCCTAACCCTCGGGCCCTCGCCAGTAGCCTTTGGCATCTCGGGCTGATAAACCCGACCAAAAGTTCTTGCTTTTTGTTCGAAAGTCCCATCAGTTATGCTCTGTCGGATAGCTTCAAAGAAGTCTTCCATGACATGAAAATTATGGATTTGTAGCAGTGTCCAGGCGAGCATTTCCTTTGCACTCAACAAGTGGTGAATATATGCACGATGGTGTTTCGCGCAGCTATAGCATTGGCACTCTCGCGCCAATGGTGATAGGTCTGTTGCGTGTGATTTGTCCCATTGATCAATGCCGAGCGGTATTCCCTGAGTTTCCGCCGGAGGAACGAAATCAAAAGTCATAGCAATGCCAGCTTCGGAGGCGGCAGTCACAAAAGAAATAGTAATCAGATCATTGCCTAGGCTGACTGCACGCAGTATGTCATGTGGACTGGAAGGGTTATCTATGCATAGCCGAGGAAGACTGTGCAGAGATTCAGGTAAATTTGCTGCAGTCTCAGGAGAGTACAAGCTTATCCCACCTATGTCAGCCTTGTATTCATCAGCCAGGTCAGCCAAGTAGAAGGACTGTTGTTGCATCTCTAAGTGCGGCACTGTCGCAAAGATGTCCTTGTTGGAGCTTGCCTTTGCTGCAAGAGTATCACGGGTCCATGCATGAGTACGGTCTGCACTTTTCTCGATGCGCTTCTGACTGATCTGTTTTGCGGTAATGATATCAGCAAGGCCAACAGTAATGTCGGCTTCTAATTTGTTTGCGCAGTCAATGTAATCATCCAATTCCAACGGCTGAAAGCCCACTGACGTACATATTGCGATCGATGTGTTTCCATTCTGGTTAGGTGTTTCAATTGCAGGTATTCGACGCGGACCAAGGATAGACAGACACTTTTCTGGTAGGGCGACGAAATCACGTAGTCTCGATTGTGACGATTCTTGATGAAGGACAGGGGCTTTTGATGGACTTCTTTCAATGACTAACCATGTTTAGCTGTGCTCGCATGTCAGCTGTTGCCTTGTGGCAGATCAATATGCTTACAATCTTCGAGCGCGATGTACACAGCAGAGAGCTGAGTCAATTTTGAGAACGCATCTTGAGTGACATGTGGCACGACACCTCGAGATGTAGGGACAACTAGCGAAGGTGTCGAGACAGGTGGACGACCTTGCACTACGAGTTGACCTAATCGCAGTCCTGCTTTGATGTGCTCTCCGTGTCTCAAGGCAAAGCTAAGCATTGCCGGCGGCGGGTCAGAACGATCGTTATGCTCCATTATTGCCATACACCCATCGATACCTGATAGACATCGAGTCCGTTGTATGCATGGTGGGAGGAAGCGCAAAATGCTCGACAGCGGAAATTTCGTGGAAGTCGCGTCTTGAGCTGGACCCTGGCTACCGCTGCTTGGCGCGTCCCATACGTTTTACGCGTGCCTTCTAGCTTAGAATGATTGGAGGTAGCCAGTAGCCCTGATCGCGCAAGAAAGCTACAGATGAATAGCAAAAACACTTTCAAAAGTGCGGCCGAGTCGCGGAGAGGCTATCTGATAGTTGTAGAAGGCCTGGACAGGGCAGGCAAAACTACACAATGCGAATTGTTGTGCGAAGATATCCGAGGAGAGGCTAGTGAAGACAGGGAGGTCAAATATCAAAAGTTTCCTGGTACTGAACCCGAAGACTGCTCTTAGGATGTTCTGACTGACATAACAGATCGTACCACGGTCATAGGTCAAATGATTAATTCGTACCTTCAAGGCAACATTGATCAGAATGATCAAGCTATTCACCTACTCTTCTCTGCAAATAGGTGGGAAGTTGTGCAAACAATCCTGCAGGATCTCAGAGCTGGTTACACGGTAGTTGTGGACCGCTATTCTTTCTCTGGAGCAGTGTATTCTGCAGCCAAGCATAACCCTGACCTGTCTTTGGACTGGTGCTGGTCTCCGGAGATTGGTCTACCACAACCTGACCTCGTTCTCTTCCTGGACATCTCCTCGGATGACGCCGCCAAACGTGGTGGCTATGGAGAGGAACGTTACGAGCAAGAAGCAATGCAATCTAAGGTCAGAGCCCTGTTTCAATTGCTTTTCTTGCGCCTGCCTGGCCTGAATGTGAAGACCATTAACGCAGGTGTGTCGCAACAGGAAGTGTCGGATGAGATCTGGGCGGCCTTCCAGGAGCTGGAAAGGAGCCAGACTCGAGGGTCTGAGCTCAAAATTTTATCTGGGCTGTCCGCAATATGATCTTTTCACGTCTCCTCCTCACTATCCTCAACAACAGTGCCAAGCATATCAGATATCCACTGGGCAGCCGCTGACCGTGGAGGTGGGGCATCTTTCCTACTTCTGACAGAAGTCTCACTGGCAACCGACGCTGCATCGTCTGTATCGGTTCCAGCATCTTCTGCATCAACGGCAACACCTTCGAGTTCGTCCTCAGACGCATCGTCTTCATCGTCTTCGTCCTCGAGTATATCTGCTGCGATAGCGGCTGCTCCTTTGCGCCGCTTCTTAAGCAGCTTGTTGAGTTCTTTTTCGCCTCTCATGCGCAGAGATAGGACCTTCATCAGATCTGACCAATCCTGATTCGAGCTGCACTTTGGACAGCGACCGTCCTTCGGGACTATCAAGTTGGTTTCTTTTGTGAAGTGAGCTGATAAACATGCAATGTGTGATATGCAAGTGCAGTTCTGTCCCAGACAAATGTTGAAAAGATCTAGGGCTGGCCGAATTGCCTTCTTGCAAATATAGCACTTCAATAGCTTCCCGTCAATCTCATTTTTCAGCGTGAGGACAGCGGCCTGAAGTCTAGCATAAGTCGGGTCGATACCATCAATACCGCCTTTGCCGATGAGGTCAGCTTTCTTTGTCCTTGTAGAGACTTGTGTTGATAGCACTTCGCCATCAGCTTGGGGAAGATCAAGAAGGACCTGGAAAGCTGGGTCAAGCGGTTCACCGACTCTTGCCATCCAAGCTAGCCAGGATGCGTGGACAGCCTCATTGAAAAAGCGCAAATGTAATGGCATATGAGCAAAATAAGGGGCTTTCAGAAGCAGATGCAAATTGGACAAATGATCGAATAGGGACTTTCTGGGTCTACCGGGCCTCTTACGTTTCTTTCCCGTCTTCGTATTGGTCTTGGTGCGTACGGTGGGCTGAGAGGTTCTTTCCTCAGGAGCTATGTGCTTTGTCAAATGGGCATTGTGCCAAGCCCATTCAAACTGTAACGCAGCTATATTGGAGGGAAACCCTGCCACAATGCAGACCATCTGCCAAGGTCTAAGACTTGCTTTGGAAGTTCGTACTGCCCCACCCTTTGCTTTGCCATTATGTTGGGCCGTACGTCGAGCAGGATGTGGTGTAGAGCCAATGTAAAGACTGCTGTGGCGAATGGTAGAACGCAAAAGATAGCAGCAGTAGAAGGCTGGAACAGGACGCAGCTTGTCCATCGAATGGCTACACCTCAACGGATTATGTACTTTTTGGGCTTCACGTGTAGGTATTGGTCTTGAACGAATACTTGCCTTTCAGCCATAAGAAACGCGTTCTGAATGGTTGCGAGACCTGACGCGTCAATGACTAGCTCTAATTGGCCAGACTGCTTGCTCCATTCAAGCATGACGATTCGAGACTCAGCTCAAGGAATAAATTCATGCACTGTCACTGTGTAGAAAAAAGGAGCCGACATGGTATCGCTCTGGAAGCTCCAGTACTAACAGGTCGCTGAGTAGAAAGTGAATTGTGCACAACGGGTGTCTGATGACTGATTAGGAACGGATTGAAGTGGTGATCCACCTGAAAGATGACCGCAGAATGTCACACCACAGCATCGTTTCATGACTCAGGTAGTAAATGGCACGTTCGTCAAAGAGCAACGACGACCTCATCGTCATGCAAGCATGTCATATCTTGGATCACTGACAATTTTTGATATTGTTATGAGGTGCAGTCATCATTTCAGCAAGTCTTTAGTAGATGGCTCAGCTTGGCATTGATCGGCTGCAAGGCAACGTTTGAGCTAGACCGTTCTTGCCGAGCGACATGCTCCAAGCTGCGCCGGCAGCTGCAACTGCGTATCTTTTGGGCGGTTCCTGCTCATCCAAACTTCGTATTCTTGCTCTTGCCATTTCTTTGTACATTGATATCCAGAATCGCTACAGCACTTCCTCACACGACGATATTATCAACCAGTACCCGTGATCGCGCCAAGACCTCATGTTTTAGTAGCGTTGCTTGAAGAGCCCCGGTGCTCCATCGAAAGACAGCCCGACCAGCAGCCTGCAGCCCTTTGCATGAAGACATAGTCGACCCACTCTCTTGTGCACAACTTGTTCTTGAGGTGCGGCACATAGCACTCAGCCAGAAAGCGATAGCCGGCACGAAGATTACTGTATACTGGCCGACGAGGTGTCAGACAAGCAGGGCGCTCATATGCCCTCATCCGCGCCGTTCTGATGCATTGAGGGAAGCAGGTTAGCCACCATGGTCAATCCACCTGCAATGCCTGGTCAGGCGCCTATCGCCAACAAGCCTGTCGCTACACGAGTGAATGGCAATGGATCGAATGTCGGACCTCCATCTTTTCCATATAGTGCACGTCGCGAACATAGACGACTCGACCTGAACACGGTCGAAAGGAAGGGACATCCTCTCACTCGAGATCCACCACCGAGACCACGTCCATATGGACTGTCAGAGGCCCCTACGTATCGTCCTACCGAAGCCGAATTCCGCGACCCAATGCAATATATCAGGTCCATCTACGATAAGGCAAGCAAGTACGGCATATGTAAGATTATACCACCTGACAGTTGGGAACCTAATTTCGCCATCGACTCCGAAAAATTTCATTTTCGAACTCGAAAGCAGGAGATCAACCTCGTGGAAGGTTCAAACAGGACAAATTTAAATTATTTGGATCAGTTGGCCAAATTCCACAAGCAGTATGGAACCCACCTCAACCGATTTCCGAGCGTTGATAAGAGACCTCTTGATCTTTACAAGCTGAAAAAGGCTGTAGAGGTTCGAGGTGGTTTTCAAAATGTTTGCAAGGATAAAAAATGGGCAGAAATCGGTCGAGATCTGGGCTACAGTGGCAAGATCATGTCCTCTTTGTCAACATCCCTTAAGAATTCCTATCAGCGCTGGTTGCATCCTTACGAGGAATGGCTCAAGTTTGCCAAGCCAGGAGTACAGCAACAGATGGAATTTGAGTATGCAGCAGCCGCAGATGGTGCAACCTATTCTCCAGGCATGTCACAAGTTCATACCTCGATGCAAGTGCCATCCCACGCGCAATCAGCGCCACCAGCTGTTCACAGAAACGATTCCACTGTCCAAGCATCAATGGCTCTACATACTTCATTAGAACCACAACAAGCACAAAACGATACGCCTCCACCTATAAATCGAGCAGCATCGTCTGGCTTTACAGCGGTGAACGGCTCAGCACCGCCTGTCATGAACAGTTCTGGGTTCACTGCCGTCAATCACTCCCACCATTCCAAACCTGAACCTTACCCTTCCGTGCCTTCTGCCCCAATTCTAACCACAGTGAATGGTGATATGCCTGATGGACATGTTGTGCATACTCCATTTGTCAATGGCAGTCCTGTCCCTGCCAATCCCCTCAAGCGCAGTATAAGTCATGAAAGTGCGGACGACAGTGCAGAAGGTGTGAATGGGAATGGTTCTGACATCAAGCGTGCAAAACGTAGAAAGGACGGTCCGACTCCGAATCCTCCAATACTTAGTATGCGACCCTCAACGCCACAAGCAAAAAGTAAATCCGCAGTACGTGTCAATGGAGAGCGATGCGAGCAATGTGGGCAGTCTCACGACCGGTCGAACATATTGGTTTGCGACAGTTGCGATCTAGGCTACCATCGGTATTGTGTTGATCCGCCTCTGGCAGTTGTGCCTGATTACGAGTGGCATTGCTCTAAATGCTTGGTGGGCAGTAACGACTATGGTTTTGAAGAGGGCAACATCTATTCCCTACGAACATTCCAGGAAAAAGCCAACAGCTTTAAGGAGAACTATTTTACTCAACGATTTCCGCCAGATCAACATGGTCAGCCTCGATTCCCAACGGAAGAAGAAGTCGAGCGGGAGTTCTGGCGGCTTGTGGAAGACATAACAGAGTCAGTCGAAGTAGAATATGGCGCTGACATACATTCAACGACGCATGGGAGTGGGTTCCCGACGATTGAGAAGAGTCCGTTAGATCCATACGCCCGCGATGCCTGGAATCTCAATGTGCTGCCTTTCCATCCTGAGTCACTCTTCAGACATATCAAAGGTGACATTTCTGGTATGACCGTGCCGTGGCTATATGTCGGCATGTGCTTCTCAACATTTTGCTGGCATAACGAGGACCATTATGCCTACTCGGCCAACTATCAACATTTCGGCGCCACGAAAACGTGGTATGGCATACCTGCCTCAGATGCTCTGGCTTTTGAGGCTGCTATGCGAGAAGCTGTTCCGGAATTGTTTGAGTCGCAACCTGATCTGCTGTTTCAGCTTGTGACAATACTGCCTCCAAGTCAGCTTCGAAAAGCTGGTGTGAACGTATACGCGCTTGACCAGAGAGCAGGACAATTCGTGATCACTTTCCCACAAGCCTACCACGCTGGATTCAACCACGGCTTTAACTTCAACGAAGCTGTAAATTTTGCGCCAAGCGATTGGGAGCCATTCGGAGATGAGGGCGTTTTGCGGTTGCAACAGTTCAGGAAGAACCCCTGCTTTTCACATGAAGAGCTTCTGTTTACTGCTGCGTCTTCTGATACGTCTATCAGTACCGCCAAATGGCTAGCTCCCGCTCTGGAACGTGTTCGCGATCGTGAGCTGGCACAACGTGAGAAGTTCGCCGCTCGTCACAAAGAATTACGACCGCATGAAGATTGTACATTTGACACGTTGGCTGAACACATACCTGATGATTGTGGTCTCCATATTCTGGTTCAGAATGAAAATCTAGAAGAGGAGGATTATCAATGTGGCTTCTGTAAAGCATTTTGTTATCTATCACAATTTCGCTGTGAAAAGACAGGTATAGTGAGCTGTTTATCGCATCCCGAGATGATCGACTGTTGCGAACTGCCTGCTGAGCAGCGCCTGCATGGACCGCAGCATATTGTCGTGATAAGACATACTAATCACGAATTGTTACAACTTGTACAGAAAGTGGTCGCAAAAGCTAATGTGCCTAGAGCCTGGGAGAGAAAATTCGAAAATCTCCTTGTTGACGAAGCCAAACCTGCTCTGAAGACACTCCAGACACTCTTAACTGAAGGCGAACGAATAGACTATCCCTTAGATGGTTTAGAAGATCTCGCTGATTTTGTACGAAAATGTAATTCTTGGGTCGAGGAAGCCAATATCTACGTAGCACGGAAGCAGCAAAATAGACGTAAGAACGAAAAAGCCTGGCGACGATCATCCACAAGAACAGGTAAGCCAGAAGAGAAGGAGGCAGAATCGCAATTGAGCCTTGATCGTATGAAGCAGCTTATCGAGGAAGGTGACCAATTAGGCTTTTCTGCACCACAAATGGAAGCTCTGATTGAAAAGCAAGTAGCGATTGACGATTGGCGCGAAAATGTGAAACAAATCTTTGAGGGCCGAGCAGCGAAGAATGCTGAAGAGCTCGAGGCTATACTCGACGAAGGACGAAGTTTTATGATTGTAATGAGCGAGCTCAGCAACTTAGAGAAGCTGCACCAACGTGCCGAATGGAGCGCCATGGTCGAAAAGGCAAGAGAAGATATGCAGAACCACACTCTGGACACATGTCGCGAACTACTACAGCGATCGAATGACCTTGGCATCGTACAAACTCATCCTCAGGTCGACTTCTTGCAGGGCATGGTTCGTCAAGGGGATTTGTGGGAGATTAAGGCGAAAGAGATTATGTCACTTGAAGATGTTCACTATCCACAACTTGAAGCGTTGCATTCGCAGGTCACCCAACAGGCATTTCCCGTCAATAAAGAGACATTAGCACAGATGGACACAATATTGGCCAAGAACCGTGAAGCTAAACGGCAGATTATCACGCTGGTAGAGAAGAGCAATGATCCTGACATGAAAAACCGTCCGACATATACGCACGTTCGAGAAGTCATGAAAACCTTGGATGAGTTGAATGGGAAACCTCATGGTGCTGCCGATCTCGAAAAGCAGGTCAAGAAGCACGAGGACTGGATGCGGAAGGGCAAGAAATTGTTTGGGAAAGCCAATGCGCCCTTACATATTCTCGAGCAGCACATGAAGTCTGTCGAAGAGAGGAACAGCTCCTGCTTCGATCTCAACGACACTCATCGCGCACCAGTAGAGCCAGCATCTCGAGAAGTGAGTCCCGAGGCGGGACCAGAGGAGAAAGTTGGTCTAAACGAGGACGAAAAGCCAGTATTTTGCCTGTGTCGAGCACCTGAGGCTGGCCTCATGATTGAGTGTGAGATATGTCACGATTGGTATCATGCCAAATGTCTAAAGCTGGCGCGAGGTAAGGTCAAGGAGACTGAAATGTTTACCTGTCCCATCTGTGATTGGAGAGTCAAAATACCTCGTGATGCGGCTCGGCCGAAGCTCGAAGACCTACAAGCATGGGCTGATGAGATACCGGGCCTGCCATTTCAACCTGAGGAAGAAGAGTTGCTCAATCGCATCATCGACAAAGCTCAGAATTTCCGAGACTTCCTATCTCAGTATACTAATGGGAATCAGCTCTGCCGGACATCCGAGGAAATGCCTGAAATGCTCTTTTATCTCAGGAAGCTCGAAGGTGCTGAGATTCTACTAGCGTACGAGACTAACGTGTTCAGGCAAGAGCTTCACAAATTCCGACCTATAGCACCTGAGCCACCACCAATTCTTGATCAGAGCTTATCGACCAGGAAGCCTCGTCCTACCAAGCAGCAAAAGCTAATGAAGGAATTTGGTGTGGAGAAGGTGGAAGATCTGCCTGCTCATCTTCGCACAAAGAACTACGTGCGTCGCAAGACCGCAGAATCAATTCCTGCAGGTACATTGATGCCAAGACCAGCGGAAGGCTCTGTCGACAGTCCTGGTCAAACATTGACGACGCCAGATGCTGGTCAGTTCTCGGGTCCAGCATTGAGTGGTATCGCCAGCGAGCCATTTGCGGAAGGAACACCTTCTCCAATGTTCAGTCCGACTAGCGAGCAAGCCCCAGACAAGGTGAGAGCGGCTATGGTGTCAGCCGCCCTAGCACGAAGGGTGTCCAGTAACCGCGATGCCGATCCGTCTTTTCCACTGTTCCGCGACAATGCCGATGGAGAGGACGATCTCCGTGCAGGTCTAGCAGGCACGTCAGCCAACGGTACAGATTTGGCAGACAGCAACAGCCATTCTCCTGTTGAAGGTGAATACGGCGACTTCTTTCGTGAGATGACGAATCAAGAAGAAGATGTTACAGGCGATAGTCCACCAGCACTCGAACATGAGACAAGCCATGCCGAAGAAGCGCTCGACCTCATCAAGGCAGACGAAGAGACTAAAGACAGTGACGTCAAAGAGAACATCGGTCTAGGTTTGATTGATATGGACGACGGTGTTACGACAGGCTAGGAGCCTAGGTTCTACGACACACCGAAGAGCGTTCGAATAGTTCATTTCCGGGACGAGTATGGTAAGGGTATAGTGCCTGATAGCGACAGCGACTAGAAGGGCTGGTTGGCCGACGCTGATGTACTTGTTATGTGATACCCTGATGATGATATCGATATGAGCTAGAACACAGACATGCTGATAGAGATGTGGCATTTTGTACGATATGGATACAGATCAGCTCCAGCTCAATATACATACCATGTAGCTATGTAGACGATTTCGTGACCCAAGTAGCTTTGCCATCCCTACCGACTCTTCGCATGAGGCGATCCGTACCACGCGTTGTGTGCCCTGATCATGAATGTCGACTTCGAATATGTAGAGGTTCGTGAACAGAGATGGATACCATGTCTGGCTTTTATTCACGTCAGTAGGATAGGCTGGGACAAATAGGCGCTAAATCGAAATGATTGTGCCTTTAGTTTTAGGCTGCATCTCGACCGGACTATAACCACTTAGGCCTCCTTCGTTATCAATCAGGTCCCAAAATGAGCTTCTTTTTGGGTAGGTTGTACTAGAATGATCGGCCACTTTCTCAACATTACCTTGGAACATCCAAGCACAAGGCTTAACGTCGATTACTAGTAGGGTTGTATACGATCCTATAGAACCCTATATGCTCAGGTGTCACTTCAGAGAGCTTCAATTCACAACCAGGTCGCGACTTGTTTGCAGAAGGCAATGATATAGAGACAAGAAGATGTAAAATCGTTGGTAACTCGCTTGAATTGCCAGTTATCACATAGCGTACCTGCTATCCAAGCAAGGCCAAACACCATTAACAGATCTGGCTGGAATTTACCACCACATATGCTCGCTTGCCGTGCAAGACGTGAGAAGGAGCTCGGAGGCTCACCAAAGACTCATCAACAATAAGCTACTTTAAGGAAATCGTGACATCGTGATGTAGCTAGGAAAACAAAATGCCTGGCCCAACTTTTTCTCCTGACTGGTTCTAGCTGCAAAATAATTCCAATGCAATAAACAAAACGATCATATCCTCAATCCAAGACCGACTGGTTCCCCTCGCTGGACAGGTTGTGGAAAAGGTGAGTATAAGCCCATACCACTCTTGCGGTTACCTCTTGGTGTTTTTGGTGGAGGAGTAGGGTAACTTGATGTCTCGATTATCAATGATTCTCGTGATGGAACGTTGATAGTTGGCATTGGTGGTAACGGTGCTTCTGGTGTAGGAGACTTGGTCTTGCTGCTGCCGAATTTCAAAGCTTGGCCTAGACTTCCACTTCTCCTTCTAAGATTTTGGAAAGACTTCTTCGGGTTGATGCTGCGATCATCTTCAACCGTTTGTGGTTGTGGTTGTGGCTGAGGTTGGAGTGTAGATTGTAGAGCGGATCGTGCAATTGACGGAGGTGGTGGACGAGCAGATATGCTTGTGATGCTGTTCTGGCTCGGAAGACGCGCTGTCTGCGGTCGCACTTCCTGCATACGTGCCGTCTGAGGCCTGGGGTCTTGTGGTAATACCCGCGAAAGGTGTGGCTCTGTGAGAGATCTCCTAGGCGATGTCGGCAACGTCTTGTTTGATGTGATTGACAACTGTGGTTGATGTGATGCTGCCGATAGAATGTGGTTGACGCTGTCCGAGGGACGACTCTGATGAGCTGAAGGTAGTGCAGGTACAGCAGGCGGTGGTCCTGATATCGACTGCGGCTTCATGAAGTTCTTGATGCTGTTCATGCGTGCATGCTTGAACTTTTGCAACATTGGTATACTTGATTTTTTCTTCAAGTTGTGCTCAGGCATGGACTGTTCGGAAGAAGGTAGACTTCGCAAGCTCTGAGTTGACGAAGGTTCCATGCTCACGATACTTGCCGAGGAAGGCGTGATGACTTCCAGTGGCTTTGCTTCGGCGGCAAGGAAGCCGCTACCGTTATGAGGTCTTGTCTCTGGCAGGAGCAGAGGTGCAGGTTGTGTTGGAATCTCTTGCTCCGCTAAGGACGCCATAGGCTTCGGCTCGGGTGGATCGATCATGATTGCGCTGATGTTTCTGACTGAAAATCTCTGAGGACCGTGTTCCGAGCTGCCAGTGCTTATGACAGAAATCATGGATGGTCTGCTCATCGGCATACGTATTGCAACAGGCGTAGCAACCTCGATTGGGGAGTAGTCTTCGGCGTCTTCATCGTCCTCAGCTTCCGACCCAGAAGAGCTGTCCGTGGACTCATCTTGCTGTTTTATTGGCTCTATGAATGTCGAGAATCTGTCGTATCTGAAATCGGAGATAGTTGTCAACGAGGCAGCGAACGTCGTCGGCTTAGAAGTTTTGGATTTTGAGCGCTGGGTCTCGAAGTAAGTATGCTTGGTAGCAGTGTCCGTATCAATCTCTTGCTGTGTGAACATGTCCAGCTGCGGCAGATCTGTATGTATTCTGATCTCAACGTTGGGGGATAGGGACTGAGCGGGTGTTGTTACGCTGCATTCAGAAGGTGATTCGGAAGGAGTGTCTGTTGGATCATTTTCGTTCTCGGGTGAATTCGAACGCGACTGGTCAGAACCGGAATCAGTGCTGTAAAGCTCGCTGTATCTGATCATTCTCTTCTGTCTCTCTTCTCTCTGCTCGCGCATAATCTGCTTCTGCTTCTGCTTCTCGCGTTCCTGGATGTTCCTCTTCCGAGCTGTTGCTGAAGCCAAACCCTTTAGCTTCATTTCCTTGTCCATCGTGTTGGCTGCACTAGGTGAACGTGCTCGGCAGAGTAGTTTCCAAGTCGCAAGTCACAGCAAGGAAGAAACAAGCCACAGCGAATAGAATGAATGGGCAAGAGACGGTCGACGAGGACGGTTCTGCTTCAGCACGATCAATCACTGGCACGAACTCCAGTCCTGTGCATCGCAGTCCACCACTGGCTCGTAGAACAGCCAGCCAGATCAAGACTATGGCGGGTGGAGTGATTTCCCACACAAAGGTACCAGGTCTCAAACAGCTAGATTAGTAGGGTCCCAGGTGACTAGTAGTGAGACAGAGGCTGGACTTGGGACGATATCGTAGGTCTATCTAACAATAAGGTCCACGCAGTGGATCAGATCTCAGTGAACGGCAGAGTTCGGAGAATTTAGGTAGGTAGGGTGATGCCGATGCGGACGATGAATTGCTGGAGGTAAAATTGCAGGCTGGAAAGGAAAAAGAGGGTGTTGATCATGATCTGCGCAGAGAACCTTGAAAGTCCGTGATGAGAAGTTGGTGAGTGATGCTGGTCAATCACTGTTTGTTTCACCTTCACATGGTCCAAAGCTTTCTCATAACCTTCAAGCGGTCTGCACTTCTAACAAAGCTAGAGCAAACTGTACCTGCATAATTCACCTGCATGGCGCACATCCAAGCGAAGGCTGCTCGAGCGAAGGCGGCAAGGACAGGAGTCTTGCCCCATATCGTCTCGTCGTGCCGAACACTAGCACACACCTTGCGTGCTCTCTATCAAAAATGAATCGGATCAAGCGAAGACTGAGATTGCAAAATTCAGGGGCATAGTGCTTAAGTTCATCCCTAGCTGCCGAGGCTACATCATTTAGTACGTTTTGGATGATTATTAGCTCGGAGTATCTCCCTCTACTCTCAATCCAGCAAGCACGTGCGAGGTGCGCGGCAGGGATCCCAATCAGAATTCTCCATACAAACCTCCACCGGATCGAGCTTGACGGAGTATATCACAAAGCGCAGCTGCAGCCACGGTCGTCTCCAGTAGTGAGCATTAAAATATATGTACGACCTCGACGTCAATCTAACGTAGTGATGTATAGCTTTACGTAGTATGACTTGAAAGGCACCATCAATCGTATACATAGAAACTAATCTCCATGCCTTGCTTATGGCTCACCACCGATTGTCGGCACAACTGAACGTCAATCACGAACGGCCCGCATAGGCATGTTGGCGCCTGTAGAGCCCTGTCAGATCTGCACAGCAATTTTGACGTAACGTTCGTATTCGCCCTATTTACCTGCAAATCCCTTTTGTGTCAATATCGACTGCAGCGGATGATAAACATTTGCTTGAATGCCTGTGTAGGAACATTGACGGCGCAGGAGCTTTTCACTAGGAGACGATCGACTTCGCTGCACACTTCAATCAAGCAATCATGAATTCGAGTGACAAGGTGCAATGACCTGCGTGACTTCTACCTACGTAGACCAATCGATATATTGGTAATACATCCTTCGTGATTCCCAAACAAGAATTCAACTTCACATCTCTGTCCAACTTTTGTATCTATCATGCCCCAAATTCCAAGTCATCCAACATGATTTGTGAACCATTTTTAAGCAAAATCTCTTGGTTGCAATGCTTCACCATTTAGTACCCTACCAATATGGGTGTTAGCCCAGTCAATGCCCTTGCGTCGCATCTCGATCCATTTCTTGAGCATTGGTACATAATTCAATCGCGCTTTGTTTTTTGTTTGAGGAAGCTTCAGCATACTAGAGACGTCTGATTTCTCGCTGTTGACTGGTCTGGCATTGTCGTTGCAGTCGATGCCCAGGAGGACACAGAATCGCTCGTACTGCTCGAAGGAACTGAAATATAGTTGACCCGCAAAAACTCTAAGTAGTGTCAATGCATTGGGGTCCAGCTTGTTCTGCTCAGTGCGTGCTGACACAGTGTACACATCAAGACCGTCGAATGTTGTCATCTGCTTGGACACTTGCGAAGAGAAAGGCACCAACGTGGCCACTCTGCATCTCCGCAGGGCTGGCATGTAGTGATGTGCTTCATGTTCGCTAAGAAGAATTATATGACCATCGAATCCTTTGAGCAAGAGCAACCATCTAACAGGTCGAAGGAAGTCGTCCATGCCCTTCTTGTTCTCGATCGTGAACAGGAAGTCTTTGGTCGCGAGCAGGATCTTAGGCCACTGAAGCATCGCCGGCTCTTTGCAAAGACTGGTGTACTTCATCAAGTTGAATGCCGACTTGAGGCTCGATGGCATCTTCTGCACAAGCTGATTGTTCTTGATGATGTCCAAAAGCTCCTCATTGATATCGTGGCCAGCTGGTGCCATTCTGATGGGCCGGGAAATCTCCCTCTCCTGTTCCACCTCATGTAATTGCTCACGTTCCTGCTCATTTGACGTAGAGATATCCACCGTGTGCGACAAGTCAAGCTGTGCAACCTTCTTCAGCATTTCTGCAACTTGCGGTTCCTGTTGCTCCTGCCCCTCGAATTCTGACGCATGTGCAGTAGTTCGTCTACCCACCGCGTAAATCTCGTGCACATCATTCACTTCCGGAGTGCGAATTTTGTCGATGTAGGCTGCTTTCTTCGTGACGATGCCTTGCATCGAGACATGCTCGTTAAAGGCACGGTCTCTCTTGTGGAACTCTAGAGCACGTACGGCGTGAAGAGATTGTTGTCCGCGGAGAGCATTGCAAGATTGTTGGATGACCCATTTGATCACATCTGCGCTGTCGATAGTGTCCTGAAGTGTCTTTGAAAGTAGGCCACGAATATCGGTGTCAACCTCCGGACTGCCGAAGAAAATGACCTGCTGCTTGGATGCCAGTTTCCTCAATCTCATACAGCCTTGAACAAGCGAATCTTTCTTAAGGCGGGGACCAAGTAGAACCGCAGCAGACGTGATATCCGGCAGAGCGATATCTGTACCACGAGAGTGATGCTGATCAAGATAAAGCAAGCATACCTGCATTTGATCTTTGAAAGGAGAAGATCGAAAAGCTACAGCATTTCCGTCTCGAGTGACTATCATTCTGTTATCACTCTCAGCGAAATAGACGGCAGCCTTCTTCTCCGGACGACTATGTAGCCACATCAAAGCAATGTCCTTGTTTAGATCGAGAGACTGAGCACCCACGTCGATGATGACACTCACGTTCGGCGCCTTTTCATTGATGAAATGCAGTAGTTCTGGAGTCTCGAGAGTCTGGTTGTGCTGATTGGATGCGCGGAAGTACTGACGATTTCGTTCCTCCAACAGTGTCACTAGAATAGCTGCATCAAAGTGCTTCAGATCAGCAAGATCCTTCTTCGGCATACGAGTTGGCATCAGACTATCAGTTGTGCCGCTGAAGCCTCTAGTCGTCTTATTCACAGTACCAGCGCAGAGATCCCAGGCACTGCTCGATAGTTTGTAGGGATACTCCCGGCAGGCTTTTACATAGACAATGCTTCGTAGAAAGAACTTGATTGTCGCCTTATTCAAATGCAGAACTTCGTAGATGGTTCGAACACATTCCTCGTCTTGCAAATTGATTGCCGATATGCTGCGGTATGACGGTGGTAATCCTGATGCCAAGGTCCAACTGCCATATTCTTCTGCAGGATCTGACAAGCGAAGTAGCATGGTAAGCGCTTTTCGCATATCTTCCAAGCCAAGTCCTTGATAGTAGTACGATAATGCCGTCAATGTGATCATCACTTCACTCTGCGCAAACTCTGCAGCGGAAGATGGCACACTTTTGGCACGGTAAGGCACGGCACTTAGACATCGTGATAGGTCAAGACCAAATTCCACGAAGAAACGCTTCTTCATACTTGCCATCAGATTACCACAAGCAAATAGACCGCGTAGCATAAAAAGGACGACTGCAGAATCAGCATCGTCGATGAGTGGCTGGACAATCACCAGGATTTTCTTGTCAGGCGTGATATCAGTGACGAAGCTTGTGACAGCTTCCTGCATGGTCTTGTCGAATGAATGATGACCAAAAGAGATCGACCTCCCTTGAATGAGCTTCTCTAGCATCATTTGTACAAGTGCATGTTGAGCTTCATCGTTGAGTATGCGGATATGTGCAAAAGTACTTGGTCCACGATCCTTGAATTGCATGCCGTGTGGATGCCTCGAGAACACTCGTGCTGCGCAGGTCTCCATGACATCTAAAACATTCAGCACTACTTCGTATCTGACAGGTGTTTGTGCCAGCTGTCTTGTTGTTCCCACAGCATACACAAGTTCAAAGGCAGTTCTGAAAATTTCATCGACCTCGTCGACTAAATCCGTACAGATATTATCGAGCTCTTTCTGTGCAGCGAGTAAGGCTTGACCAGTCTGATGCTGTCCAGATGCTACTAGGTCATTGCCAATAAGGCGGAAAGAGTTCAGGTGCTCAGCTTGAGTCAGAAGGACCCCTCCTTCGCAACGACATAGAGTCCACAATCGTCCCAGCTGCTGAGCAGTAGAGGCGTTGATAGCAGTTGCACGCGAGAACGGCATGTAGTAAAGTGGGCGCTGCACAAAACCACTTAGGGCTTTAGACAGAGATTTCAAGGTCTCTTTAGCAAGAGACTTGATCACTACCACTCTTACCAAAGCATCCGAGCTATCTTGTAATGCACAGAACAAAGGGGTAATGACAGAGCTCTTCCCGTCACCCATCTGTAACTGAAGAACGCCGTTCTCCTGCTTAAGCATTTCCTTCGTGACGTTGAACTGGACAGGGCGAATGAGTATGTCGTTCTGTATCTCAAACAGCAAATAGTCCGGACTCTCCTCCCAAGGATCCCAGAAGCTATGAGCTGGGTTCGCCACCTCGTTGAGAGCTGCGTGGTAATTACCTCTTTCCATGAAACGGATAAGTCGCTGAATTCGTTGGCGTGCTGCGACTTCTCTGGCGAAACCGATGAGGAATCTTCGCAGATCGAACGGAACCTCTGCGCGTATCTTACGTGACAAGAGCTGTAGCAAAGACGATGTAGTTGGAGATGGCCACAATTCGGCCTGTCGCAGAGCTTGCTCTCCTGGTCCGCAAGGAGTGACCATGTACCTGAACCATCCGAGAAAGTTGTCAATATGCTTCGTGACTCTGCTGAGCGCTCCCTCGAGTTCAGCTATGTTTGGTAGTCGATGTAGTGGCTCTGCTATTGTTCGCTTTGCTCGCAGGGCTGATACGCTATCATATAGCGCACGTCGATATGCTTCAGCATCGAAGTCTTGTGCTCCCATCTTGGTTGTGACAATGCGCTCGAGCTCATCAATGTAAGGTTCCAAATAATCAGTCGATTGTTCTGCGTCAGACAAGAAGTGCTGTGAGATTGAGTTATCATAGAAAGTCAATTCCGGTTTCTTTACGATAGACCCGAACCCTAGCTTCAGTCGTTCAAGTAACGTCGGCACTACTTGCGTAGGAGTAGAAGTGCTCAACATAACTTTGGCGGGTGGAATGACAATCCGCTTTGTGCCATGGAAGATGTTGCTGGGAAATGTAAGTTCTGTTTGCCAGCGACCGCAGTGCTCTCTTAAAGCTTTGTTTTTAACCCATGTTTGGAATCTAGCCTTCAGCAGTGGTCGAGCACGTCGGAGGTCGAAAAGCTTGGTTAGGTCGTTTCG
This sequence comes from Pasadenomyces melaninifex, assembly GCA_022813495.1. Lineage (NCBI taxonomy): Eukaryota > Fungi > Ascomycota > Dothideomycetes > Pasadenomyces > Pasadenomyces melaninifex. The sequence continues at coordinate 61,447 of JAKLMI010000080.1, forward strand.
AGGAACTGTAAAGTCTCCTTCTGACCAAGCATCAGTCATCCTCTGCACGATGTATTGCGACCCTTTGTCGATGTAAGTGGCTTGATCAACCTCACCATCGTCCACTTCGGAGCCGTCCCCATCACCCTGATAATGGTCAGACAAAATTCCTCGAATGTCCTTCCGATTGATTATGTGCCCCGACGACACATCGTACTGGTTCTCTTCCGGCAGTCCAATTGCCTGTACCTTTGAATTCGTGGCAAACGACAGCAATGATTTGAGGTCAGGCAGGAACTCTGGTCGACCAAATGCCATCAAGGACATGGTGAATACAAGCTCGAGCTGACTTCGACGGTCTGATTTGCCGATCAAGAAAGATATCAAGCTAGGCCATGCTCGTGCAACGTCAAATTTGATAAGCTCGCTGATTGTAGAAGGTGCGAAGTCCAGGCTGAAGTCGACGTCGCCACGACCCTTCTTGAACATATCGTAGATGATAGTACCATGCCGAGGCGCACTTTGCCAGTTTGCAACCATGTGGCCGATGCAATGAGATGCCTCAATTTTATTTGCACTCGCGACGGCTCGAGAGGTATATGCAACGTCCGCTCGTGGCAGACGAGCTTCGGCAATGAAGTCTGTCCGATAGAGCTTCTCCCACGACCATTTCGCTCTTTTGGCTAGGCAGAGATCACTGTCATTGCCGCTGCGCAAAGGCAGATTGAAATCCACATCAGTATACAGAAAGCTAACTTCCTGATTTCGTGTAGCGATGCTATGAACGACCTCAAAGAACAAGTCATGCTGGCTCAAAAATGATAGGTCTTTATTCCAGATGACTTGTTGCAGATGTCGTACTTGAGCATTTGGATACCAGGAGCGCTCTGGCGACAAATTGGCAATGTCTTGCAGAATTTCTTGAGACGTCTGGGAGAAAGGCACCAGAGCTTTCAAAAAGCTGTCCCTCAGCATCGTAAAACTCGATTCTGTACCAGTTCTCCCAGTCAACAGATCTGGTTGCGGAGTTGAGGTGAGCGCGTGTAAGTAAGCTTGCCACAGAAAACCTTCGGTTTCGTCCGAGGAAAGTGTTCCCAATGTTGAATCTATTTGATACTGATAATAATTCACGGTCTCAACCTTTGCAGTATCAATTGTGACGATCAGATGCGGCGCGCTACGGGTGAGATTCACTTCGCCATATGGAATCAGCACTCGACGCTTGGGGTTGGAGTCCTCTGAACCGGCGTCTTGCACGATCAGTTTCGACCTCAGACCGTACAAGGTTCGACAGGATTGATCAACGGCTACTGTAGCTGCAAGTTCGTTGCAGGTCAGAAGACCCGAATCCTCGAGAGTGAAGTTGAGCCGATATCTTGGGAGCTGGATTGTGATTGTGTCTGTCAAATACTCTCGTAGTATGTGTACGAAACGCTGTGATTCGATAGGCGCTAGAACTTGGCATATACCCCTGCCAACTTGACTTCTGTTGTCGAGCAAATAGTGCTGTGACGATAGAATGGAATATGCAGCTGTAGATCCTGTCACAGGTACGATCAACCAACGTAGAACAGTCGTATCCCAGGGTGATTCACAGTCACGCAACTCGATTTCGCCCGTTTCAGTGCAAAGCCATGGCACAGTCTCGTGCACGATCCTCTCAGGCAAATCCTTGGTTAGTGCTTTACGCTCGATCGCGGCATATGTTCGCCCCTGGTAGAACGACAAGATATTGAGGTCATCACCATGCAAACTGAGATGCAGCTTGTGTCCCTGGCAATCGTTCGTTGTCATGAAGTCCATGTTCGGCAAATTCGAACATACAACGTCAAGCAGAGCACCGCTAAACACTTGACGAAACAATTCGTGCTCGTGATACTCGGATGGCAAAGTGGAAAGCGGCTTACCTCCGACCAACAAACTGCCTGTGAAAGCATTGTAGTGGATCAATGTTGAGGAACCCTCCCTCTTCGCTGACCACCATCGTCCGCCTGACGAAGAAACCGGCGTAAAGAGACCTTGAGCATCCGATGTTGGCCAAACCTGTCGAATGCCCTTTTCTATTAGGCCTGGCGAAGACTGCAAGATCGACTTTAATTTGTGCTCCAAACGTACTGTCAGGACCTGATCACGTCTTGTGCATAGTCGCAGCCATCTCTGTTCCGTGCCACCAAAATGCTTGTTCAGATCGTGTATAATTATTGAGCTTGCGACCAATTCTGCAACGGCATCGTCATGCTTCAAAAGGTCTTGTATATGAGCTTCATCCACATCCTATGTGGACCGCACAAGCAGTGCAGACTCAAACATTCTCCGACGAGTCTCTGTGGAGGCAGAAATGGTAGTACCTTTACTTCGCTGCTCAGCATACAGCTTCGCCAATCGCGATAACCATCCGAATCCGATTTTGTGAAGACGCCGAAGTAGCTCGATGCACTTGGTAGCGAGATCATTGTCCAAGCCTAGTGAAAGACTCCGCTGGATGACAGCTTTCAGGACAAACGCGGCTGTCGTTTCTTTCCAATTTGCAGCAATATTATCCAATCTTCTTGATGTAATATCAAGAAGAGAAGTGACAAATGATCGATCAAGAAAGTCGAAGTGATTGATGCGAATCGCACTTGCTTCACACTTCGCTTCTCCAGCCTCGTACAGCATGTGTTCCAGAACGATGGCCGTGCTTGAAGACTGCAAGTCGAGTTCGTTGGCGTGTAGACTTCGCAAGAGATTGATGAGCTGTAAGTGTGAACCTGCCCGGAGAAGAGCAAAATTTAGGCCATCGTGAGAACTGATCTCAACAGGAAATGCATCTTGTCTGGCAATGACGTTGTTCGGGAGAGATGTGGTTGACGAAATATATGATTGCCGGGCGTGGTACGGACTGCCATTGTCCAGCTCGGGTTGACAGTGTCGCACAAGGGAAAGCGGTGCATTCTGCTCGGCAGTCCAGACGGACGTGCTATGCAGATCGCACATCTTGAAGTCTGCACCATGTGACAGGAGAATAGCCTCTTCAGGCACATCAATTCGAGACTCGAATCTATGCGTTCTAGAATGAGGTTTCTTCGCCGAAGCCAGCCCAATGCGACGCCTATCACTTGCGAAATAACTTCTAAGTGGTTCATACTGCTTCAGCTGGATCTCGAAGCTCTTGCCAGCTTCCTTTGTCGGACGAAGTATGTCTTGGAGCATGAACCATGTGCTGTCCATCCATACGGCAGCAGCTGCATCTGGCTGAACATCGTAGAGTATAGCTTTTTGCGATAGAGTATTTGAGGGCAAAATTTCTTCGTACTTCTCGATTGTCATCGCTAGAGCCGCATTGTATTTTGCACATCGGATGCACTTGAAGTCGTGCTTTTGCCTGCCAGTGTCCCAATACGTGAAGATGTCGCAGTCTTCATCGTCGTATTGAAGCATCTTCCGCTCGAACTCCGCCTTTTGACGATCGAAGTCCACAATTTTCTGCTGTTTTGCTCTACTGTTCTGGAGCTGCACCTGTCGCAAGAGCCCCTGCAATGAAGGGGATTGGTCAAAGAAGCGAACAGCAAAGCTTTTCGAGCTAATTGACCCGTACATAGACGGCATCCCGTCTTTGCTCTGTTGATGTCGTGCCTCCACATATTGTTCAATCGCCCGGAGTCGTGTCATTTGTGCTAGCTTGGGCAGTACAAGAGGGTCGAAGATGTCCGAAGGAATCTCCGGCGAGTAGTCTCTGAGCATTGGGCAAAGCTCGACTGACATACGATCCAGAACCATCCACAGCTCAAAGACTGTGAGGAGTGCACCTGACATGAATTCCGGAAAGCTGGAGAATATTGGTTGTGCCGCTCGCCAGAACGTGCTCATCAGCTCTGCTACCTGTTTACAGTTTGCGACACTCGCTGCATTTGACTTCCTCCAACCAGCGAGGTTCTTCTCTACCCACATCTGGACAACCACGACGACTTCGAGACTGTTTGTGTCATTCGCTCGCAGGTCGGTCAGCGAAGGTAGCTTCTCTGGAATGAGTAGAAATGGAGTTGATCTAGGGCATTCGAACTGTACTATAGCTCTGCTCTGATTGTTGTTTGCATACTTTGCAAGTCGAAGGAGCTCATCATGGCTGTTCTGGAGGTGGTGCTGGTTGCTGACGACATCTGTTGTTATAGGCTGAATCCTCAGCGCATCACGTCTCTGGATGACTTCGAAGTTCCGCTTGATTGACTGCTCCAAAGCGCCAATAGCGCTGAGCAAAGAGTTCTGCAGGGGTTTTGGCAAGTCTGATGAGGATAGCTTGGCAGCTCGTCTACCGAGCTTGGCACGCATGACATGCGAGTACTCCATACTGATACCTTTTGCGACGACCTGCACGCATGACATGCGAGTACTCCATACTGATACCTTTTGCGACGACCTGCACGCACACATGAGACAAGAAACCAGCCATGAATTGTTTGTAAAGCTTGTGTCCTGTCTCTACACCATATAAACGAACAATAGCCAACTGCAGAGCAACCTTGATGGCTGCGAGAACTGCCGATCGTCTCCATGGCATTTTCTTGGTGTAGTTGACATCGTCCTTCGTGCGCTTGAAGATCGCTTCAGGCTTTGCCATGTGCCCTAAATTTGCCAAGACCGCGTTGAAAAGCCAGTTGAGAACGAGTTTGGGATTTTTGGTCTCGCGTGCCTCCTCGACCTGTTGTCCAGCCTTCTGTACGTGCTCGTATGATTCTGATACCACGACTTCTTGTGATAGCCGATGCAGATTATGAGCCAATGTCTTAGTAAAATCTTTCTCTTGCATTGTAGTCATTAGGATGTCTATGGTACGAGTAGGGAAACTGCGGACCAGAGCATCTTTGGCACCGAGAACACTTTCGTGCTTCGCCAAAATCTCCCAGGCCTCGAACTTAGTGGTGTTCTCCAATCTTGAGAATAGAACTGCTGCATTTTGCTCCTGTAATACAATGAGAAGCGTGGCTGTTCAGGATTAGCATGATGCGCGGTTGATTTTCGGGACACATACAGTCAAGTTTCATGTCCCCGATCGACTTTGCTATCGTCTCCTTGCAAGCTACTTTTTCCTCCCAGATAACTGACCAGGACCTGATGCTAGTGAGGATGTGATTCCACCGTGAGTCATCACTACCGTCAAGGCTCATCTTGAAGTGCTTCGCGCTCGCTAAAAGCAGGTCGAATGCAGCGTCGATGCCTTCCTCATTGTGGTTCTGTTCTGGAACTTTAGGTGGCAAAAACAAATGATCGATTAGAAACTGTGCCTCAGCAAGAGTCAGAACACGCCCTGCCGAGGCCATTGTTGCTATGCTGGTGAGGTTTGACAGAGTTTGAAGAGAGGGTGGTGGTCTATGTTAGTTAGTTATCAGGTTGACATTGATGTGAGGTGATTTTCAGCATTGAGCTGACAAAGTATCAAAACACTTGGGATCGTGTGAGCTAGCGCGTCGCCAAGACCATAACAAAGCACGAAGACCCGAAAAGTGAAAGACGCAGTCGAGCGTGAAAGAGAAGTGAAAGACTAAAATCAAAATTGAACTTAACCAGCAATACCACCTGGCCCATACGCCACTGGAACGACCGTAAGTGCTTCGACCGACGCGCTTCGTACCATAACTCACGCCTCATTTAGCATTTTACAATCCGGTCGTGTTGACCATCCTTTCCCTCTGTTGTTCATGTAGTAAATTTGAGTATGGTGATGGTTTCTGGACATCGAGAGCAGATTAGTGTCATCCTACCGTTGATCCTGGGCACGCAGAATCCGCTGAGGTCTGATCATGATCTGGGCTTCCAGTAGGAGACATCTACAGTCAGCATGGCGATGGCCAGCTCGTTCGTCTCATCGCCTTGAGCTCTACATGCCACGACGTTGAGGAATTCAAGGTGCACGTGACTTGAGTTAGTACGGTCGTACTTAACGACAAGGATGCAAGTATCGCACCAGGTGACGATCGGATGTTCATTGTCTGCTCAGTCATGTTAGCAGATGGAAACCTTGACAGCGCAGGGTATGCTTCGGGACGACGCAACGATGTTCGAGGGACTAGCACGTCGACTGCGTCTCGAACGAAAGGAGATTCGGGCGACGTAGAAATACCTAACCCCATTCATGTCGAGCAGCCTACACCAACTCGAGCATCCTTTGACCTCGGGGAAGATGGTGAGGATGAGTACAATGAAGAGAAGGAAGAGGTAGATGACGATGAGGAGTTTGAGTCGCATTACTCTCGGCACAGTTCGCCCGCCTCTTCGTCTAGCGAGGAAGATGAGCACGATGAAGACAATGATCTGAATCTGGATGAGGTGCACCGAGTCAACTCAATGCCCGCAGCAGTCAGCAACAGTCATGGTCTACCTACTGGCATGCATATGTCACGGTCAACTACAGCACTATCTAGTGCGCCTCTAATGCTTCCTCCATTCTATGGTCGACCAGCAGTTACCCACCTGCCTCCCTCACCATCGCTAACGTCTTTGCTACGCCCACCTTCCTTGCTCAATCGAAGCACAACATCGACACGACCCACAAGTCCTGACTCTAGTGATGCTGAATTGACACCAAATGATACGGAAGCACAAGTTGCACAACAGGCTCGGAGAGCGAATCCAGTGCCGCCGACTGCGCCGAGGGTGCCTACGTATGAGTACTATGGCTTCGTGCTCTATCTTGCCTCGACTCTGGCCTTCGCTATGTACATCCTGTGGTCATATTTGCCAAGCCCATTCTTGCATGCAATGGGCATAACATATTACCCAAATCGGTGGTGGGCGCTTGCGATACCAGCTTGGATAGTCATGCTGCTGATCTACATTTACATTGCTCTTGCATGCTATAACGTGGAATATCTTACGCTCGGGTTTTCGCGAGTAGAGACCATGGTAGATGAAGCAGGTAGTGTCGCCATTCTAGATGAAAATGGTCGCATACGGAAAGGAGGCAGTAAGAGGTATATTGCTGAGCTGGAAGAGAAAAAGCGAAGAGAAGCCCTGATGCAGTCCTGGGACCGAAAAAGGAAGGGTGGTAGTGGCAGGAATTCAAGGAAAAGAGGCAAGAAGGATCGGGAGAGGGATGAAATCGACGACTGGTGCGGCTATGCAGGTCAGCTTAGTGAAGATGGCAATGGTGTCGCTTCGGGCCTTAGCTGGAGACAAATATGGAACGAGGGTACTGATGCTGTTTTGGACGTGCCTTTAGGAGGCGTGTGTGAAGTGCTTTATGGAGAGGGTCGAGATATGTTGTAGATGTCTATTACGAGCAGTGCGAGTGGAATAAACTCGAGCACGGTATCTGTGGTTTTTTACAGCAGGCGCGATTAACTAATTCATGGATGCATCTGCAATGATATTATCCGGGTTGTGCGAAGAACTTCATGCAAGGATGTCGCTGACTACTAGTACTCCCAATCGTCGTAGCTGCACAGAGGTCAGTTCGTCCATTCGCAGGTATGCCCAGGGTCTCTAGCTTCGCACTATTATGCTGCATGCTTAGCTCTCAATGCCAATGCTCACTAATCAGCTTTTCATCCGGCTATTGGTAGTTCTTGCTTCCACATGCACACTCAAGAAATCCACCTTGTCCTCAAGGAAAGGATGATCTTGGTCAGCTGCAGGCATGTTGAAGGCAGAGCCTGATCAGTGATATGGCGCACGAGTTCCAAAACGATTTCAGAATAGTTTTACTTGTAGTAGTTGAAGCAAAGGTGTTCGAGGTCATTCACACAAGTACCCCAAACTCCACGAGGCAATCTCAAAAACGCCGACGCGTCATCCAGTGTCTCGAGCCAGAACAGACACGAGATCTCGATATCGGTGCTGAGAAGCAGTGTTTCTGACTAGACTTCTCGAACAGGCAAACACACATATCAGTCATTTGTCTAGAGCAGCGTAACTGTCAGCAAGACGTAGGAGGAGCTCAGAACGTCTTTTGCATTGTTACTATTCGGCATCGGGGATAGTGGCCAAGCCTATACCAGTCAGCAAATCCGTAGTGGATCTCTCTGACGCTTCAGCGCCGGCGCTCCCTAAAAGTTTAGTAACCACCCAAAGGCCTGTCGAGTCTTTCGCTTCGAGGTTGGCTCTTGGAGCGGGAAAGCAAGCTGTGCGTGTTGTCCAGTGCTCTTTTGCGACAATCCCTTCGTCTGAGCATTGTGAGTGAGAATTGACAGCATCAACAATGTTTGTGACCCCAAAGTGAGAAGAGACTCAGCCTTGAGCCGCATCGACAACGCGATCCGCAAAGAGCATCTGATAAGCGAGTGCCATGGCAGACCGCAGCCCTCCACCCGCCATCTCTGTCACAAACTCGAGCTCCTCTCCTGTGACACAGACCACAACGACGACGTACACAATCGGCGGACGACGCAACAGAGGAGGTACCACATCTAGTACAGCCAGCGGCAACAATACTTTGAGACCTACAACTCCGACTAGTAACAATAATGATACAGAACCGTTTCCTGCACTATCTCCAGGCCCGACAAATGTCCCTACTACGCCTGGGCTGTCCCAGAAAAGGTCGAATGAATACTTCGGCAACACGCCCCTGCATTATCAAGTACGGACAAGGCCTATCAGCATTCGAAGACTACCATCCAGCTCGGACGTGCAGCAAAGTTCTGGGCGGGGGCGAGGAGGCTCGGGTTTGACGAGAAGAAGGACCAATACAGGACCGAAAGAGCAGCCCTCCGAAAATGCAACCGCTGGTCTTGCAGGTCTACCCGGACATTATGAAATTGGTGCCCAACCTGGTGGAATGGACACGATTCGGGAAGGAGAGACAGAACAGCACGGCCAAAATCGTTTGTCAGTCGACAGCGCAGGCGAGAACACAATAGGCCGTTCCGGCAGTACCAGGCTGAGGCGAGCTAGTAATGCCGCTCGTTCGATTCTCAGCAAGCTCAGCGATGATCCAGAAGAAGACAGGCTGCGAAGGGGGAGATCGCAGACTGGTCGTGGGAACCAATACGAGAGCGATGTCGTTGACTATCTAGACGTTCTTGGTGTGTATTAAACATTGCCTTCCTGTTACGAGTAGCTGACGTTTGCAGATCCTGAAGTCTCGACACTGACCACCTTGAATAATGTTCAGAATGCCATGTTCGTGCCAGATATTCCATTCTTGAATAGGTACATCAACCGACGACCGACGTACGAACTGTCCAGTCGTCCCAGCCGGATCACTGAGGCTTCAGAAGCAGATAGAATGACTCCTCAAGTTACACGTCAAATTTCGAGAGTCCCATCTCGAAAGCCTCTGCCACCAACGCCGGGACCCCCTGCAGTGCCCGCGAAGGGTGCAGAGCAAGAATTAAGGATCGCAGAGCGTGGCGATTCAAAAACACCTGAGCCATTTGGCTCTACGGATCAGTTGAACAGGACCTTCAGCATTACTTCACAAGTAGAAGACGATCATTATGCCGTGCTCCCTCACGGCGTTACCTTGGAAGGCTGGACCGATGAAGATGTCGAAGCTCTTGATGATTATGTGCGTCACATGCTTCATTCACGTAGAAGCAGGTTCAAACGTAGCATGAAGGGTTTCGGCAAGTACATTCGAAAACGTGAGCTTCCTCTGCTTCTCCATTTTTGACTCACTAACAATTTTGTAGCACTCGGCTTCTTTGTCACTTTGTACGCCTTCCTTATCACGATCTTCGGTCTTGTTTGGGTTCTTTTCCTAATCGGCTGGATATCACTGGGAAACAGGAAAGATTACATTGTTCACATCGTTGACAGTGTCCTTGTCGGTCTCTTTGCAGTCATGGGTGATGGTCTAGCACCTTTCCGTGCCATCGATACCTATCACATGATCTACATCGCCCATTATCATCGCTTGTCCTGGAACCTTCGAAAACAGAAAGGTCTGCCTAAGCTTTCCGATCACAATGACCTCCCAGAAAGAACGCAGAAAGAAGTTTGCTCCGATGCTGAAGCTGGGTTTGAGAAGGAGACCGACGCAGACTGGGAATTCTCTGTCCTTACGCCTGAGCAGCAAAAGAAGCTTGTTCACCACCAGAATAAGTTTTCGAAGTCGCACTCGTACTACAGACCACACGAAACCACAACACATTACGCTTTCCCTCTCAAGCTCCTGATCACAATCATATCTCTACTCGATCTTCATTCGCTGTTGCAAATCATGCTTGGTTCATTCACCTGGGGCTGGTCCTACCATACCCGACCAGAATGGATCACAACTGTAATCCTGTCCATATCCATCTCAGTCAATATAACTGCAGGCATCCTCATTTCAGTCGGCGACAAGCGAACTCGAAAGAAGGAAGTCCTACTTCGCATGGCTCGTCAAGGTCTGACGGAGGAAGCTATGCGTAAGGTCGAAAAGCACAAACGCGAGAACGAAGAAGACACAACACACCTTAAACCTAGTATTGCACACACCCATGAGATGAACGTCCGACAAGGCGTGGTTGAGCCTGAAGGTTCAGAGCCGTTCATTACGGGTACGCAAGAAGTCAAGGAGAAACTCAAGGGCTACAAGACAGACCACGACAGCGACGAGGGAGAGAGCAGCAGGAGCAGGAGTAGAAGCAGTAAAGAGAAGAAGAACAGAGAGAAGGACTTGACAAAAATGCTTAGTGGTGGAGACGAGGCTGATGGTTTCCGGACACCCTTGGAAACGCCGAGTAAGTTGGAATAGGACTCTACCGAGCTGCTTGGTTAATCGAGTTGAGGCTTGTCATCTACTAAAGCGATATGGTCAATTTAGCGTATTGTCAATTAATATTGTGTTCGAGC
>JAKLMI010000081.1:0-71329 GCA_022813495.1 Pasadenomyces melaninifex
TGACATGTGAAGCGTACCCTCATTCTCGGCCTTTTCTCAACACGGTCGCTGGAAGGACGCAAGGATGATTTCCAATCTGAGGGGTCTAATGGTAAGTTATATTGGGCGAACACAGCTCGCGCATTCTCGAACGATTGCTTTTCGGAAACGATTTGCCTGGTGGTGGGCGCAAAAGGCAGAGGTGTGCTAGAACAGTTAGTCATATCTTCGAGTCTTTCAACGCCAACATACTCTTCTTCGAAATCTTCAGCGTCGTCAACTTCGATTGCGTCCACGGCTGAAGGTAAGGGTTCTATTCGAGGTTGCTCTTGTGACTTTTCTCCTTTAGGAGACTGTGCTAATTCGGATGGGTTCGTACCCTTTGTGACAACGACGACGCCTTCACTCTCAGTATCGCCGGACGCAGCTAGTCGTTCTTCGGGTAACGTCGCAGATTGAGCTGACGATGGCGAGGATTCGGTCCTCGGTTGTGCAGACGATGATGATAATGCAGTTGCTGGTGCATTCAGTTCTTCTCTATTGCGATTTACTTCTGGGTCTTGCGAGTCATCAAGTCGAGGACTCGAAGCCTTTATGCTCATGGTTGCTTTTATCCTGTGCCACAATCTCAGAAAACCCTGTCTCTTCTTAATCGTTGTTGATGTTGAAACACTCTCCATATCCTAAGCATTCAACGAGCCGCCATGAGATGCTTCAAAACAATAGTTCACGTTGGTTCCAGTCATCGACGTGTTGGTATTGGCAGAATGTAGAAGATCTTAGATCGTGAAATGTGTAGTGCTGTGTAGCATTAATTGGACCGAGCTACCCACCAACTTCGACTGGTCCAAGAGGTTACAGAACAGCTTCTCGCGAACTTAGCGACGCTGAAAGCCTTCTAAAATGGCTTGCCGCGATGTACTGTCGAACTGAACAGGTGTTGCGAACGTTGAATGTCTCAGCAGAAGGTAGACAAGCAGGATTGGAATTCAGCTTTCAATGTTGGGTGGGCTGTAGAAGCCGAAGCTCAGAAACCAGGACTCGAGATTCCACTCGCTGGACAGCAAGATCAGCGAACACTGCGTGTTGAACTAGTGCGAAGCGATATTTACGTTTTGGTGTTGTATCGAAAATGAAGGAGATGTAGACGATGAAAAAGCGAGGTTTTCGTAGTAGTGTATGACACGCACAGAAACGTGGGAAGACAAGTCTTGCAAGTGTAGGATTGCATTCGACGATACTGGTAAGCCTACCCAGACAAACTCTGTACGCCGAGCGAAGCGACCGCCGTAGCGCTGGCCTTCCACAATGCAAATTAAGGCAGAGGAAGAGGTTCCGAGGTGGAGAAATTGAATCATGGTCAGCCCACGAGCCATAGATGCAGAGCCCAAGCACCTTCGCGTCGGGCCCGAAAGGCTCCTTTGTTCAAGGATCTATCAAATCAGGATTTGATTTGAGTTCCGCTGAAGAGCCCGGTATCTTGGAGCCATGTCTTAGCTGGATCGCATAGCACTTCTGGACAAGCGCTTTGACCATTATTATTGCAGAGGGGCTTAAATGTACTGACAGCTGCCACTACTAGCACTTCGTGTCTGCGAAAGCGCTAGCTCCGGTGCATTCTAATAGTGGTTCCCGGACCTGTCTTGCATTTCTGACAGCTATCCGCTGCCTTGGAGCAAAATCTTCTGCTCATGAATACGACGCAGGCATGGTAACTTCCGTTTGACGCTGTTTCGCGTGGTACAGGAGGATGTGTCAAAGCACTTGGCAGCGATCATGGAATGATCGAACGCGATCGTTACGCTTGCAATTCAAGCTGCTGCTAGTTCGACCCCGCCTAAACCACCTGCTCCTTGACCGAATTTTCTTCATCAGATATGCAATTGGCATCATTATTGAAGATAAATTGTCGTTAAGCCCAGCATGTAGATCGGAGAGCAGTGTTTATCAATCCTCAGTATCATCTGTACAAGACTGGCAAGATAATAATGTCATCAAGCGAAGTGACGGCATGTACGAGTATCAAGAGAGCTATTAAGTTTGTCATAAAGTCAAAACCCTAGACCAAACCTAGCGCATCGTCTATCGATGCCTTTGATCCAGACGAGTTTCATGACTCTGCTTCTGTTGCAGGCTTTGGATGTAGCTAGTCATGTGAACTTTGTTATATGTTGATTGGAAGCTTTTATGCCGTATACCCTGATGCATCTGAAATGCACACTCCCGACTCGAGCCATATTGCTTTGGAAATGCCGGGTCTCATGGCGGGTAAATAAGCATGCGGCTTGAGTCTCGGATTACCGCCATTATTGTATCTCGAATGTCGACAGCATACAGCAGCAGCAGACTGATCGACTTCGCATTGAAAGATTCCTGATCAAGTGTGAGCAGCATTCATGGATGAACCTGTCGGGGTGACAATATGATGAAGTTGATACACGCAGCGATCTCCATCTTCGGTAAACCAGTGATGGTTCGCAGCTTCCTAGTGAAGGACTCGCTTTGTTGTATACGTTATCTGCTAATCCTCACCAGCCAATCTTTTTTCAATATTTTCGATATCGTCGGTGCTTTCGACCTCGATTACTCTGTTGACCTCCGCCTGACTTCGCATCAGCTCGACCGCGCCAGCATAGGACATTCTTTGATTGGGATTGCAGTTCTCTGGCAAGTAGTACAGGAGTACGTAGGGTACCGAGAGACGCCCGGACGGCTAGATTAAGAAATGATGGTCAGTCAGAGAACCTGTAACACGTAGGTGTGCAGCATATAGTCGCTCGTACGCTTGTATACCACATGCCTGGGCCAGAATTCGACTGTTCGTATTTTGACCAAGTAGAAATAACTCACCAAAGTTAGTGGGTATGACAATACAATGTAGCGTGGTGACGAGTCCGGTAGTTCGTCAGCCAGGTCTTGCAGGTTGGAAAATGTATCATCGCCGTCTGCTCTGACTTCTTGACTCTTCATATCAATCATGTCTGTGCACGTCAATACAACTGGTTCAGTGAGAGTCTTCTTCACTACTAGTAGACGGTCCCCTTGGACTAGCATGCTGCCCGATAGGCTATTGCTCAGGAGAAGTCTCGTCTTCACTTACATATTCTCGCTAAAGGAGTTTTAGCTCTCGATGTTCCCAGCCGAAATTTTCGTAAGGCATCTTTGGTCTCTTGTGAGAAGGTGTATAGACTTCCTGACTGGTGGCATAACAAGTCAGGCTATTGTATCTCGGATTCAGGCTCGATGAGCAACGATTACCATTTTGTGCAGTAGCAATTCTGCGCGACCCAATATGAGGATTATACTCAATCCAATCCTGGAATTGACCTTAACAAGGAACAGCTGTTTATTTACGATCCCCAACGAAGATCACTTGATTCACGCTGGAGGCTGTAACGGCTCGAATATCGAATCGTGTACGATCGAACGGGATTGCGGTATCAGTCCCTGGAGCTATGTCTTTGTGGAAACAAGTCTTATGAACTACTCGTACTCTTGCATAGCGAGACAACATCAAGTACACCAATATGGAGCACTGGTGGGTTCACGTTTCGTGAGTTAAGTTGTGATCGTCTCAAACGAAGTTCTTATGACGTAGCCTGGTTTCCAGCTTATGGCCTGGGGCTGTTATCAAGGCAAGCACGAATCTCTCTTTACTGGCCAGTATTGTCAGGGAAGAAGTCAAAACACACGCATCTGCCACCACAACAAAGAAGCCAGTTAACGATGCTCATGATAGAGTAAGAGCTGTGATCACAGCTCATCGTGATAGCAAGCCTACCGAGCTGCTCCATAGCGATCTCAAAATGATGACGCTTGCTGCGCTCTAGAACTTTGACTCCAAACAAGCCACCAAGCTGTTCACGCTGTCCTTCTATTTCACTTTGCTGACCTTGTTGATACTGTTGATAAGCGTAACACAGTTGACCCCATGTTCTCACGCCTGTCACAGCTCGCAAGACACCTCTCAAAACCGCTACCCAACTACGCCCATCGATCAGCCGCAGGTGGAATTACTGGTCCTAGGATGACTTCTGCGCAAGCCGCGAACAACGTTCGCCAAATTCATACAGCAGGATGTCTCATCATCGGCGATGAAGTTCTCGGAGGAAAGACCGTGGATACGAATTCTGCTTATCTAGCCAAGTTTTGTTTTCAGCTGGGCATTAGCTTGAAGCGAGTAGAGGTCATTCCTGACGACGAATCTGATATAATTGAAGCTGTAAAACGTAAGTGGGACACTATATTTGATATCTGTAGCATATTGCTTAACATGGGTGCAATTAGGTATGTCTCAAAACTACGACTTCTGCGTGACGAGCGGTGGAATTGGACCAACACACGACGATATAACCTATCAATCCATAGCTAAAGCCTTTGGTCTGCCACTCAAATTACACGAACCGAGCTTCGAGAAGATGAAGAAATTGAGCAAACCGCACAAATCGCAGCCAAATTTCAGGTGGGATGAGCCAAGTCCTGCTCTTACTGCTAAGTTGAGGATGGTGGAATTACCTTACGATGAAAACAAGCCAGACGAGGAGCAAGTTATCTTCGCCAACGATGATCTTTGGGTCCCTATTGCTTGCGTTAATGGCAATGTTCACATTCTACCTGGTGTGCCCAGATTGTTTGAAGCTCTTCTTGAGGGAATGAAACCATCAATATCTTCACGAGTAGCAAATCCTGAAAGTGGGAATTATCGCATAATAATAAGCACGCCACTTGCCGAAAGCGCTGCAGCAGGATACCTCACGGAATTGTCTCAGAAAGTGGCAGGACGGAACATCAAGGTTGGCAGTTATCCACGTTTTGGTAAGAGCAGGAACGTTGTGACTTTGGTAGGAACGGACAGAGAGTACATGGATAGTCTCGTCCCGGAGGTCGAGCAAGGCGTGCAAGGTAAACGAGTCACGGTTGAGGGTGAAGACGACAGTGATAACGAGGAAAACTCGAAGAAAGATCCAGATGCTTGAGAGGCACATGTCACGAAAATCACGGAGAGACCCAGCAACGCCGAAGCGACAGAAGTTCGCACGCCGACATGTTCACGGTACACTCGTTGAACCAGGGACCTACGAAGGGGAATGCTCCGCGATGTAAATGCGCATGTGTGGTTAGATCCCTGACCGGACGAATTCCTGCCGAACAAACTCCGCCTGACGAACACGAGTCAGAATGCTTGAGTCGTACCGGGGCAACGTCTTGACCTTGAAATTCTGACCTCTGCTATCGTGACCAAGCATTCAGGCACAAGGGGAGATAATGATACTGCCGCATCGGCAATTGCGTTGACGTGTCAGGCTATAGAGATTCTTGTACGAACGCATATGGAGTGACATGATAAAACGGGAAGATCTGGCAGCACAGCCTATCTGGGCCACACCCCTTCAGTAGGCCAATTTTATACACGAAGGATGCCTTCTGGCATTAGGACAGTTGCATCGATTTGTAGTGGTCAATAGAGCTTGAAAATGTTTATACCTAAGTATACAATAGCATGAGGGCAACGGACTTGACTTGCACTGTACATTGCTAACGAACATCTGCCCCAAAATAATGCTACGTAATTCACCTTTGGAAGCAGCTCAAGCACGTGCAGCTGTCAGACACTGTGCTTGTGACAAAATTCCGGCTCCAATCTCTATAAAATTTCCCCGAGCTCGAGACCTTCAATCTACCAAGGGTGTGGGCCAAAGCTATTATGAAGTACATTGGTTCTTGGGCAACAAACGGCAGATATGTCACTATTTCGATACTTCAGAATCATCCAATAAAATTGGGCTTGCACTGCTTATGCTTTCTCAGGTACTCACGTAGAAGTAGGTTTGCCCATGAAGGAACCAGATAAATTCCTTCACCACGGATCCGTGCATAGCGGAATGTAAATTTTTGGCGACCGCAAGTGCATATGCAGCTAAATATTGTCGGAGCTGTAAAGTACACATGAAGATCCCATGACCACAGCTCAACCTGAGATTTACGCGGAAGGACACATTACTACACCAGCAGTGTGCTGACAGGCTCCGTCACAATGATATGTACGACTGGCACAGATGTGTCTCCTTTGTATAATCCATGCTTTTGGCACACTTATTTTGTGATTATACCAAGAAATCGAACAACACCAGTAATAAGATGAGCTCATCCCCTTGTGCCACTTATGAAGTCTGAGAGGTCGAGACCTTGCACGAAGACATTCAAGTGCTACTCCAATGTCGTAGACTACAAACACCTGGAGAATCGTTTCAAGTGACTTCGTCGTCGTTCAGTCAGATCATAATCTAGATTACCCACCAGAGAGACCTCGAGCTTTCGCTGCAATAATAAGAACCACGACGAAAAGAACAAGACTGTCATGCAACTTCCGTTGGCAACTTGGCTAACCTGGCTCGCCTGGAATTGAGCGGACGATCATCTAATTCTGGGGTCGTCTCTAAACTTTATGGAGTGATTACGGGGTCTAGCTCGTATACGGAGTACCTACTAGGTAATGCTCGTCTTCTTGACTCGCGACAGAGAGAACGCATGATAGTATTTCCCTCACCTCTACTTGTCTTCTATGGAGCAATGCGTTCACCTAGAGCTCAAAATAGTCAAGATAAATGTGCTCGAGCTGAACGCTCTGCTCGCTTGTGGGGCGTGGTCAATAACGCTGGCGATATCACAGAGTGTTCTGTTCAAATATCGTGCTTTAGGTCGACCAAAATGCACGATCGAGTAAGAAAAATTGTCAAGCCTCAGAAGGAGTAACCTCGACCTGTTCAGGCTACTCACTACGGAGTACAAAGCAACTGGAGGAGCCCTGGTGATGTGAAGCTCAAGCATCATTTGCTAGAGTCCACGATGCTCTACTAGTGTTCTCCAAATCGACGCGTGGCGATGCAGAATCCGTGCTGAATGGTTCAAGCCAAACCCTGCCATACTCCTACTGCTGTGGCCAGGCGCAAAACGATAGTCCTGTATCGTCGCAGCTAGTCTAGGCTGTGTATCGCCCTGTCGTGGTGCATCTTGTCCTTACGACTAGTGAGCAGAGCGAAGGAGACTGTTCCTTGTGAGCTTTCCTGTTGGAAGCTGTCGAATGGTTTTACACAGCCAGATCGTCTCAACATATAAGCAGTCCGTTTCAAGAACGCTCGTGCATGCTGCCGATCCTAGAAAGCACTGACAGCACAAATGATCTGTGGCTTCGAGATCGGCACGCTCTTGAACGTTCATCTAGGCTTCTCCAGACAGCGAGTCCAAGAACTGGCTCCATCAGTGATGAATGGTTGCGCTAAAAGCTGGAGCTGTTTTTTTGCGAACCTTGTGGGCTTGCACTACTTGCAGAAGGTGCAGCAGCTAGCGATCTAGCGGTGCCAAGACCGACCATTGATTCGTTCGTGAGAAGCACTTCTACCTATTCTGGCTAATGCAGAAGTATATCGGCGGCGCGCTTCGATGTCTGCATTCGCTGCTGGCCGCTCCTGTACTCTGTCGCTCGTGTTCTGTGGTGTGTGCCAATAATGAATCGTTGCTGAACCGTCGTCCCGTTTCAACTTTGCAGATGCCTCGAATCCGGCTGAGAAGAAGTTGTTGAACAGACATTGCTCAAACCTCACTCAGCTGTGACCAGTGAGAGTACACTGAAAGGTATAACCAGGCTCATTCTATTCATCCTTCACGCTCACCCGCCGAGTCGACTAACGGGAACCCTGCTTGCTATTACCTCGACCAACCAGAGGAGTGTTTCTTTGGCTAGTGACGTTGGTCTGCCATATTGGATACAGCTAGATAGGTACACAATCAGCAGCTGTCAAGTGCTTGGAAGACTCGCGCTGGCCATCTTCTGCACCTTCCGCTACATATACTAGGACGAGGACAATACCGAAAGAACCCAGGCAGGCCTGTATACCAACCAGAACACAAGCTTATACTATTCCGTCTTCAACAACAGCAAGTCGTGCATCGGAGCGAAGTCTGAGCTCTATTGCTATAAGGCTGCTTGTGGAAAGACGATATTCCAGCTGACACATCTCGTTGTTGTCTTTGACATTCTACTTCTACTGTACATAACTCGAGCTTCGGTTGACCGCAAGCTGGACTACGCTTTTAATATTGACAATTCTGCTTGACTCGCTGGACGAGGACAACTACGCCCATAGGAGCCGCAGGAAGGTGCTTCATTCGACTTGCCGTGCGTGAGAACTGAATCTGTACCAACAGCTAGTCAGTCTTGCTTTCCTTCATTACCCGCAAGCACAAATTCCGCCGCATGCTGCATCACGACAAACCCAATCCACAAGGTGTAATTGCTAGATCTGATACATCACCGGACGAATCATAATCACCAAATTGAAAATGGGTGAAAATGAGCACGAGCCACACGAGGCTACAGATGCCACGGAGACTGTGCCCATGTCGTCCACTAGCTCAGAAGCTCCAAGTGCGAACAAAGATCCTCAACCCGAAGGTAAGCATGCTTGAGAACCATGCATACCTACATCTGCTAACTTTGACAGCACAACCAGCACCGCCGAAACCAGCCACTATACCTACCTTTCCTCCACCCAAGACAGACAAGCCCAGACCGCATGTGTGTCTCACTTGCACACGATCCTTCGCAAGACTTGAACATCTGAAAAGACATGAACGTTCACATACGAAAGAGAAGCCTTTTGAATGTCAGTCATGTACGAGGTGTTTTGCAAGACGAGATCTGCTGCTGAGGCACCAACAAAAGTTGCATTCGAGCACCACTCCGTCTGCACGTCCTCGCAATGGACGACGAGAGAGCGTTGCAGGAGTCACTGGGGGACGAGTACGTAAGAACTCAGTTGCGAGCACAGTAAACCAGGCCATGCGCCCAAGAGCCAATACTCTCAGTCATATCGATGCTTCAAAGTTGGGTGGGATATCAAACGGCGGATTCCAACGCCCTTATGTTCCGCTTCATAGCCACCACAATAGCTTCAGTACCATGTCGAATATGGCGCCCTTCGGATATAGAGGTATGACAATGCCTTCTGCATCTATGAGTGGACTACCACGTCTCAACACAAGTGCTATACCCGCAGGTCTTTCTAGTGGACTTCGCACAGCGCCTCCCTTCGGTGGGTTTCCAACCGAGTTTGACTTCGATATGGCTGTGTATGAGGTGGACGGCACGAATACTGTTAACCCGCACGAACTACATACTCCTAGTCTGCAAGGACTCGGCATCGAGGATCAAGGAGGATATGGAAATGCTCGCTACTCGGGGATGCTCAATTCATCTGCAATAGCCGATGATGATGGAAATTTCGATTGGATTGCTCAAGGTTTCGACCAGCAGATGTCCTTTGTGGGCGCCGAGAACGCTATCGAATCGTCCCCATCAGCCATGGACACGAATAGCCCTGCCACTTTCCAGGACGCTAATGCTGTAAACCATTTGTCTCAAATGCACCAAACACAGAAGATGGAGAATCACTGGCATCCAACTCATCAGCAAAGCTTCAGCAGTCCCATGGGAGTCGACGTGCACAATCTATTTGCGGAGATGGCAAGCCCAGGTGACTACACGATTTCGCCCAAATCACTTCTGGCGCAAAATAATCTCGGTCAAGAGGTTTACTTCGCCAGTCCAGATATGTCATCCATGGAAATTGGAGGTTTATCACATATGACAAGTGCCAATTTCATGCTTCCATTCAAACAGGAGCACGTTCCATCTACAGCATCGACTGCATCAATGGATAGCAGCATCAGACAGAGCTCGCTTGGCACTCACTACTCCGATCTGGTCAATGAGCACATGCGGAATGCGATCATTGCTAGCCTGTCACAATTTTCAGGCTTTGGTCGGAGGGCATCAACACCTGCTGTCAGCTCACCACTCACCCCGGGCGGCAGCACCAAGAGCAAGGGTTTCAACCCTAGCACGTTCCCAAGCACAGCCGATCTGCAAAGATACACCTCTGCCTACTTCCGATTTTGCCATCCTCACTTACCGTTCCTGCATCTGCCTACGCTTAACTTTGAGTCGCCGGAATATACGTCCTCATGGAGAGGCGCTGGAGGATATGGGAGCCATGCGCAAGCGAACAACTCGATTGGCGGATGTTGCCTGCTTCTGTCGATCGCCGCCATGGGAGCTCTATACGACAATGAAGTTAATGCCTCGAAGGATTTGTTCGAATATGCAAAGCGCACTATAAGTAACTTTCTAGAAGGTCGTCGGAAATCGCACAATAACAGAACGATGTTTGCACACCATCAAAATGATAGCGAAGATACACCCTTGTGGCTGGTGCAGGCTATGCTGCTCAATGTCGTTTATGGACATAATTGTGGTGATAAAACTGCTGCCGACATTGCAAGCAATCACTGTGCAGCACTTGTGAGCTTGGCTCGTGGCGCGGAGCTGGCCAAGCCGTATCCCAACGTGACAAGCCCTGAATCGTGGATGAGCCAGCACCAGGAAAACGCTGAGATAGAGTGGCTTGAATGGAAGATGATGGAGGAGCGCAAGCGTACGTTGTACTCGATATTCGTCCTTTCGAGCATGCTCGTGATGGCGTACAACCGAGCACCGGCATTGACCAATTCCGAAATCAGGCTCGATCTGCCTTGCGATGAAGAGCTGTGGGCGGCCGAAAGTCCTCAGGCGTGGCGTGCTTTGGGTGGGTTGGCAGCTGTAAAAAGTAGATCTATTCCTTTTGCCGGAGCACTCACTCACCTATTGACTGCTGCTCAGAGAGAGAAGCAAGCTATGGAGCAGAACTTCGGTTCACAGGAATGGCATCAAAATGAAGCACCTAACTCCGTGCTCAAGCCTAGCTCTTTCGGGTGTTTGGTCCTGATAGATGCTTTGCACAACTACATCTGGGAGACCCGACAACGGCACCTCGGACGGCAGTGGACTCCTCAGGAGGTAGAAGCAATGCACGCTCATATCGAGCCGGCGCTTCGTGCATGGTCCACCGCATGGAGCTCAAACCCACTGCATGTCATTGAGCGGCCAAATCCATTTGGT
Source organism: Pasadenomyces melaninifex (assembly GCA_022813495.1). Lineage (NCBI taxonomy): Eukaryota > Fungi > Ascomycota > Dothideomycetes > Pasadenomyces > Pasadenomyces melaninifex. Next base: position 10,976 of record JAKLMI010000081.1, read on the forward strand.
GCTGGTCCCTTGCCGGCTGACAGCATCCCCTTGCTCGATCTCGCTTACGTTCGCTTGTTCGTAGATTTCGGCAGGTCGAAAGAGGCATACTGGCAGAGAGATTACCATGGTATGGCGCAAGAGTTAGCCAAGGGCCCGGAAACGGGGTACATTGGCAATGGTCATGCTTCAATTTCCGGACAGGTGTCTACGGTCGTTCAGAATGAAGCTGCAGCAAACGAACCAGACGTGTCCCTCGAGTCTAGCAGCAGGCCATCGAGGCGCGAGCGTCACCTAAGAAAAGCAGCCTTCTATGCTGCTGACCACCTCATCAATGCAGATCGTCTTGGAATAGCCTTTGTGGAACAGACCTCTCGAGAACTGCCAATGCAATCGATCCTTTGTGCCTGCGACAGTGCTCAAGTTCTGTCCGAGTGGGTGACGACACTACAAGAACGTGTTGGTCAGTATACTGGAGTGATCGGCAGAGATGACATCAACATCAACGATGTTCCCGCAGCCCTGCTCCTCGATGAGGAGGATCGAAAGCTTTTGGGACGGGTCGAAGAGCTTCTGGTAAGTGGTGAGCAGAAGAGTGACAACCCAAGTCCTCTCCTCGAGGCACGAAGAGGTGGATATGGTAGTCGCATATTGATGCTCACCTCTCAGACCATGGCAAGGGCAGCTGTGTGGCCTGGTAAGTAACAGCGACTTTTTCTCGGATCATAACATGCTGACTTTGCAATAGTTACCAAATTAATGTCACAGTCTCTCGAGATTCAAGCTGGACACATCACAGCTCGTGTGATGGAGTCTGCAGCTCAAGAGCAGTCTCATGCAGCTAGCAACTAACGTGCCTGTGTCACTGCTACATCTCCAGCAGTATTAAGCAGCTTCATCAGGCGTACATGCATATCAAAAGAATTGGACGAGAACAACGAATTTTGGACATAGTTTTGCACAAGATACCCAACTGAAATAACGAAGAATCACGACAGGAAAGAACTGGGTAATTGCTACGACATATCGACATTATTTGCTCCTAAAAGTCTGGCTTCGTCGTAATTGCCGAAAAAGAGGAGAAGCTCATCCGGCGTTGAATCGGTGTGTAGATGGGTAGTATGTTGTTCACTAGTACGAATAGTTGCGTCACGAAGGTTGATAACTTTCAAGCTCATCGCCGACCTTTTGCCTTGGCTTAAGATAGTCCCCATCTCTTCCGCACATTCGAGGAGGCAGCATTGATCATTAGAGGACAGGTCGCGTGGTTCCAATAATATGAAAGCGTGAGTCCGCAAAGCGTATATACTCGAAGCTGTGCACGAGTTCACATTCGAGCCTCAACGTCAACTCCTCTCGGAAATGCCATTTCTCCGCAAGGCAAATCCGGAGCAAGCTAGCCTCGGCATGCATAGAGCATCATTATTATCTCACTATCGTTCTTGTTCGTGTTTGGACGCGGCCATCGTCCCCTCTCTATGTAGGACTACAGATAAGACATCGTCCTGTGATGTGTCGTCTGTCGCGTTCACCAAGTAGAGCTTATCCATCTCTCTTGCCCTGCAGAAGACCAAGAGGTGCATAGCACATCAGTCCTCCTGTAGATTAGCGTAAGAAGCGAACACGTCCGAATTTCTAGTGCTAGCGCTCATAGCGCGAATGATGGCAATATTTGCCGAAACATTCCAAACCAGTAATCAATTCCCCCACAAGCACATAGACTGAAGGTAGGCTAGGAATTTTCATAGAAGTAGTGATGTGCCAGAGACGTTCATTTCGTAACTGGTGGGAGCATTGAGCCGCTGTGTTGACTGACACAACGCTTCGTCAATAAAATGTGCTCTCATGTGGAATAGCATAGGGCACTATTTGCCGGGCCCCGGGATCACCATATTGGCATCAGTAGGCTTGCCACCGATATAGTAGGTACGACAGTAGCACAACGATGTTGTACCACATATCTCACGTGCTTCAAGATCCAGTCTATTAGACCTGTAGTCGAATAGTTTGCAGGCTGAGAAGGCCCGTTCTTTGACTTGTATGGTCATTGGAAACTGAGGACGAAATGAGAAGGTCTGCCAAGAAAACCAATCCCTGTCGCTGACGGTATGGTTGAACTCTGTTCAAAATGTTCTGGCTTGTGATAAGAGGTAACTCCACCTGCGCTGACTGTAGGTTCTTGGAAACCTCTTGGCTTGCGATTGCTATTGCTTCGCAACGACAGACCCGGGTTGGACTGTTGACCAGTGCTTGTATCTCGGCGGCTGTCTGTCTTCTTGGCTTTGCCCTTCCGAGCTCATTCCTTTACCGAAAACAGTGCACTCGTTTGCAAGAAAGACAGTTATCGTCAAGAATTTGGTCAGATATACTCTGACAAGCTAGTCATAATCGCGCCATCGTTACAGCACATAGATCTCTCTTTTGAAGTACGAGCGACTGTATAGGATCTGCTGCGCCTGCCATCAGAATTGGTTTGTACAGATACGAGCGAACTCAATATCCGAGCCCAAACCTTCCGCACCCCACTGCCACCTGCAAATAGAGGCAATTCAAAACTTCGTTAGTTGTCTGTCATTGACCATACGTCGTGCAAAGAACGGGTTGTCCTCTCCAAGTAGCTATTACGTTGTAGCAATATCGACTCAACACCCACGATCGACAGAACCTCGGCGGATCTAATTGGGATTCTGCTCGGAAGATAAACGTTGACCGGGAGTAAGGTCGACGAGAAAATAACAATATCTATGGCTACGATACATTGATCAAATAAGAATTGGAGGAGTCTGTCACCACATAAACACGACACACGCTTTTACAAGCGTGCAACGTCCAACATGGTTTGGGATCAGCTTTCTATAAACAAGCCGCATTTGGTGTACATTATCCTGGGCGGCTTTACCAGCATTTTTATGCTGGTGTCACTGTTCATCAAAGAGAAGCTCTATATTGGTGAAGCGTCTGTGGCCACTATATGTGGTACCATATTCGGTCCACATGCAGCTAATCTGATTGATCCGTCAACATGGGGAAACACAGATCAGATCACCTTGGAATTCTCCCGAATCGTTCTGGTCGTTCAGTGCTTCGCTGTAGGCGTCGAATTGCCGAAGGCCTACATGGAAAGACATTGGCTTTCCGTCGTGATGCTGCTTGTGCCGGTAATGACTTTCGGTTGGCTCATTACTAGCTTGTTCATCTGGTGGATGATTGAGCCTTTGACCTGGCTCGAATCTCTATGTGCTGCTGCTTGTGTGACAGCCACCGACCCGGTCCTGGCTTCATCGGTCGTAGGTAAGGGCAAATTTGCTAAGCGTGTTCCAAAGCATATTCGAGATTTGCTGTCCGCGGAATCTGGTTGCAACGATGGAATGGCTTTCCCATTCATCTATCTAGCCCTCTATCTCATACAATATAACCTCGACGCGAAGCATGTCGTTCAACATTGGTTCTGTAACACGATCCTCTACGAATGTATATGGGGCGCGACATATGGTGTGCTGATTGGCTACATCGCACGTCATGCTATCAAGCTTGCAGAACGAAGAGGCATTATTGATCGAGAAAGCTTTCTCGTCTTCTACTTCGTCCTCGCCCTCTTTTGTGCTGGCTCAGGCAGTATGCTCGGTATGGACGACTTGCTCATCGGGTTTGCCGCAGGCGTTGGCTTCTCGAACGATGGCTGGTTCACAGAAAAGACAGAGGAATCCCACGTCTCTAACGTTATCGATCTTCTTCTGAATCTGACCTACTTCGTTTATCTTGGCACGATCATACCTTGGAGTCAATACAACTCGGGACAGCATGGCCTTGATGCTTGGCGTCTTGTTGTCATTGCCCTTTTGGTTGTCTTTTTCAGAAGAATTCCAATTATGCTCATGCTGAAGCCAATCATACCTGACATCAAGACTTGGCGCGAAGCCCTCTTCTGTGGCCACTTTGGGCCTATTGGTGTCGGAGCAATCTTTGTCGCTATTCTTGCTCGGGCAGAACTCGAGACGCATAGTACTACGCCTTTAGCAGATCTGCCAGATCCCTCCGACGCTGAGTACGTCCTCCTATACACTATATGGCCTATCACGACATTCCTGGTCATCACATCAATCGTTGTTCACGGCTCATCGATTGCTGTTTTCACGTTGGGTAAGCGTATAAATACTTTGACACTGACCTTGTCGTACACGACTGGAAATGAAAAATCGTCCAACTGGATGGAACGGTTACCTCGAATTGCCTCTCGCTCAAAGTCACAAGGTCAGTCTTATGCATCGACAGATTATTCTGAAGATGAAAAGAACTTTCCTCCGGGTCAATTGCCGCCGATAGGTGTACCCAAGCTTGCGCTGAGGAGGCAGAAGGACGAAGATTATGAGCAAGACAAGCCCATCGGAAGGGCAGAACGACGAAGCAGAAGCAAAAGAAGGAGAAAAAAGGATATGGGAGCTGGTGGGCCTATTAGTGACAGTGCTATTGCTCCGCAACGTCATTCGGAGCCTAACATACTATCACCAGAATCAGGACTGGATACGCCTGATGACTCTCGAAGACCATCAGTACGACGCCAAAGCACAGATCAAGACCGAGATGTGCAGTCACCTGATTCGGATCCAGAGACTGCACGGGCACAAAGAGAGGCGGAGCGTGAGACGGGCAAGCGCGATCGCAATGAGGGATCAGATAGTGGTGAGGCCGACATAGAAGCATACGAGGAGCGGGAGCACATGATCATTGAAGACGAAGAAGGCAATGTGATTGACACTATTGACATTCGTGGCAAAACGGAAGAAGAGAAGGCTACCTTAATTGAAGAAGCACGTTTGCGGCTGAAGCGTGATACAAGTGGCAAATTCACAAAGCACAAGCACGAGTCTCACCCAAACAATGAGGGCGAAGAAGCGATCAACGAGATTGCTGATGCCGCAGAGCATCCTGAAAAGCACTTCCGTGGTGTTTTCAAGGGTTGGAAAGGTTTCGGCAAGAAAGGTGAAGGCGAACAGCCAACAACCAAAAAGAAGGCACCGGAGAAAGAAGAGCGTAAACGTGGACCTGCCCACGCATATCAAATTGGTAACACTATCATCGTCGAAGATGAAGACGGCGAGGTCATTCGGAAGTACGACATACCACGCGAAGAACAAGAGCCCAGCAGGTACAACATGCGAGGCAATATGCAGAGAATGGGCACATGGATGGGTATGAATCGTAGAGCCGCTCAAGCTCCGGAGACTGCACCTGAGCCGCCCCTCAAGAAGGACGATGCAGACGAAACCTCGACTAGCTCGCCTGGTGACGAGAAACAGGACGTGGAAGACACAAAGCCTACTGCAACGGAAGCCAAGACTCAAAAATCCAAGCCGGTTCGTGAATCCAATGTTAACGATGATGGCCTTCGTATAGCTATTTCAAATGCTGAGCAGTACGGTCTAACTGGTCTGCGTAAACCTCGTGGAGGAGAACGTCCTGGAATGGGATTAGATCGGCGTCTCAGTGCTGTGGACTTCATCAAGCAAATGAAACAACTTGATAGGGATTCAAGAGAACAAGTCATGGACCGGACTGGGGTTCAAAAGAACACGCAAAAAGAAATTCATCGTGTGGTCTCTCCTCCAGACAAGCCCCCTCAGGATGGCGATCGTCCTCGTCCACTTGCCAGAGCAGGAACCATGCCTGGTTCCAAACTCAAACAGCCCATTGCAGAAGGAGTTGTGCAAGAAGATGATAGTAATGACTATTTCTCACCAAAACGCGCTCGGAAGCGAGCTCAATCAGATGCCACGAAGCAAACGCCGCAACCCCAACGAGCCAACACAACCGACACTGCAGAACCCACGACAAGTAATGATGCCTCAGACGAAGAGCAAGACATCCCCACACATAATGTTAGAGCAGCGATCGCCCGACATGGGCGAGGCAGCAGAACCGCAGCAGATGTTCGCCGCGAAAGATATAACAATGCTGCTCAAGACACATCACGTATCGACGAAGAAGGAGAAGAGGAAGATCCGAACGCTGAAACTGCGGCAGAGAAAAGACGTCGGCTCGCAGCATTGGGCTTAGGTGGAGCCGACTCTGATAGCTCAGACGATGATGAACGACCACGTGTCAAGCGCACTGCGGTACAGGAGCCGGATCGTCCTGAACCAGTACCAGAACCGAAGCCTCGCATGAGAGTACAGTGGGGTGGTGAGACGCGTGGTCCCGTCAGAGGTGACGACGAAGAGGCGCAGAGGGGCTATGGTGATGAGCAGGCACATCAGAGTGGAGGTGTTGGAAAGAAGCTGAGAGGTTTTTTGAACAGATGAGCGACATATATGTCGACCTGGGTTGATTTGGACACCACTGGTACATATCGAAACCCTTTCGAGCTACATAGGTAAAGGTCACTGGAATGTTGAGAACGGATCTTGTGACCATCAGGTCTTCTGATGAAGATCGAATTAATACAATCAAATCCATTGAAGAGAAAAAGCACGAATCTTGTCGTTCTATGATATCAGTATCACCCTGGAACAGGTCAAGTTGCCGCACCCGTCTTGCTGATAGCTAAAACTCATCCTTTAGAGGTCGCGTCCCAGCATCTTTTGCTGGAGGTTCGAGCCTAAAGGTGAAAATCTCTGCCCAAAAATCGCTAAAGAGCAACCTAAATGCTCGTCCAAATAGCGGCAACCATGTGTCCAGTATATACGCAGCATTGACGTTGTGCCTTTGTCACTGGGGATGAAAGACCAGCCGCACGAGCGAAGCTGCTGCTCTTGAAAATGTATCATCTGTACTTGCTGTCAACCAATGCCCTGCTCACAGTCACAATGAAGGACAATCTGGAATCACGAACGACTAGCTAGCAGAAACCCACCTCAATGGCATTATAGCAGTAATCACTGAGTGCACAGTGCAATCCTTTGGGTCATCGAGCGTTATCAAGTCTCCAAATTTGTTCAAAGTGTTGTTGTTCTTTAGCTATGTACTTATGTTCTGTCGCTAGCCGCGATCCTGATATATGCTGCAGCAGTCTTTCACATCCGACGTGCTAAGCAGAAAGGAAACCCAACTACCTGTCATCGTCCCCAATTACCCTGTTCCTCCATAGCCTGTGGTAAGACTATGACCTTGGACCCCGCTTAACATGAGGATGAATGTTATCCGTACCATGTCGTGACTACTTCGGTCTTCTTTCCACGATGACAAACAGCCGAGAAATTTTCTCCTTGCCTTACGCGACCCAGCTCCTATTCATACCTGCTCTTGCATCAAATAGTTTAAGCCTTATCCTTGTAAGCATTCTTTGATCCCAATCCACACTGACTATTGCTTGTCCTCACAGGAAGTCATCATAGAAGCCGCCTTAGCTGTGTACCATCAACGCGATAAATATCGCACCCTCCTTCATGGTCTGTTGTGAGACCATGGCCTTAGACCCCGCTTAACATGAGGATGAATAGTATCCGTGCCATGTCGTGACTACTTCGGTCTTCTTTCAATGATGGTACACAGCTAAGGTGGTTGCTGGAGTTAGCTTCCTTTCCTGGGTTGCGCATCCTTCTTCAAAGCTTTTTATTCTGATTGCACAATAAGCTGATGCATATGTCCTCCGAAATTCCCTCTTGCGACTGAATCTTCGATTCACTCCTTTACTGGTATTCGTGTTTCCTTCTGGCGCAGGTAGCAGACCAATAATCTCTTGTGAAGAAACTCTTTGTATGTGTGAACGTGCACGACAAGATGGATCACATCTCCAAGTCCTCCTCTTCGAGGAGACCAAAGGCGAGCCCAAAGGGCTGCAAGCCTAGACATCTTGTATTACACATAATATTCCGTTTGTGGAAGCTGCTTTATTAAGGGTGGCATCGCGTGGTGAAGTAGGTTGTGCGAGTTGTTGTTAGTTTCGGATTGAAAGGTGTGCTGGTACACTTTGGATCCATCAGCAGAGAAGAGGTTGTTTTAGTGCACAGGTGTTGTTGTGTGTACATAGTGCTGGTGGACGAAGCTTTGGAGCAGAGAAAGCTCATGTACCGAGGTACTGAGCAAGAGTAATAGCTGGCTCACGATGGTTTCATCAGCGATAGCGTCTTTGGTGCATGCGAAGCTGTGATATGTGCAGGTCGTGGATTACCATGGGTTGCTGTGCTTCGATTAGGTTGAATGGCGATGGCGAGGGTCGCTTGTAATACAGTGAGAGGTCTCAGCTTTCGATGCCAAGCACAACTAGGCTCGATGATGTGGATGAGCTAGTTGAGCTTCTTCTTCAGCGCAGCCTCTTCTCGTTGCTTCCTACGAGCAATTCTGAACATCTTCTGCTCAGCTTGCTGCATCTCAAATGGCGGAGCGGAAGACGAATATCCTTTTGCCCTCCACTTTTTCAGATTTTCAACTGCCTTGCACTCGCGCTCTGTCATGGTTTCGTCGGAAGGAAATTTGTCGTCCTTGTCGGCGACGTCTTTCGATGGCTTGGCACTTGCTTTTGCTACTGCCTTTCTCAACTGCGATGTTGTTGGTTTGTTCGCAACCACAGGAACCGATGGAGTAACACTGCTCTTGTCCTTGTGTGCTGCAGCAGACTTGAAAGCTTCAAAGTCTTTAGGTGGAGGAAGCTTGAAGCTTGGCTTGCCAACAGATCGCTTGCCCTTCAGCTTATTGGCTTTGTCTGAGGACTTGGTGGTGGTCGGTTCTCGCACTTCATTCTTGCTCTCAGCTTGCTCTTGCTGAACTTTCTTCGCTCGCTTAGGAGCCTGCTCAGCTTCGTCCTCCTCGACTGCAGCCGATCTCTGGCGCTTCAACTGTGTGGCTGTCTGAGACGCTGCCGAATCCTTCTTGCTGCGGACAGCCTGCGCAGCTGTGGTTGGTGCTTTCTTCTCGGCACCATCTTTTGCTGTTGCCTTTGCAACAGGCGGCTTCTTCACAGCACTGTTGGCCTTCGCGCCTTCCTTAGCAGAAGAGCGAGCTTTCTTTGCTCGAGGCAGCTCGACCGACTCCACTTCTTCCTCCTCCTTAACCACCTTGCGCTTCCTGCTCAAGGCTGGCTTGACTGCTGCTGGCTTGGACTGGGGTGCAACTGACTGATCAGGCGAAGGTGAGGTTTCGCTAACACCTTCAGTGTGTTTGTCGCTAGGTGCTGCGACCTTGACCTTCTTTGTGACATTTGGTGCCACGTTCTCCTCATCTCCTCATCTCCTCGCTTTCGCTTTCGAGAAGTGGTGTCTGATGAAGGTTCAGATGCAACACTCTCAGCAGTCGACGAAGATGACTTTGATGAGCCAGAAGATCGTCGACCAGCTCCATCTGCCATGTCAAGCACGTCATTGCTTGCCTCCTTTCCATGAACGATGCCGTAAGCCTGGGCATGTGCTCGTACGTCTCTGGAGGTTCGGGTGTTGCGCGGCTTGGTGGAAGCACCGTGCTGGACTTGGACACGAGGCTTCTTCTTTGCAGCTCGTGCCTCAGCCAGCTTAGCCAGCTGTTCTTCGAAAGATTCGTCGTCAGACGAGTCCGAGTCATCGTCGACTGGCTTTGGTGGAGTGGCCTGCTACTATGTCAGTACATGAAGGTATGACAAAAGAATTACTATCACTAACCTTTGGTGCTGGAGCACTAGACAGAGAAGTTCGCGAGCTAGTAGCTTGCGAAGGAGAAGATGACGAGGAAGAGACAGAAGAAGAAAGAGCTATGAGATGTCAGTGAATGAGGCTAAGCTTAGTTAGACAGATCGAACATACAGGAAGCCATTTTGACTGGTGAAAGGTTTGAAAGGCTTTGAAGCCTGCCTTGTTTGAACTGGAGTGAACTTGGTGTTCCTTCGAAGGCGTGTCCACGTATTTGAGGTGATTCAAGGCTTTGTAAGAGTCTTGGATACTGTGCGTGGGTGTGGAAGTTTACGAAAGAACTGACTGAGGGTGTTCTGCGGAAAAATTGCAATCGAAGTTTGTGACTGCTGAAGTATACGCGTTGTGAAATACGCTAGTGGCTTGTCACTGAGATAAGGGCAGGCATTGGTAGCCGCAGGTTGACCGTGGCGCGTTGTTGTTGTGCCTCCCTTTCACTTTTCCCACAGTGAAACTCGGCCTTATAACGCTCTGCTTTGGCGGGTTTGCACCATTCACCGGCCATTATGCCTACTTCACCGCCTGCTTCCAGCCTCTGACTCGCAGTCTGACTCCTACTTTTTCATCGCTGGCCCAATCGGAGTCCTTTTGTGGTAGATTGATACCAGTCCAAGCTGCCACATGGTGTGGCTCAGCCTCCTCCCAGCCATCAGCTTCTGATAATTCCTCAGGCCAAAAGGTGTCACATTCAAAGTCCTCGGTATCGTTCACTTTCTGTATCTCTGTCTGCAGTATGCGTAGCCGTGGTCGAAGGGCATCATTCTTCAAGAAAGCACTATAGATTTCAGAGCCACCTATGCAGAAGATGCCACTGGCCTCAGCCTCGGCGGTTTCGACAGCTGTTTCCGGCGACTGGCAGACATGCACTGATGAGACTGAATCATTGTCAGCAGAAACATAGACACCGTCTCTGCTATCCTCGTGATCAACTCTGAATCCAGCCTGAGCGAGCCTCAACCTCTTAATTTCTTGTGCGGTATTCCCGTCGTCACTTCTGATGTCGAGATTGCTCCAAGCTTCGCCAAATTTGTTTCTAGCCCAAGTCTTGGCCTGCTCCTGTCGTACTAGCAATCCGTCCAGAACCTGCTTGCCCACTTCAGCCGCGCTGCTTCTGGTAACAATGACATTCCGCCGATCTATCAAAGGCCGAAACTTCTCTGGGATTGAGAAGTATGTCTTTCGACCCATGATGACAGTATTCGCTGTAGCATCATTGCCAGCCCTGGCACCTTTCTCAGTGACGTCCTTGAAGTAGCTCATGTCAGCTTTGATCATAGGCCATGGCAACTGGCCATTCATCCCAATGCCAAGTCTGCTTTGGCTTGCGCCACTGCTGGAGGGGACTGTGCAGGGTGTTGTTGCTACGACAAGATAAATGGGCTTCGACCTCAAAGCTATCTTGTTCATCTCCGCAGCGACGGGATCGTGATCACGGAGCTCTGTTGGGAAGGGCGTCGACAGCGTTGTTTCTGGAGGCGTCTCCATCTACTATACCTATATTTCTTTATGATACTGGCGTGGCAAAGTATATGCAGGAAGACGAAACGAAGATCAAGCAAGAGGAGATGAGTGTTTAGCACATGGGTTTGCTACTGGTAAATGCACAACCCATCTCCACTACATGTGCGAGCAAGGCCGACTTACACCGCGCGATACAAGCTTGCATGTACGTCGACGCACTTGAATTGATTATTTTTATCTGAGAAACTACGTGTCGTCAAATTCCTGGAGGATTCACGTCGACGAAGTCGATATATTACGGATGAACATTGTTCCGATCAGAACACGAACGTGACACGTACAGCACAAAGAGGCATGCCTGCCTTGTGTCCTGTGTATTGTGTATCATCTCGCAGTGTCGCCAATCGAGAAACTGGGCAGACCGTTCCCCGCTCTGTTGCCGACCTTTGACTTATTTCTAGCCATCGCCAAGGTCGTGACCCGGCGAGCGACTAAATCTCGGGCAACTTCTTGGGCTCACCACCTATGCGTTGTTGAGGATCGACTGAAATCTTCTGAGATGAGCCCCTGATGTGTCTGATAGTCTTCAGCGACGTTCAAGATATGCTACCTTTACACAATTGCTTCAGCCTCTCGAGCATACTTGGACGGCGCCTTCACAGGTTGCAAGATGCTTGTCCCAGATTGCGAACTCATCATTGATTTGTTCTCACCAGTGATTCGTGCATAGGCTATAGCTTATTCATCGGTCATGGTGTGATCTTGCTGGTCGTCGTCCTCAGAAAGTGGCTGCGCAAATCTATGCCCATTCTGCTTGAACCACTCCTGCAACCCGCGCACAACGTAGTCCTCATCCTTTGCCAACTGCTCTTGCCTCGCCTTTTCTTCAGGATCTTCAGGGTCAACCAACGTGTCCAGCTTTCCCAACAGCCAAAGCTCCTTCATCGTCCGAGATAGAATCATAAATTCTTCTGCTCCACGTATAATATCCATTGTATGTGTGTCAATCTTCAGCTGTGCATTGGCGGTGTTACTCAGGGCTGGTGGGCCTTTGTTTTCGACATCTTCTGCTGTTTCTGCAGGGTCTTTGTTCGCGGCGGCATCTAAGATGTGTTGTAAACCGAAGATGAGACTTCGTGTCAGGGTATCAATTCTCGCTGTAGATCTATGTGTAAGCTGCTGCTTTCTGGCTAAGGAACAATGAGAAAGTACCTAGCATGTATTTCGTTGTCGGCTTGGTTGAAACCACGTTTCGCCTCTGCTCACCAACAGCACTGGAGATTTCGGATGGGTCCTCCCTTACGCCTGCCATGTCGTGAGCTCATCAGGAAGGACAGTGGCGAAAGGGCAAGAAGTTGCGAAGGGCGAAGGATGGGTGATGTGCAAGACACGATTAGCGTGAAAGAGCAACAGACTCCTGGCTACAAGCATCGAGACGAGTCATTGAAGTGATGTAGCATCTGCGAATTTGTCTAGCATGGTATGTAGAAAGACAGCACTTCTTCGACTCTAAAATCGCGAATTACTTCAACTAGCAGTTTGAGTTGCCTCTTTGCGTAATTAGGCACGAAATCATCGTGACCGAGCCAGAGAGCTTGCGCCTTAACCACTCGGCCGTTTCCAAGATGAGAGTAGCCGATTTTCCGTCCATTACAAGCACTACTATTCATGAGAAACCGGTCAAATTTGGTTGAGAGATCTTTTCAGAAGCAGAACCAGCTGCTTGTATTATCATTATTCTATGTCATACTCATAAGTTGTGCCTATCCCGAAACCTGCTATTCGAAACACGACAAAACACGCGACATACGTTGCAGATTAAAAAGAGAACAGACCTACCTTTCCTAAACCCGAAACAAATATCGTCCACCTAATCTAAGAAAGGGAAACAAGACTTACCGTGTCTGAGTGTCTCACTTTTGTCAAAGATATAAACTGTAATTAGAGCGTAGACCTACCGTGATCTTGCTGTTCAACATCGATTTCGAAGGATGTTGAACGAGTTAGCAATCTGCAGTCGTGCGGTGTGCAGTTGACGAAGCTCTTTCTCAACCAGAGTTCAAGCCATTGGCCAGATGGCAATCACAAAGGTTGAGATGAGAATCATCAGCTATTCTCATTGGACATATACCTGTTGTCCGTAAGTTGTGCTCACCTATACATTGTCATTGTTGTCTTCGCCGTTCGAGGCTGATGCCTTGCGAGGACGAGATTTGGCGCTTTGAGCTCGCTTTCGCTGTCGATATTGGTCGCGATAAGCGATAGCATTTTCATCATCCGGAATAGTTTCGTTATATCTGCTCCGTGACTTGTCTGCTTTATTGTCCTGACTGCGTTGGCGGATGTATTCAGGCATCGTCCTGGTCGGTATCTTAGTCGAGGCAACCTTTGGCTTGCTGCGGCGAAGTGGTGTTGGATGGCGTGAGATTTCATCTGCTTTACCGGATGTTTTGAGGAACAATTCATCTTGCTTGGCGGAGCCGGAGGTTTGGCAATTCTGCGCCGCCTTCGGATCTAATGTTCGGAAACCAGGCTGAAGTGTTGCAGGCAAATTATTGGGTTGAAATGTTCCTGCTTCAGGGTTCAACACTGGCTTGGGCGATCTGCGGTAAGGCTGGAAAGAAGTTGCTAGCGGGTTCATGCCTGGCTTTCGCGATAACGTCTGGGAGGTTGGGACGGTGGCAGTCTCAGGTAGGTGTTCAGCGGCTGATGGTAAAGGCTTTCGCTTGATGTATGGCTTTGCCACCGGTACCGTGGATTTTGCTTGCTTACCCACATTGGATTGTCGTGCGGTGTTTGGTTTCTGATCAGCTTCTGCTTGGCGAGCCATTTCAGCGAAGGAGTTATACTCGTAAACCTGAGTTGTACGGTGGCGACGCTTGGTCTTCTCCTCTTCTCGCTTACTTTGATTTTGTGATAGCTTACCATTGTCCTCAGAGTCACTGGATGGACGTCTGAACATATGGACGCAGGACAGGTAGGCGAAGTCCTTGTTTGACGAGTTGCTAGATTTTCGACAATCGAGATCATCCTTTGATCTTAATGATTCAGGCTGATCCTGCTCAAAATTGGCTTCTTTGTGACCAGTGCCGTGCCAGGTTTCACCCTTGATATCCTGTTCGATTGGAACGTGATAGATAGGAGTGTCCTCACGGCTACTGCTATGGGCATCTGGTGGATGAGAGGACAAGGCCATAGTTCGTGGATCTTTCTTACCACGAACGGCAGGACGCAGTATAGTTGGATGCTGCGCCATACCTGAAGCCTGACCTGCTGTACGCTTAGCGGAAACTGGTGCTGGACTTACCATGCTTTTGAATGGCTGAGGCAGAAGGTCCGAATCAGGAGCATCGAAGATGTTGCTTCGATCTACCTTTTGGGCTGGACCACCATTTACAACTGAATCCTCGGGACTGGTCTTTGGTTTGACGCCAATTTGTCTGCCTTCAGAATCAGTTGTATAGCTGTGACCTTTCGGCAGATGTGTCCGTGCATGGTCGATGGCATCGTGGACGACAGCAAGGTACGAATCTCGAGAATGAAAATCGTCACCATTGATCGCCATCAACGAATTGGCTGGCATACGTGGAATGTGGACCAAGTCATGCTTAATGGCTTGTTTGACCACGTACTTGTTGACTTGGTCACCAGCTTGTTCGGCTGTCGTCCGGATTTTGGACTTGACAGAGCTTGAGAATTTGTCGAACCGACTTCTTTCTTCCAGGTTGTTGTAGGCCTTGATCCTGTCAGCGACCTTTGATGATGAATGTTTCAGGTTAGCATTGGGCAGGTCATGCGGCCAGCGCATGGAGCCCGACATTTTTGTGTGTGCTGTGTATGCTGTGTGTGTTGTGAGTGTTGTGGGTGTCGTGGGTGTTGGAGTTGTTGTATTGTTTGTTCTACAACGTATGAGCAGGACCAAATTTACATGAATCGTATGAACAGGACAGCAAGAGCAAAGAAAAGCGCCGAAAATGTATAGTCTAATCATTAGTCTGATCATTGTAGTGCAAATAGCAGGACAGCATTGCTCTTCTTTGTGGTGGACTATTGTGCACAATGTCAAAATTTTGTAACTTGTCATTTTCTTTGTTCGAAACAACCCGAGGTATTCCTAGATTTGCTGAGCAGATCGCGAAATGCTGGTCGATTCATCGCCAGTGGTCTGTGCGACAATTATTGAGCAATGCGCACAATGGACAAGCAAAGTACGACAATAGTCCTTGTCCTTAGATGTGGTGCACGTCTGCTGTACGAGACTTGCTCATAATTTCGAGTTCAATCTCGAATCCGATGTTCTCATGGACGGTGTTAAAATCTGGCAGGACGATGGAATGAAGGTCAACAGCGGAGCATCGCACACCTCTGTACAGGTTCGTAGATCGAAATCATCTAAACGAGCACGTCCTGGTAGTGCTCGCTAGTCAGCACAGAAATGCAGAACCAGACGCCTGAAGGCAACCAAGTTTCATCATTTTCATGACCCTACCACGGTGATCTGCGCAGCAGTAATAATAACACAATCCTGTACTTCGAACCCGAATCAGTGATGCTCAAACTATTAGGTTTCAATCAGTGCGAACAGAGGTCACCAGTGTTGTTTTGACATAAAAACAATCCAGACTTTCGTCATTAGTATCCACATGGAGATGTGATGGCAGAAGAGATCAAGTTCGTGATCAGAGAAAGAGCTCCCGCCATTTCAATTTTCGTGCTCGTTGAGAAGTACTTGTTCCTCGATGAATCTTGCTGGTTATGCGTGTTTGCACGTCAAAGTGAGGTAGCTCGTTTGCATAAAGCCACGAAGTGACGAAGCCGGTGCAGCACGGATCAGGATCGCTGAACATCGTGCAAATGATACCTACCACTTCAGATGCATGAAAGCTTGACC
The DNA here is from genome assembly GCA_022813495.1 of Pasadenomyces melaninifex. NCBI lineage: Eukaryota > Fungi > Ascomycota > Dothideomycetes > Pasadenomyces > Pasadenomyces melaninifex. The sequence continues at coordinate 26,900 of JAKLMI010000081.1, forward strand.
ACATCCTCCAGACTTTCCCAAATAGCAGCATGACCATTATTTGATGATGCAGATCTACCATGTAGCCTCACTTGATCGAAGGTAATCCATTCCTTGTTCAATCACGAGGTCAAAGACGGCGATGATCGGAAATCTCCCGTGGTTGTTTTTGTGCTTGTGCACTCCAGGCAAGATTCTCGACCATTTCTAGCGTCTGGGCAGGGGACAGTGGATTGGCTGACCCACGCACTACCAGGGTTGTGGATATGGACGCGAATAAGCCCAGAAAGACTTATCGCCAGAAGCGGTGTGTATCGCCTGCTTTTGCTTGATATTGATTCTGGGACTGTTGTGTAAGTCGAGATAAGACAGCTGATACGAGATATGACTATCATTGTACTACCAGCAGACGTTGCACATGAGCCGGATCTGCGTACGTGTTGCGTGGGGTACCTGCAGCTTGAAGCTTACTAGTACTACTAATAAGTACAGCCAGTGGAGCATAATCGTTCACCCCACCTGGTGTGAAGCAAGTCGAGGATGAGTGGGGGATGTCCTGCTTGTCAGCAGTGGCAGCTATGCAATGATCTGCAGATAGAACACTTGCCCTCGAATATACAACAAAGATCGGGATTTTGCTACAGAGCAGTAGGCAGTCCCTCGTCGAAAGGAAACGGCAGGCGTCGTCTGGAGAAGGCCTGACTTTGGCCGATGATCCGTCCTAGAGTACGCGCAGTCTTTGAAAGCAAGCTTTCTCCGTGTACTTGCTGATGGATAAGCTTCAATCACGATAGGCCACGTTCCAGGCAGAGCTCATCCATGGTTCGCATATTTGAGGACCACTGATTCAAATTCGTAGTTCTTTGACGACTTTTGGAGGCGAACAGAGTCGGCAGCTGCTGCTACAGCAATAGTGAGTACTATTATTGCTACTCAGCAGCACGACGTTTTCGTCGGTGAGGAGAGTCCGTCAAAACCGAGACAAGCACATGGCGGTGGCTGAACGCAAACGCCACCAAATCTCTGCAGCACGATCTCCGGCTTCGTATTTGAGCTTCTCGTATACTCCGCGTTGACACAGTCGAGCGACAGTATCAGGGCACTGTGATAATCAATATCAGCTCGCAAATGCTGGCGAAATCATTTGTCTATATAGCTATGGCGAACTATAACTTTGGAAGTGTCTTTTGCCGACTTTTTCGTTACGACAGTAGTGTAAACGTTGCGAGTGGAGCACTCAAAGTCAACTTCATCCTAGCTTCTTCCATTTAGCCCACGTTGGAAAAGTCTTGAGCGGCGTAAACCTGGAGTTTGTTCCAGACACAAGGACTCCGTGCTACTACTGGATTTCGAGCAGATCTGCCACTTCTCCGCCATACTGAACATCTTGACCTTCTCGTCCTGCCCTGCATTCCTGAGCCTCCCTTCCCGCCGACACTTTTCGTGACTGTTCAAGACTAATTCAATACGATCTATGACCAGCAAACCATATCATCATTACTCCAAAGCTTGATCATTAGAAGTGCTCATGTTGCGATACAGCAAAGAAATTCATCTTAAATCTCATTCGAGATGCGTCCGAACTCGACCTCCTATATGACCGGATTGAACTATCATTCATTGCCTTCACCAGACTATACTGGAGACTCAGATAGCGAATCCGAGGTAGCTAAGGAGCTGGCTCAAAAACGAAGAGAAATAGACGAAGAGATTGCTCGTTTCAAGTCTTTGAAGGACAAGGAATTCCGCGAATTCGAGCACGATCTCAAATGTAGACGAAGACAACGACGAGCTTCACAGCAGGGGAAATCGACTAATGGCATCAATTACTATGAGTTCATCAAAAATTCGCCTTCTAATACGCCCCCATCGAACCCTGTACTCAGTGCTTGTGAGAAGAAGTATAGAAGTCCTAGCGGACAGTTGCAGCCAATCCGTCTGATCAAGGCGAATGCTTCACCAAAGGTCACGCCTCCCACCATTTGCCTGGACAAAATCAATGTCTCGAAAGAACACAGCTCACATGCACATGCCAGTCCTTTGCAGACACCACCAACACCGACCAAAAGCTCGACCTCCACCACATGTGAAGCTTCACATCCACGTCATGATTCGTCGCCGAACACAAACTCGGCACCTATACGTTCGAACCAGCCTCGGGACAAGGTTCCGTTTCTACCCGAATCTACACCACATGATGATCAGGGTGCTCTAGGTGGTATTTTTGTTCCGGGCTATCTACCCTTACTCGATTCGAGGCACGATAGAGCTCAAAGGCAGGTCGAGGGAATATCGACAGAGCCAGCATCGCCAGCTGAGCCAAATATGATGCCCATAGTGGCAGTCCACTCCTCATCCTTGCCAACGGAATCATCATTATCAGAGTCCTTCCAGGTGCCTCAGACGAAGCGAGCATATACATCTCCAACCGCGAGCTTAAACCGTACCAAACTGCCTCCAATAATTCGCAATGTCAATGGTAGGAAACACAAATCAGGCAAACGGAAACACGTAACTTTCCAACTTGCCGATCGGGCGATAGTAGAGCCAAGCTCGAGCTACGAAGAAGGGCCTTCGCCTGATGTCGAGGGAGCGGGCGACACGCGTAGAAGTACTGCCTCGCATCACACACTGAATCCGGAGCCCGATACCGACGACGATAGTTCAAGACCGAGGTTTCAGCGTAAGAGCACCCCTTTAGACCCATTTGGACGTTGGCGACCAACTTTGAAGCCGCTTGAGACACCGGAGGAAGAAGTGGGCATGTCCATGGGTGATCTTCTGCTTGGCGATCGTGATGATGACGACGACGATCTTGTCGGGTCCGTGGGTGAAGTTGATACTGACTACTTTTCCCTGCGCCGTTCAGATGATTCGCCGGTTCGCCAAGCATCAAACGAACAAAGCTGGACGCCGATGAACAGTCCACCAAAGCAACGACACTCGAGTCTAGATCTGTACAGTCTGAGTTTCGGTACCAGTAATCAGAAGACCTCTCCCAAATTACGGCAGTCACCTAGATTTTCACCGCGCCATTCTCCAGGCATGAAACCTTCGCGATATCCTGGCATGCTCGAGGACGACTCGCTTCGTGGCAATGCGAATGTTGGTTTTTTCGAGCTAGATGAGGAGCTTTCCGTAGGAGAAGACCCTATGTCTAATTTAGATGAGTCTGACATCATGGAGGACGATTTAGAACTAGGGCTAAAGCATCAAGGACTGAAGGAACAGAAGATAGAAGAAATCAAGACCGGCTCCAGTCTACCTATCAGTATTGTTAGGCCTGGCACAGGTAGTGTCAGTAACAGCTGGGTCGGCACGTTCGGCCATTGACAGCAAACGCCGTCTTGGAAAGACCGCAGAGCTGAGCACAGCATCACATCACTTGCATTTAGCAGCAGCATTTGCTTGATCTTCAATGATCATATGGTTGGAGTTTTCATAAGCTAGCGATTTCGAAAGGAAGTAAGCAGCCTTGCTTCCTGGTGCGACAGCGCACCGTTACTCACCAAGTATGAAGATAGCTTAGTTGCGGCAATGAAGAGCCGATACATCATACCACCATTCATTGATCATCGCCTGCTTTGCGTTCAAATAGATACTTGATTCTTGTAGATCAGCTTGAGTAGAACACCTCGTGGTGATCAAAATAACTTGCCGCTTTGGCTCTCCTAAAAAGCGGCAAGTTATTTTGATCAGGACGAGAACACCTGGGCTTCTTGGCATGAAGTGGCCGCTTCCGATAGGGACTCATGAAGCTCTGATAGTACCAAAGAAACAGCTCAAGACAGGCCCCAGCAGGATTTCCCTAAGCAACTTTGTGGATCTGAAGGTCCCTAACCAAAATCAGGATGCGGCCATTCTCCCAGGAAAGAAAGTGCAAACAACGTCTCAATACCTAGCTGCGTAGTCTCGGATGCGGCGACCCTCATCAAGACGCCTCTCGTGGAGATGTAAAAGTGGTACATCTATGAAGGATCACGAAACTCAGGCACTGCGAATGACCTTGTGACTCCCAACCAGTAGCCTGTTCTTAATCCCTTGATACTGGTCTTGAGCTAAGTTGTGCTTCATCAGAAGGTCAACCGGACTCTTCCTCTTCCTTTGCAAGACCTTCCTCTTTCAGCAGAGCATCTATCTCTTTGGCGCCCCATATGTGATGGTAAATAGTGCCGTCTTTCGTTCTTCCCACTGTCGCAAACTCGATCTTCTCACTGCTCAGCTTCGTCGAGTCCATAGTCTTGCTCAATATCTTTACAGCCATACTGCAGGCCTCCTTCAAATTGCACTCTTCTTTGTAATCTTGCTTCATCAGACTTTGTGCACTAGCATTGTTCGCTCCAACACTCGTCGCTTTCCAGCCACCATAGTTCCCGGACGGATTGCTTTGGTACAGCTGAAACTGTCTTTGAGGATCGTATCCTGCGTATATGAAAGACACACCAAATGGTCTCAAACCACCGTGTTGTGTATAGCCTTGCTTCAGATCACAAAGTCTCCGTACGAGCTGTTCGCATGGAATGTCTTCGTTATATGTGAGGAGATATCGTTGGGCTGCCTGTCGTGCATAATTGATCAGAATGTTGGCATCGGCTGTCATACCGGCCACTGCGCAAATCATATTGCTATCCTCGTCAGTCTAAAATCTATCAGGATCAAACATAGCTTACTCATTCAGTATGTACAGCTTTTCAGCGGAGGTATCTTGCTCAAGTAGTTTGCTGGTAACTTTTCGCTCGGCTGCTAGGACTATACCATCTGTGGCTAATATACCCAACGCAGTACCGGCATGTGAGATAGCTTCGAGCGCATATTCGACCTGGTACAGCCTTCCTTCAGGCGAGAAGATGGTTGTCTGAAGCCGGTGTCAGTACATTTGAGCAATAGATTGAAAGAAACGCACTCGGGAATCATATCTTCGAGACATTTTGAACGACGATAGCTGACCGCTTCACTCTATCTGCTCTGGCGACTTTCAATGTTGGATGTCGTCGTTAAATATGCCTTCTTCGTGGTATCTATAGAGTGCTCATGCTGTAAGGCAGTTGCGGCCACGCATGGCTCCACTAGCAATGACGCGCTTGCCAATCAAAAGCGCGCATCCATTAAAAGTATTCTTAGGGCAGGCATGATCTTCTACCAACGACTTGATGAGTATAGACCTGCTGGCAGGCCGAGCTAACCTCTCACTTGGAAATGCTCAGGTCGACCCACCGTGTTGGATTGGCAAGCTCGCCTTTGCCTGCAGGATGGACCGAGCATCGTGCACCTTCGGGACATCTGTACTATTATCATGCTGAGACCAAGCACTCTACGTATGCTCGGCCGGTACAGGAAAAGGAGGAAGACTTAGTCATAGACTATGGCGCGGCAGCACCAGATCGCGAAGTGCAAGCTTCCCTGAATGCGATGCAAGAGTTCAATAAGCATAATGAGCAATCGCAGTACGGTAGGCATCATCAGAATGGAGCTTCTGACCGAAGCAGCTCAAGACCCAATAGACAAGGCGATCGTGCAAAATCGAAACTAGATATTCCTAATTGTGCTCCATGGGTGCTTGTGAAGACCAAATATGGCAGGCGTTTCGTGCATAACACAGAGACTAAGGAGAGTTTCTGGAAGTTCCCAAGCAATGTAATGATGGCTGTAATAGACATGGACAGAATTGAATGGGAGAAGAAACAAGAAGAGGCCGTGGCTGCAAAAACTGTAGCGCAAATTGATCCGCAAAATCCCCTAGGAGAAACTCAGCCTCAAGTTCAACAGCCGCAGTCTCAACCACAAGGGCAAACCGTGCCCAAGGATTTCGACAGTGATGAGTATGAGGAGGTTGAGGTCACGGACGACGAAACTGACGGCCAGGGTCAAGTTCCAGGTACAGCCAGCGCACAAGAACAGGCCAATGCTGATAAGCCGCTTCCGCCTCAAGAATTCGATGAAGACGACATAGCATGGCAACTGGCTCAAATGGAGGCGGAGGACGATTATGAGGGTTTCGACTATGCATACGACGATGAAGACGACGAAGACGAAGACGGCATGGCATTGACAAAGGAAGATCGAGAAGCAATGTTTCGTACACTGCTTGATCAGTACGGCATATCGCCATTTTCAACCTTCGATGCCCTCATCGACACAAACACGACCACAGCCAATGCTGTCATAGGCGACGATCGATGGACCGCTCTACCCAATATGTCTACTCGTCGTGCTACATTCGATTCTTGGTCTCGCGATCGAGTCGCTGAGAGAAATGCTCATGAAAATCTCAATGACAATTCAGACGGCAGAGTGGTAGGCAGGAGCAAGAAAACTGATCCCAAAATCGCATATTTGAGGTTTTTGAGCAGGGAAGCCACACCCAAGCTCTACTGGCCAGAATTCAAGCGCAAATTCCGCAAAGCACCTGAAATGACGGATAGATATTTTCAAGACAAGGATCGTGAAAAGCTCTATCGCGAATACGTATCAAAGCTCAAGATGCCTGAAGCAGAACGAAAGAAAGAGTTCACGGCCTTATTAAGGAGCATTCCGTCGTCAGAATGGATCGATAGAGCAATTCCTGAGAAGATCGAGAAGGACTTGAAATTCTATGGCGTGCGGGACGAGAATCAGAGGCAGGAACTTGTCAGCGCGTTTCTACCGCCATAGTCCGTACGATCTTGACTCTCTTGAACACACAACTAGGACTCCTCTTGTACCCGCTGCAGTGGTTAAGCAATATTGATAGCATGCTCCTCCCGCCCGTTGTGCGCAAGTAGGACAGCCCATATTCAACAACAATGGCTCACAGACAAGGGTGTGGCATAAAGTCCATATGTAAGCGGCACAGCAAATCCCACTTGAGCGATCGTTGACTCCGGTTGTGGACGAGACATGATCAGTGGCAGTCGTTTATTAGCGCCAATTGTCAGCAAGGCAAACGAAGCTATTCTTCTCGTGGCTAGCTTCACGAAGCAGCCAATCAGACACATCTCGTTCTTGAGTTGTCTTCAGGCAAGCCGTGTGAGCATGGCATCAGGCACAATAAGGAGGATCCTACGTCCGCATTGTCGATAACGCCAATGCTGACGCTTTATGCGACGCATATTTGAAGCCCATCCTCATGGAGCTTGGCGACAAAGGACCAGCAATCGTGCTTGACGATGCAGACCTCGAGAAAGCTACCAAGCTATGTGCAACAGGCGCCATTCTTCACAATGGTCAGCTTTGCTTCTCGATTGAACGTTTGTTTGTACAGTACAGCGTACTATTAGCAAGAAGTTTCTGGCCCTCCTTAAATCAGCAATGTAGAAGCTCCCGACGGCTGGTGTGGCAGTCAACGTCGTAAGTGCTAAGCACGCTTACGAAGTCCTTGTCGATGTCCCATAGAACGTAGCGACTTGTCTGGTTGGTGGGCCTAAGTACGTGGAAGACGACAGTCTACAATCTACATTGGTCACCGATATTACAATCAAGGCACGAATATGGGATCGGGAGACCTTTGGTCCTTCCGCAATGGTATACATAGTCGATACTGACAATGACGTAATCGAGCCTGCGAATGATTCTGCTTGTGGACTTAATGCAGCTGTTCACAGCACAAATTGGGAAAGAGCATACAATGTTGCACGGCAGTTAGAGTACGAACAGGTCGTAATTAGAAATATGACTGTGGGTGACAACCCAACGCAGCCTATTCGTGTGGGGAAAGTAGCGGCTGGGGTCAGTCCAATGCTATCTGGGTATCAGAGAGTTCGCAATTGAGAAGACAGTCAATATGGGATTTACGAAAGGAGAAGCCAGTTTTAGGTAGAGTCGTTGTCAGCCAGCAGAATACTGAAGCAAGATACGTCCTATCTTGACGTCTACGAGCCTGGGCCTGTTCGTCTTGTGGCATTCATGCTCGAATTGTAGATGAACTGAAGTTGAGCCATTATCATGCGAGTGAATGTGAAACTGGTGCCTTTGAAGGCTTGTATTATAGCGACTACATATAGTGTGTCCAAAGATGCGGGACGTTGAAATTAGCTTCAAAGTCATCATAGTAATCGTGGTGAAATTTGCAGATCTCTGGTATTGGGTCGACGAGGATTGGCAGAGATTCCGAGCTTCGCTTCCTTAGGGCTTCCTCGATATCAAGGAACAACTTCTGGATCAGATCGCTCCAGGCGACTACACGACGTAAGTTGAACCGCGTTGAACCATGCGGGGCAAACATCATATCAGTCCCTTTGCGCAAGATCGTTCCAAGTACTTCTTTGGCACGAGTCAGATTCGATTCAAGCCGGAGACGTCCAAATCGCTCGCCCTGAGCTGCCAGCATCCGACGTTGTCTGCTGTGGCTTCCTGGGCCATAACTGATCAGACTGCAGACACGTGGTCCAGGAAGAGTTCCAGCACGGACGAGTGCTAGCTGGAATTCAGCATATGCTTCAAGCAATAGCAGATATTGTTGGAGTGTATAGTCCTGCCTCGGATCTAGTATCCGGGCATCAACAGTCAGGCGTATCATTTCGGAGATGAGCATCATCATTGCTAGAGGCTGTTCGTTGTCCACTTTATCCTTAAGGAGGCAATAATGTCTCTGCATCGCCTGAGAGTTCTTTGAAGACAGCAAGTAGTCTGTGAAGCTGCGCAGGAGATAGCGAGTGCCTATGATGACAGGCAGCACGCATACTTCATGATGTGCGATATGTATTCGTTGCGAAGCAATTCTGTAGAACGGAAACAGTGCTCCGGCGAGGAGGGGCATGTTGTTTGCGAAATGTAAAGGACCATTTTCCTCCTTTTCACTGTCGAGCGTTTTAATGTCGAGAAGCTGTGAGAGCAGCGCCGGAACAGCCTCGCTAAACCTAGGAGGATTGAAAGAACTCTCGACCGTCATTGTCCTCTGGAAGCGCTGGATGTCGAGATCGGAATACTGAGAAGGCATGTTCTTTATGGTAAGGTCAACACCTCTCACAAGCTTGGCCATGGCTTCTAATAAAGCTTTTGCCAAATCCATGTTCGATACACCTTCGACGTTTTTGCAATCAAATGTCAGCCACAGGTGTCCTCTGAGCTTCGCCCACTGTTGTACGAGCTGAGCAAGTAGCAAAGTTTGCCACTTGTCGACCAGAATAAACGCATTGCGCGAGCACGATTCATCGAGGCCAGGCAGCTCTTTCGCATCCAGCTCTATGACTGATGGGGTCGGTACTTTCAAATCTTCATATTGTTTCCGATTGATAGTTATATTGCTTAATAAACGCCCAGCTACTATGTCGTCACAGAGGCGCTTCTTGATCGTTTGCTTTTGCACATTCAGGACATTATGATCTGGGCGATAATACTTCAGATTGACAAAGAGGTGCTCTTTCCGCAGACAGCCGAAGAAAACTTCTCGAGCGTGCTTGTTTACCTGTCCAAATGAAAGATCCAGTTCAGCGCCTTGAGGATGGTGACTGGGAACTTTGATTTCGCTTCGCTTCACAAACAGATACTTGACAATCATGGTCAAGATTTCAAGTGGAAGCATCTCGAAAGGACTCGATGGCTTCTTCTGGTTGCGCCGCGAAGATTTGGCCCGGCGTTGCGTAGCCGGTGTCGGCAGTGGTGTGTAGAAAATGACATTGTCCATCGTAGCTACAAAGTTGAGAGAGTAGCTTGCCTGCTGAATAGCTTAAAGAACGTCAGACGGTGGAAGCTTTCCCTGACTGAGACGAAAGATCGTGTTTATATCAGATAGATCTGTAGATGCAATGCCAAAAATGAATGCAGCCTGCTTTCTAGATATGCTGAGGAGCAGTCAATAGATATGGCTGTCAAAGAGTTGGTAATGTAGGTCGAATCGGCCAGATACCGCAGATACGCTTAGTGAGAGAACCGCCGCAGTCGCAGTTGCCAGTTGGTCGTTTTAGCAGGTGCGACCAAACCTCACTATGTGAAGTGCTATGCCGTGGCTGCCATCTCAAGGGCAAAAGCCATTATGTGTCGCGCCTTTCGCCGGTTAGTGGATTTCTAGCTCGTCCTCCTAAAGAATACAACGGTGTCGACTCCCAGCCATGATAATCCATCGGGTTACTAGCATCAGCAGCAGGTGTAGGCAAAGTGCTGAAAGTGGTGTTGAAGCCATCAAGCATGCCCATACCGAGATCATTCGAGAAAGGGCCTGTGAACTGATCGAATTGCGTCCAGTCGATATCGCTATCGTGATTAGCTTCAAGGTCACCGATAATGCCTGTGAAAGGGCCGAGCGCAATGTCCATGTTCATTTCCATATTGAACTCTTTCGGCGCTGCTGCATTGCCGCGGAACTTTTGTGGGTAGATGACGCGATTACCTGAATAGTCTGTCATCGTCTCTATCGTGGACGAAGGTGTTTGCAAGCACTGTCCAGTCCCATTTGTGCCTTCAGGCGCTATCTCTGCAGTCCTGTCTTTGTCGTAGAAGTCAGGCGGCATGAGGCTCGTGCTTGGTGTGAATGAAGACCTACCACGCTCTGATAGTGACAAAGGTCGCAGATCGACACCACAACGATCGAAGACGCCTTCAGCTGTTCGATACGGTCTATCCTCTTTCAGAGTACCATTGGACATGTGTAAGTGGTATCGGGTCTCATCGGATCCAACAGCAGGACCTTGCGCCGATGTACGGAGACGTTCGAGTACAGCAGAAAGCACACCGGAGACTCTTTTTGCTTCTCGACTTCGTGTTGAAAGATCTTGGCATATCGCCAAAGAGCTATCCAAAATGCTCATGGTATGACGAGTCTGGTCCAATGATAACCACTTCTGCGTGTTACCACCTATACTCAGATACTTCTTGCGGCTGATGGACATTGCCAGACAGAGCACGATGATGGCCAGTAGGAAGTCTATAACTGTGAAGCTGGTGAACATCCATGCACTGCCCTCATATCTTCCACCTGCTTGAAACTCTGGATACATATCGATCAGACTTGCGCACATCGCTGATGCGGTTTCGACACAGACTTTATAGCTATAGTCATCCGATACCATGTACTTCCGGTGCAATACGCAAAGAGCTTTGCGCCAGAGGAAAGATATATTGAGCCGAACCATTAGCTCATGGGCCGGATCTGTGATTGACTCAGATATCGGTCTGATCGTCAAGGATGCAGGCACTTTCGCAGCCTGTGCTCGGACATCGGCATCAAGCGCCATAATCTGAGCAGGAGAAGGTGTCACAGCAGGAAAGGACAGGGCATGATGACACACCTTGCAGTACGAGTCGATGATCCTGGACTTCACACAAAAGTATAGGACTTGACTGACCTCTGTTTCAGGTCGTGATGGCGGTAGTGTCAGTGTATCTTCGTCAAAATCGGACTCAAGCAGATTGCTCGGGACATGTGTATCCCACGTGTCCGGCGGTATGTTGTTTGGGATGCCTAGCTGAAAGGCAACGAGCAAATCGAACTGCTTCACCATTGCCCACGTTCGGCGACGCATTTCTCCTTCAAAAGCAGAGAACTGCTTGGGAAAGTTCGATGCGTCTCGATGATAACCCATCAAGAAGGCAAGGCGAGTCAAGATGCCAAACATTAGAGTGACTTCTCGCTGAGGGTCAAGTGAAGCTGAATACTTGCATTGCAAAAACAAGGCGAGTGCTTCGACAACATATTGCTGAGGCTTCGAATAATTAGCAAGTACAAGACACTGTCCAGCAGCTGTTCGGAAAAGATCTTGTGGAGGTTCAGTCCCATGTTCGGATGGCGGAGTTTTGTTTGAGATGAAGCTCAATGAAGCCGCCAATGAGCAGATAGAGAACATGATGGACACCCACAAAGGATTAGCATTTGATGGGTCTCGCCAGAACTTCTCATATTGACGTCTAAAGACGTTGGCATGAAGTATCGGGATGATCAAGTACTTTGCATTGAAGTACTGAGATATTCGCCGATCAATTTGAATTCTTGGGGGCAGGAAACGACGCAGGACATGATCCAGTGAAGGTGGTCGTTCATCGCCAAAGAGAGGATCTGGCTTCGCATCATCAGTGGTTTCCTCTGATATGCCAGTCGATTCCGCATTGATATCGTTTCTGAGCTCGTGGATATGTTGCAATATAGCTGACCAATGAGTTGATCCAGTATAGAAGCCACCTTCGTTGACAGTTCGATTTATGGTTCCCTCGTCCTGCGTGTCATTCACTTTTCTGTCACCACTACCAGGCGCGACGGCCGTGACCACACCATAAGATGTGTTCGGGTGTTGCTGTGCAGGTGGTGGCGACTCTACCATACTACGAACCAGATCTTCGAGATGTTTCAGGCGGTCTTGAGCTTTAGAATTTGGCCGCACGCCATCTTTCCCATTTGATGCTGACAAAGAAATGCTTGCAGGCTTCCCGTACACGCAACTACTCTCCTCATGACGCTTGATACAGCCATCACACGGATGGCCACGATCGCATTTCAGCTTTCGTGCTCGACAAGGTTGGCACGAAACAGGTTGACGGTTTCGCTTGGTCACTTTCGCGTCACTGTTCGATTGATGACCATTACTCACTGCTCGCCATTTGTGCGTGAATTGCGTGAAGTCGGCCATGGATAGCGGACATACATGTTCTGTTCTTTTGGGGGAAGATCGAAGCCATAATTATTCGTATACTTCTACGTGGACATCGAATAAAAAAGGATGCGTCAACGTGAATCAATTTACGTGAAAACAGCGTGCCTGAAAGATCTATCTACACCTATGGAACCTCGGATTTGCGATAGAGGTGCCTAATTCTTCCAGGCCGGAGCTCTCCTTCCAAGGGGACTTTACGGTAGGCACACATAGGTCGACATTCTCCAGTATTACGACTTCGATAACATGGCACAAACGTCCCGATGATTACGAAGAGAGCTTTTGCTGTGCAGAAGTCAGAACAAGGACTATACTTTCGCTTTGTCATTACCACTGCACTGAGCAGCTTCAATCGTCCTCAATGTCATCATCGTCTATGTACAGCTTCTCCTCAGGCAGCTCAGACGAGGACGCTTGGCCCTCGTGCTTAAACTGGACTCCTGTCACCTCGCTCGACAAGCTACGATGTGCTGCTTGTGCTTTGTCCGATGTTTGCAGGAGACTTTGATCTTGATCAAGATTCGAGTCCTCATCAGGCTCTTGCTCTACTGTTACATTGAACCCGCAAAGTTGTGTAATCTTTCTGCTCAAGTTAACGTCCTGATGTCTCGAAATACCTATACGTGTGACATAAGGAAGCGACTCCATGATTAGCGTCTCCTTCGACATCTCAGTGCGCTCGACGACGTCGATGTCATCCTGTTCTGGCATTCGAGCTCCGAGACCAGCCTGAAATGCATTCGATCTCGCTTTCCATAGCGACACGTCGTCCTCTACACCACTTGCAGCAGCACGAGACTTTCCCGATTGTCCAGTCTCTTTGGCGATGATCAGATCAAGTAGGCCATTCATCTCCTCGATAGGACGCCACAAACGTAGAGAGACAGGATAGTACATCTTGAAGGCCGCGCCTTTGCCTGCACCAGGCGGAACCGCGCGGGAGACGGGGAATGGCAGATTGAACAGGACGCCTCGCGTAGCCAATTGAAAGCTGATCTCGTCTTGCCTGAGGGCATCCGAAGTACCAAGCTGAAATTGGTTTTGCGTTGCATAGGCTCGTGCCTTAGTGCGAACAGACATGCGACTGTCTGGGTCGAGAAGCTCCGCGTCCGAGAGCACAGAAGCACAACCGTCAAAATAATCGACAAAGTCAAAATGATTGCAGGACAGCACGTAGTTCTGCTGTAAGGTCGCAATGAAAGTCTGGATATCAGTACCCGTCTCATTCAGAAGGTCCTCAACATTCACTTGAGAAACTTTAGGTCTGTGTCGATACCGTAGATGCTCTGGTGGTTCTGGCACAGGCTCAGCACGCGAATTAGCTAGTTGAGGATCCTCACGCTTGTTGTAGCAGACCTTGCCAGCAGCGTGGAACATGTCGAGGGTGCTTTCTCTTGAGCTCAACAACTTGAGACTGTCCTGCTCCATCTTCGAAAGCGGGCGTGTAGACTTTGCACTGCGCTTTGCGTTTGTTGCTACGGTGCCTGACCAGTCACTGTTTTCATCACCTCGTGCGCAAAGCAATTGTAACGAGTTGATAGCATTACGCACGTCGCCTATTTCCGCCAGATGCGAGAGTATTGCAGATCCGGGAATGCGTCTTCTGCCAGATACTCGAGCCTCTTTCCTAATGACAAGATCGAGTGCTTTGCTCAAGAATGTTGGCGCCACGGGATTGAAATCGATTACAGACACGGCTGGATGATTGATGAGCTCCGCGCCAAGCAATCTCTGGGCTGTGAAGCTGTCCGACAATGCTGTCGAGGAGCTTACAAGAGTCTCGGAGACAACGAGGACAACAGGAGGTAGTCCGCCTGCTTGGCCATGAAAAACAGGTGCTGCAGTATTGGCAGACGCTGCATGGGACAGAGCAGCACGAAAGGAGTCCAACGCAGTTGAGCTTCGCGTTATGGCTGCTGGAAAGTCTTCAACCATCAGAATCCGGGAATCTGCTTTGGTTAACGAGGATTGTTGGCCATTCAGTGATAATGCGCCGTACTCTGCACCAAGAATAATGAATTCGGCAAATTGCAGGCTGCTCGACAGTGAGCCAGATTCGGAGGTGTCTGGATTTTGCCAATGAAGCAAATCTAGATTGTTTGTTTTTGCAATGAGTTGGACGGTTGTGCTCTTGCCAGCTCCAGCGGGACCTTTCAACACAAGTATACGCTGTCCAGACCTGCCAGTAACAGCGCCATCAAGCCATCTTTCCACATCCTGCGCTTTCTTTTTGTTAACGGCGAGCTCATCAAGGGTTTCAGGGCTGTATTGCTCAGCCCATGGCTTTATGTCATGCGACTCAATTGTGGCATTCTTTCCATTGACAGACTGTTTGCGTACAGGCATGGCTGGCTTACGAAACCTCTGACTCGAAGTGAGCGACCCGCTCGCCTTGAGTTGTTGTGCTGGTACGACTTCATTCTCTTTGTCAGGCATATCCTGCTTCGAGTGGCGTAGAACTTCCTGCAAAGCCTCGTCCATAGACTCATCGTCGATAATGTCTTCAGTGTCGACCTCTTCTCTCTTCACACTGTCTGGTGTGTTAGATCGCTGACGCCATCGATCTTGGTCAGTCACACGGCCGAAGAAGCTGTTTATAGATTTAGTCTTGCTATCCTCAAGCACCTTCTTGCGGGACTTTTCTGGCGACGATTTCGTCGACGAATTCGTGCTGTCGGCATTTGAAGCAGTTCTGCCATGTTTGAGCACAGGTTTTAGCTTCGATACTGACTGGCTAGCTTTCGTAACGTTTGTTTGTCGTAACGGCTGATTACGCAGCGGAAGACCTGTGCTGGAGTTCGAAGGCTCATCATCTTCATCCGAGATCACCTTCGACCTGCGCTGCCGCTTGGCAGGTCGAGTCGTAGTTGGCATATCGATATGGAATTGTCATTTTCACGACCCAGCACGCTCACATGAGCAACTTTTTGTGAACAAACTCGCAGCTACTACTGCAAGACCATTGCAACTGCTGGTTGCTGTGCTCCGAACAAAGTAATTCGCAGCATCCCATACTGCCTCAGGCTCTATTAGATTGAATGAGAAGATGACCGAAAAGTGGTCGAATCTAGCTATGTTCTCTGGCTAGGGTAGCACCTAGCAGAAGAGCCTAAGATGCCTGATCTGTAGGTGTCAATAGAGGTCAAGAGGTGAAAATTATGCTTACGCGTGGTATCCGTAAGACCGGCCATTGCTTTTGGCGTACAAGCGCAGTGATTGCAACTAACATTCATGTGAAGATCGAGTCTCGATGCGTACATGAAGGACAAAGAATTGAGGAACACTCCATGCAAAGCAAAGGTACTCAAGAAAACCGCAGAAGCACTAAAGCTCTGCGAGTTCTTCCTGTAAAAAAATCGATAGCATTGCTAATATGTACACCGCAGCACCGACTCCCAGGACCCTCTATCATAGCTCACCGTCCGTCCTAACGTGCTGAGTAGAGTATGGCTCCTCCAACAAAGCAGTCCTGCCAGGCCGTGGCTCGCAAGTCATCCTCTGCACGCCTTCAAACGGTTGTGGGCCAGGTCGTGGAATCTTAGTCTTATCAAAACCCGTAATCGTGGCACTGTCTTTGAGCGCCTGCAGCAACTGTTTCGTAGTCTCTGGAGTCAAGTCCTCATAATAATCGTCGTTGATCTGAATCATAGGCGCATTCACACAAGCACCTAAGCACTCTACCTCAAGCAAACTGAACACTCCGTCTTCAGTCATTTGTCCATGACTAATGCCCATGAACTCCTCGCAAGCTTTCATAATCTTGTCGCTTCCACATCCTCCGAGCATGCAGGGTGTCGTCGTACAAACCTGAACAAAATACTTTCCGACAGGGTTCCTGTTGAACATAGTGTAGAAGGTTGCAACCTCGTAGACACGCATCGGTGGCATCTCAAGGATACGAGCAACCTCATTCATGACGCTGATGGAGCAAAAGCCGTGCTGACGCTGGCCTAAGTCGAGAAGAGGCATAACTGCCGCTTTCTTATATTGAGGAGGGTATCGTTTGAGGATCTCATCTATTATCTTGTTGTTCTGCTCAGTGAAGGAGAATGGTATGCTTGGATTGTTATCTGGTGTATTTCGGTGCTATAACTAGTCAGCAACTACAAGGTAGCCATGTTACCGAGCTTTACATACTACTGAGAGAGCTTCACTGCGCCGCTGTGAGGTGGAAGATATTGGTCTCTCAAAGCGAAGTTGTGGTTGTCGTTTTGCTGCTCGAGTAAACGAGCGCGTAGCTTGACGCGCAAGCGGAACGAGTTTCGAGGCCATGTCGGTATATTGTGATCTTTGAACGTCTGCTACGAAGCTATACAGTTGCGACCTGGAATCATTCCTTTGGATTGACGTACTATATTGCTAACACATGATTGGTCTAAGCATCACGTTTTAGAAGCTTATGGTCAGCCGGATTGGTTCTCTACGGCAGGTCGTGCGGCTATTCACGTCGTACATGCGACAAGTGTCCAAGACGAACCAAGATCAATTGTTTTCTTGCACAGTCCAATGACAATATGAGACTAGGAGCTCTACTAGGAGCTGTATGGCTCCTGGTAGCGAGTTCATTTGCTCAGTCAAATAGCACGAGTCACCCACAATCACGGCAGATACTGCAGGCTGACTTCCAACCCCAGCAAGTATTCGAGAATGTCAACCTCGTACGGACGACCAATCTTGAGAAAGGCTATGTAAGGGAAACAATAAACCTTGTGGTCTCAAATGTGGACAAGAAGCCACAGTCTGAGTACTACTTGCCTTTTGCCTATGACACAATTGGCAGCATAGGTGGAATCGAGGTGCGGGATAAGAAGGATGCTTCGAAACCGCCGTTCAATGTGAGGCTGGCTGGCATGGCCTCAGTGACTGGCGAAGATGGCACAACTACGAAGTAAGAATCATCAAAGACCTTGGAATCCCCATAATTGACAGGAAAGCAGACCAAGCCAATACTTTATCATCACATTTGCCGAGCCTTTGGCGCCGAAAGCGCAGTTGACCATGTCTATTTCCTACTACGTGCTCGGTGCTCTGACACCGTTGCCAGCACAAATACAGCAGCAGGACAAGCAGTATCTAATATATTCGTTCTCTGCTTACTTCCCATCTGCATATCCTACGCTCAAGCAGAAGACCAACGTGAAGCTGGCTTCAGCAGATATTCCAGATTACACTAGCACAACCGGTTTGACCAAGGGCAAAGATCCTGAAGTACAAGGCACCAAATTGACGTACGGCCCATACGACACCAAGGTCGAAGCTGGCGCTGTCCATCCTGTCACCGTTCGCTACGAATTCACGAAACCCGTCCTGGTAGCCTCTGTACTCGAGCGCGATGTTGAAGTGTCTCATTGGGGTGGCAATATTGCACTCGAGGAGGGATATTGGCTACGTAACGATGGTGCTACATTGGCCAATAATTTCGACCGAGTCAAATGGGCGCACAGTAACTTCTACGCGAATGCACCATCTTCTGCCCTCAAAGAGCTCAAAGTGCCGCTGAGAGCTGGTAGCGCGGATCCTTATTTCACTGATGATATCGGCAATGTCTCGACATCGCGCTTCAGGCCCAGCGAAGTTCGTGATGCCAGTCTCGAGCTGAAGCCCCGCTACCCTGTTTTTGGTGGCTGGAAATACAGCTTCAGGATCGGTTGGAATAACGCGCTCAGCTCCTATGTTCGAAAGCTGAAGACGCCAGGCAACACATTCGTACTTGCCGTGCCTTTCGTTGAAGGCCCAAAAATGCCTGAAGGTGTACAGTATGAAAGAATGGAGCTTCGAATTGTTCTCCCAGAAGGCTCCAAATTGGTGAAGTGGGAAACGAGTGGTGGCACGAACCTGCCGACCTTGAGTGAAAGCCAGAGTTTGCACAAGACCTTTATGGATACCCTGGGTAGGACAACGTTAACGCTTGCAACTACAAATGTTGTAGATGAGCTTCGAGAGATTGAGGTTCTTGTGAGCTATGAATACACCTTGATGTCAGCACTGAGGAAGCCGTTGAGCATTATTGCGGGTTTCGCCTCTGTTTTCACTGTAGTATGGATGTTGAGTCTGGTCGATACTAGCATAGGAAGGAAGCAAAAGTGATATAGATTGTAACAATACATTGTCATTTTGGGTCTTGATTGATCGGAAGATGGAGGTGATACTTCGGCGCGCACATGGGCAGGCGCATGCTGTTCATTGGCTGTCCAGGCGGGAACCAAACTCCACACTACCTCTTACGTCGGTCGCAGTT
The DNA here is from genome assembly GCA_022813495.1 of Pasadenomyces melaninifex. Taxonomy (NCBI): domain Eukaryota; kingdom Fungi; phylum Ascomycota; class Dothideomycetes; genus Pasadenomyces; species Pasadenomyces melaninifex. Next base: position 45,674 of record JAKLMI010000081.1, read on the forward strand.
GCTCTCCAGTTTCTGCAGCAAAAGCTTTTCGTGAAGCTTGTAGATTGTGGTTTACTATTCAGCATTATGTGCTTTGTATGGTCACTACCTTTCATTAGTGTGAGCTCAATATATTGTTGAAACGTATGCTCATGCCATTGTCGTTCTCTCTAATTGACGAACTCGAGCTATGAGGTAAACTTTCCGCTCCCCGCACGAGTTCTAAGCAGTGCAGCTAATCACGTAACTTGCAGGTTCGGTCAGCAGCTAAAGCAGTCCCTAATCAAAGATTATTACTGGCACTATATCGACTATGATGGCCTGAAAGACGCGCTCAAGAAGCCACTCAAGCAAGGCTCGGAGTCGGAACGAGAAGCATGGACAGATCAAGATGAAGAGAATTTTATCAAACAGCTCGAAGGAGAGCTGGAGAAGGTTTTTACCTTTCAGAAGCTGAAGAGCAAAGAGATCATCGGTCGAATCAAGAGCAGTGAAAATGAAGTCAAGCAGGTCGTGGATCGACAGGAAGAACTGAATAATTCATCAGACGATGATACAGACGAAAGCCTAGAGGAGGACTTTCAGCTATTGGAGCAGGATCTCAGCGACATCATAGCTGATGTTCATGACCTGGCAAAGTATACTCAACTGAACTATACAGGATTCCAAAAGATTATTAAGAAACATGACAAGCAGACATCGATAGCCCTGCGACCCACCTTTGCAACTCGACTGAAAGCGAAGCCATTCTTTCAGGACAATTACGATGCTTTCATCGTCACTCTTTCCAGGCTTTACGACTTGGTCCGAACGCGTGGCCAGCCTGTTAAAGGAGACAGCTCAGCCGGAGGTGGTCAGCAGAACTTCGTCAGACAAACCACGAAATACTGGGTGCACCAAGATAACATCACGGAGGTCAAACTCATCATTCTCAAGCATCTACCGGTGCTGGTGTTCAACCCCAACAAGGAGTTCGAAGAAAAAGATTCTGCCATCACATCAATCTACTACGACAATACCGACACCTGGGAACTCTACGAAGGTCGACTGAAGAAGACCGAAGGTGCAGAAGCTATTCGTATGCGATGGTATGGTGGGATGGAGAACGAGACAATCTTCGTTGAGCGAAAGACACATCGTGAGGACTGGACTGGCGAAAAGTCTGTGAAGGCTCGTTTCACTCTCAAAGAGAAGAACATGAATGCCTTCATGGCTGGTAAGATGACCGTGGATGAAGCTTTTGCAAAGATGAGAAAAGATGGCAAGAAAAGCGAAAAGGAAATTGCTGATCTCGAACAGCTGGCCCGCGAGATTCAGTATCGGATAATCACGCGCAAGCTCGTCCCAGTTACGAGATCCTTCTATCACAGAACTGCTTTCCAACTGCCTGGAGACGCTCGCGTACGTATCTCGCTTGATACAGAACTGACCATGACGAGGGAAGATAACCTCGATGGGAGGCAAAGAGCTGGCAACAACTGGCGAAGGATGGACATTGGCATTGATTGGCCGTTCAACCAACTTCCAGCAGAAGATATTGAACGCTTTCCCTATGCTGTGCTCGAAGTCAAGCTGCAAACTCAGGCGGGACAAGAGCCACCACAATGGGTCCGGGATCTGACCTCCAGTCATTTGGTCGAAGCTGTGCCGAAGTTCTCCAAGTTCATTCATGGCACAGCAACACTGTTCCCAGACAGAATCAAGTTGTTGCCTTTCTGGATGCCACAGATGGACGTCGATATTCGAAAACCAATTACTCACAGATTCGGCATCGAGAGACCTGGCACTACTGCGAGCTATTCGACCAGTGATGTTGACGATGACTCCGACGAGGAATATGCCAAGCAAATTGGGAGTGGCCTACCACCGCGCGGCACCGAGCAAGATGGTGGAGATGAAGCTCATCGGCGACTACGTGAAGCACGTGATGCCCTTGAGCAACATGCTGCCGAACGAGACCGTAACGAGCAAGAAGAAGCTCAAGCAAATGGTGAAGCACGAGCTCCAGGCAATTCACTAGATATTGAGGAACGCGTTGCAGCGCAGCCACTAATTGAAGAGGAATATTTGTACGATACAGATGAGGAAGAGAATGACGAAGACAAGCTCGAGGAGGCTCGAAAATCAGGCTCGCTTCACTACTACCCACTTCTACTACAGCAACACGTCGTCAAGGCTGGCAGCGCTCTATCACATCTGTTCCAGCAAGTTCCTACCACGACACCTTTACCACGACAAAGCGCCGTTGGTGGCGTGAACCCAACAGGTGCGCCAGTACAAGCCACGAAACGGTTCAAAGCACCACCTGGTAAGAAGATTCATGTGCCCGTCCGCGTCGAGCCAAAGGTCTACTTTGCCACAGAACGTACTTTCCTGTCCTGGCTGGAATTCAGCATTATTCTCGGCTCGATCGCAGCAGCTCTCGTCAACTTCGGCGATAACGTGTCTTTGGCCAGTGCATGGGGCTTTACAATAGTCGCAGTCGGTGCTTTGTTGTACAGCGTGGTTATTTACGCGTTGCGAGTGGGCATGATCAGGAAACGTAGAGCGCAGGTAGGTGGCAGATACTACGACAAGTGGGGTACTAGCCTGCTTTGTGTTGGTTTGTTGGCTGCCACAGCCGTGAGTTTTGGAATCAGACTGAAATACGGGGATGATACGCCATTGAAGGGGCGTCAGTTGGTGAAGCAGGGAAATTATTCTTATTGAACAGCATACGGTCAAGATAGCTGGAGGTTATTTGAGCTCTTCGGAGGTATGGTTTCGATTAGTGCAAAGAACGGCAAATTTGTCTGACACATCCTTCCCTGTACCCTTTTCTGCTGAATACCGTTCATGCAATATCTTGACGATTCAGTAACTGGTGTCTTGCTGCTTGTCGACCAGACATATCAACCTCAGATATGGAGAACTCGTTCGGAGTGCTCGCGTTGCATCAGAACCAGCCAAAAAATCTGCCTCTGTTCTTTGACCTGAGTAGAGATTCCCGTTCCATCAGGGCAATACGCCTTTCTTCTAGACCTAATTCTTCATATTCTTGAATTGATTCCTCCAGTTTTTGTGCATTATCCCTGGCTTCTTGTACGAGCCGTCGAAGTTTTCCCCACTTGTCTCCCAGTTCTGTCAAGATCTCCCGTGCTTGTTCCTGCGGTAATCCTTCGAAATCCTTCCAAGACAACGTAGGACGCTCGTCAAAGAAAGTCGTGGAACGATCGTCCTACAAAGGCCCCAAACTTCCTCTTCTTGCCCTGCCTTTCTCATCTTTCTTCACACCAGAATCTTCAGCACTGAACCCCTTCCATTCCTCAAACTCAACCGCAAACTTCACACAAGCGTGCTCGAACCACCAATCCGTGCCCTTCCAGACTTTGCTCGCCTCCTCAATAGCTCTGATTCCTTTGACATAATGCTCGTCGAATTTATGTTCGCTGTCCAACGCTAATTTCTTGCAATCGTCCCACGTCTTCTTCTGCGTGTCATAGCCTTCGATCGCTTCCATCGCTGTATCGAGATTCGGACGAAGTTGAGCAATGTACAATGCAAGTGTGATGAGGAACCATTCCCGGAGCAATGTGACGTGATACTCTGCTGGGAGGAATGATATGAGGATTCGACAAGCGTGGGATGTAGTCAGGACATGGAGGAGGAAGAAATCGTAGCCGTGACCATTGGTCGGTGCTGCAGGAGATGTTGAGATCAAGAGAGCGATGGCGAGACGCTGGGATTGCTCGAATGCATCTCGTGGGTTAGGGATTTGCCATGCGTTGAAGTGTTCTTGTAGGATTTCGAGCAATTGTGGTTCGGAGAGTAAGCGGGATAAACTGTCGTTGCCGATTTTAGGAAAGTAAGGGTCAAGGCGAGAATCAGTGCGGACTTTGTTGAAGATTTCGAAGAGATTGACCGTAGGTTGTAGAACTGATGCTGATGGAGGGTTCGCCTCGAGCAGAGCCGCGAGTTTAGGGTCATAGCATGTTGCTGCGAGACCTAGTGCTTCCATGCCTACTTCTCTGGACGAAAGCTCGTAGGCGTAGCCAAGGTGGATCAGAGGATGGCCGAGGCCAGCTGTAAGACACGAGAACATTGGATATGCGTTGTCGGAGCCTTTACTGCCTCGTTCGAAAAGAAAGCGTGCTGCTACTTGTTTCCAGTCGTACTGATGGTCGACTAGTTGGTCCTCGAAGAAGTCGACCCAAGCTCGTTGATATTCACGCTTACCTAGGAAGTCCCGGTAGTCGTGAAGGGCAATCTCGCCAGGCGAGTCTTCCCAGTGCTCGTGGCCTTCTTTGGCGGCATGTTCGTAGATGTCTGTCAATTGATCAGCTGATCCACCTAGTATGTAAGCTGAGCCGAGAATATGAGGTGTATGATTGTGAAAGCGACGATGATTGTATAGGATGGAGAAGTTGGCATGGTTAAGTTTCAGAAGGTGCTTCAGACGTCTGTCACGCTTATCTGTCGAAGTCTCAACATCATGAATATGGACCTCCGGAATGTTGATGGCTTTCGCTGAGCTGCTCCAGCCGAAGGACAGCTTTGGCAAGCTGCTCGAGAAGAATGAGGAGAACATTGATAAAGTCGGGTTTGGAATTCTTTTCCAGTTTCTGTTCAACCCATAGCTCGCGCAGAAGAGTAAAGAGCGTAAATGACTGCTAGTATGATGTCGTTGAGCTCAATACGGAGTGTGGAGTTGACTCCACCTTCACACCAATCGCTTACATTTCGTTCTTCGTAGATCGGCCGTTGCCGCCTGTCAGGCAGTAGAAGATACTCAATGCACCCAGGATAGTGCGATACACGATATATGGAAACCGCTTCTGGGGGATTTGTTCAAGCACAGGTATGGACCAATTTGCTGCACAGAAACACAAAAATGCCAGACTAGCCAATACTATTGTTGTTCATAAATTGAGAGTAGCTCCATTAAACCGACCATCATCATACCCGTATCAACGCCGTAGAAGCTTAACCGTAGCATCCAACTCTAGCTACTACCAGTGTCAAATTATACGTCGTCCATAGCGCCAGCCGGTTCGTCTTCATCGGTATGATAGTCCTCGACTTCACTTAGATCGCTATCCTCATGCTTATCCTCCTCGTCAGACTGTTCGTGTATGTTAGTAGCATACTGTTTGACGTACTCTATGTCGAATTAGCTTATTTGGCCGATGATCTACAGTGCTTCATTCATACCCTTGACTTTAGCATCGTAGCTTCTTGGCTCTCTCATGAGCAAAGCAGCTGCTTCGCCATTGAGAGGATCTGTAGGGTTCGGGTACCGTAGCAATTGAGGCAGAAATACTTCGAAGATGTTGATCATGTCGAACATAGGTGACCACGTCTGATTGATGACATCGAGGCAAACGGACCCAGATCTGTCTTGTATTAGCTCTTATCACATGTAGACTCTCACCGCTTACTGCTCATCAATATTGGGGTGGAAGATTCTGTTAACAAATCCGATGGACGGCGATTTGTACGGGTACTGGTCTGGCAATTCGACATGTACTTTCCACCTCCCATCTGCGAATGGTGCTATTGAACCTGTGAGTGGTCTACTCATACCGGCTCGTTGGGACTTGCTCACTTTCGCCTGGCCCTTTGAAGATCACGTAGAACTCTTGCATATTATCATTGACTAGTGTCACTTCATAGTCGCTCATCATGAGCTTCATGACATCTGTCTCTATTCTTCTCTTTGGACTGCTCATCTTGTCACGCCTCGCCAGGCTGCCCCGAAAAGCTGGACGCAGTAGGTGTTGAAAAACTGGATTCGCTGAGAATCTCAAGTTCGAACTTCGACAGAAGCAGATGTGCGATGTGAGACGAAGGCAGGAGATGTCTTTGCGGACTCAAAAGAATGCTGAGCAGAGTCGGAGACCAAATGTGGCTTCACTCGTTGATCTCGAGCTGTCACGACTGCGATGTTCCGTCACCAACCCGGTACCACTGACTCGGATTCTGAGCCCAGGTCAGTCAACCGACTTTTCTCGCACACGTCGTGGTTCTAGGATTTCGAATGGATGTCAATAGGCGTTTGAGAGCGTTTTGTTAGTAAAGTATGTGATAATGGAGGGCTATATAGGTTATCGGGAAGGAACAAAGGACGGAGAGTTGGACGTGGTTGGGTTCGGGACATCACGAGCTTGCATGTCGCACCCCACCGCGTTCACATGGTCAGATGAGGTCTCCGATATCATCATCGCTGACATTTGTGGCCGCTACTGTTTCGGAAACGATTGGACATATAGTCGTGCCTCAGGCAAGGCAGACATCTTCTGTCTGACCACAAGTTGACGGGTTCAGCAGGACGATATGCATGCAAAATAACGAAGAATGACATAAGCAAGAAACACGCGTATGAAACAAACAGACCATAGGCACACCAGACGAGGGGAATCATTCGTGATCACGAGTTCCGAAGAGCATTCAGCACGCATCTCATCAACGTGGAGAGCGTGCCTGGAAACTCCGCCTTAGCTGATCACTCTAGGGACTAATCAGTTTTTGGATAGGCTTCGGTTCAGGCATGAGGCCAGCCGAGGTGAGGTGATCCCTTTTTGTTGTATTTCATTCTACACTGCAGTTTCGTTCACGACGAAAGAACAAAACAACCAGCGTAGCCACATCTGCTGACAATGAGTCACAGTAACGTAGTACCTCGAACCAAACCTTCCGGACCGTCGACAAGCTCATTCGAAGCTTTACAACCAGGATAAAAGCTACACGACTTCATTGAAGATGGTCGCGCGACAGTGCTTGCAAGCAATACAACCAATAGGTAGACAGACCAAAACCCTACTCAATGCAGGAGCATTCGTCCGACATAGCTCACATAGCCCAATACCACCTTCACTAGCCAGCAAAGGACTGAAGCCGGTGACCATACCTTCGCTGCGAAAGCAATATGCTGACAGCATACCCATAACCATGCTCACAGCTCATAATTACCCATCAGCTCTGATAGCGCAAGAGGCTGGCATTGACATGATCCTTGTCGGCGATTCTCTGGCGATGGTATCCTTGGGCATGGCTGATACCTCTGAAGTCACCTTAGACGAAATGATCATCCACGCTCGATCTGTAGCACGCGCAGCGACTCGTTCTTTCACGATTGGTGACCTACCTATGGGATCGTACGAGATCAGTCCGAAGCAGGCTCTTTCCAGTGCTATCCGCATGATCAAAGAAGGCCGTGTGCAGAGCGTTAAGCTGGAGGGCGGTCAAGAGATGGCAGAGACCATTCACAAGGTCACTTCCTCTGGTATACCAGTCTGCGCCCACATAGGTCTGACACCTCAACGGCAGCACGCGCTTGGCGGCTTTAGAGTCCAAGGCAATACCGTTGCCAAGGCAGTCAGTCTGCTGAAAGACGCTCAAGCTGTGCAAGATGCTGGTGCCTTCTGCGTCGTGCTCGAGTGTGTACCTCAGGATATCGCAGACGAGGTGACGCAGACTCTGAAGATTCCCACAATAGGCATTGGCGCAGGCAACAAGACGAGCGGCCAAGTACTTGTCCAGATCGACATGCTCGGCACGCGTCCACCTGACGCATTCATGCCCAAGTTCGTGAAAAAATTCGGCGATGAATGGACCTCCAGTTTGAAAGGCATCAGGCAGTACAAGGAGGAAGTGACAAGTCGTTTGTATCCTGCTCCAGAGCATAATTACAAAAGTGATGCAAAGGTGACCGAAGCACTAAGAGCATATATCCAGAATCAAGCAAATTCCAAGGACCTTTGACGACGGTCTGAGGAATAGCATAGCATAGCGTTCATTTCACCCAAAAGCAGGTGCATAAGAATAAGATACCTTGAGCTCGTCGTCAATCTTGAAGCTGTTCCATAAATTGCCTACACCTTCGTCCAGACCTGGTGCAAAGACCTTGTTAACGTAAACGAAGAGGCCATTATCGTTTGTGATTCCCAGTTTCTTCCGCAGAAAATTGACCACGGAACCAAAGTTCTGATTTGCTGAAACTTTGACAGCTACCCATTTGGCATTAGGTGCTGCTGCACCTGGAAGCGGCTGGAAGCGAACTGTGATCTTCCGTGGCTTGTCCAGCGCTTCGTAGACTTGTTGTAAGGCAGCTGCAGTAGTGCTTGGCAGATTCGAAGGCTGAAGAAGGGTAGATGTTGACATTGACAGCGGCAAGTCAGGCTCTCTCCTGATTCCGGCATCCTCATCTTCGATGTCTTGCTCGGCTCTAGGCTGTGACATCTTGTGGGCTTTAGTTCTGTATATGTATCACGAGGCGGTACTTGCTGGAGAAATGAGGCAGAAGACGAGCAAAACGTGAACATTGGCCGTTATGAAAGGACTGATCGTGACTTTCTGTTGCCGATCTCTAGGACGCTCAGGCAGTTCTCGAAACGTGCTACCATGCGTCGTAGGCATGGGACCCCCAAGAGTTGATGCCCATATCAAACACTGTAGACTTACTTTTTCAAGCTTAGCTCAGCTTGGGTTCTCGTTCGCATTTTTGAACGGCCAAATTTTCCAAACCGAGTTCATGCTCGATCTAAGAGACGATTGAATGGTTTTGGCCAATCGAAAGCAAATGTTTCTTCATATAAGAAGAAGAGCTGAGTGTTATTCTGATAGCTGTAATCTAAGCATACTTTCTCGCCGCCAATATTAGACTCGATGCTATAATCGACTTGGTATCATCATACCGTGATGGATACACACAACCGAAAAAGAAAACAACGCTTTTTGAACCACCACACCTTGCTCAACATGAACGCTCACATCGCTGAACCTTATCATGCATATACCCTTTCACCACCGCATTATCGTTAAGCTGACATCCCATCATTTCTCGTCCCAAGCAATGTGCTGTCTATTCCATCATTATTTGTTCGTGTTTATCTCTCTCATATCTCAAAAATGCTTTGCCGCGATTGCAGTATTGATGCAAAGCCATGCTCCTCAGTCACCGGTAGTGCTAAGTAATGCTGGACCATGCGCTGAGGCATGATTATATTGTCTCTGTCGTCTCTAGACATTTGCCGTAATGCTGTGCCTTGCTCGATTGGACTGGTAGCAGTCCCGTTGACAGCTAATGGACGTATCTCTGGTTGCCCTAGCGAGTCAGACATGTCCTGTAGTCTCTCAAAGAGCACTCGATACCTCCTCATCCACCTTGTGCGATCGGCATGCATCTCGTCTTGGGTGCTGGTGAATGCATGGAGCAGTCTTAAGATTCTGTCCTTATCAGGTGCAGCTTCCGTCACACTTTGGGCGACTTCTGCTAACAAGACGGCAAGTACGAGAGCTGCTCGTAGGGCAGTGATTGTCAACAACCAGCTTCGCAAAGGTGATATACTGAGCGACAGCATTTCCAGGTAGACATCTATGCATTCTCGTGCCTTCGCTTTGCATGCGTCACCAGTCTTGAAATACTCATTCTCGTGACCTGGCAGCCGACGACACGCAGCCATGATGATTTGACAGTAGTGGATGTATACTAAGCATTCGTGCAATCTAAAAGTACAAAATTCGGTCAATTCATGGACATTGCGACAATTGGCCTTGTCAGCGAGGTGTGGCGCGGCCCACAGTTGTATCGATTGAACAGCTTGTACAGCTTCGAGATGATCTCGCAAAGCATCCTCACGATCCATGTTTTCGTTGCTGCAGTAAGCAGCAATATTTGCCAAGAAATCCAAACATTGCAAGTAGCTGACATTGTTCCAGCCGCGAACGTCTGGTATTGGTGGACGTTCGAGCGTATGGCTCTGCCCGAGTTGTAGAGCGAGAAATGCTTCCTGGCGTAGTCTAACGTGTAATAGGCTCTCTGGCGATCGCAAGTGTTTGGTCCCATCCTGAAATTTGTCTGTGAAGATAGAGGTTATTGCATACATCTGTGTCATCCTTTGAACGGAGCCGAGCAGAACATAGGACAAGAGTGGTTCCAACTCGTCCTGGACTACGCGGGCTATGATCAGCAGGGCTGGAAGTGCAGCGACAGACGGAGTAGCTTGCGCATCCGTGAACCGCAGGAGTTTCATCGTGTTCGCGACGTATTGCCGTAGCATCGATTGACGCGTGAATTCTTCTAGATCTGACACCTGAATGCCAGCAGCAATGCCTGCACTCAGAACAGCTACTTTGATAGCTTCCTCCCTGAACTCTTCTAAACGACCATTCTCCAGGAGCATCAGCACGCGATCACCTAGAGATTGGTGTATGTACTGTAAAAGAAGCTCTTCAATGTGTGGTATACCTATGTCGATAGGATAGAGCCCATGACATGCATTGTGGTACAGCTCACAATATTTGGTGACATGTTTCATTGGAGGCAGCAAAGCTCTCAGCTCGTCGATTGGTGCTCTTGGCGGTAAGGGCGCTAAAGATGATGGTCCTGGTAGTGGAAGCTGTGGGCCAGAATGCGCTGGCATAAAACCATTACCCATGCCTATGTGCGATAATCTACCGCCAGTGAATCCATCAGGCACGACATTATAGCCCGGATGTGAGGTAGGATTAAGCAACGTCGGCCTTGTGTCTGAGCCTGAGAGTGAGCGGGAGTGGTCACCCAAGGCTAGTTTCCGATCAGCATCCTGCAAGTAGCTGGTTCCAGCACTCTGAATGCCACGCAGCAGTGGCTGAGGTGGTGTTATCTCATGTTTCAATTCGTCGCCGGTCACACTGCCAGGAGTGGGTGAAGCAGTATTTGCGGAATGTCTGGGCCGTACAGATCGCGGTCTGTCGTCGTCAAATGTGCACAATTCAGCATTTGGCCGCTTCGCGCAGTTGGTGCATGGCGTTCTTTCATCGCGATCGCATTTGATCTTTCGTCTATGGATCCCGTTAGCAAAGATCTTAACTCTTGCGCAGAATAGGCATCACAGACTTCGAGCACTACACAAGAATTAGCATGCATATGCAGAAGAACGACATGCACATACTGGGTAGCAGGCCCGGCGATTCCTCTGTCGTTGCTTGTTAGATGTTTTGATCACACTATCTACAACATCAGTAGAGGGAGTAAGGTGTTGCGCAGGATCAGCAGGCGTGGATGGGGTGGCTGTCCCTGCGACCGACCCGTTCTCCTCCATGAGAAGGTTGAGTGAAAAGAAAAGGTAGAGCGTCGGAACTCTCAGACCTGCTCTGTGTACTTTGTCGGAATTACATCGTCATCTGCTTGCCGACATGCGGGAGAAGTTTGGGGTCATTTGTTTGCGCCAATGTGTTATCGGTAAGGTGAGCTCTCGGGTAGCACGCCAACTCCGGGAAACCACGTCTAGCGTGGGGCGGTCGTGCCTGCTGTTTACAGACATAAAGCAACCAATTTTTGCGATGCTTTCAATTGCCGAAGACAACCTGTATCATTTCGCACTGCGCGCACCAACACGATGCCTCATCTAGCGAAATGTATGCTGACGTTGCTATATCTGAAGGTATTTGAGAAAGTACAGACCATCTCTAGTCGATCTTCGCTGGCCGCCTACTGCGTGTCATCAAGCTAAGAAGAGACGAGCTGCTCCATATCAAGCTAGTCATCACCGGCTGGGCCGCTGCCGAGCGCATGTCGTCTCGTGACGGTTTTCAACTATCAGTGGACTAATAATGTCACAATCCATCGCATGCAATGTTGCGATCGATAATCCAACTCTCTGATCAACGTGCGGGCTTAGCTTCCATACTGGTTGACAATGCTCACACCTGCTTTTCCAGGCTTGAAAGATGCACGAAGTTTTCCTGAGATTTGACAACAATGGTGGGACAAGGATTGAGCTTGCCGATGAGGTTCCATAGAACTGCCTAGCCTCGAACGATTCCGGTGCACTTTTCCGTGAACATGTGCCTCGGACGTCAGAGCACCTGTGGTCCTTGCTGCCCTTGACAGAGAGAACGCCTCGAGGTCATCCAGATGCGCCGGACACTAATGATGGACTTACCCAGCTATCAAAGCAGTAAACATCCCCCGTACTGACGGAACATGGTTTCAGACCAGTCGGCTGTCGAGTACCCAGAAAGGCTGTCCGGTCCGGCTAGGGACGTGCAGCCTTCATGCCGAGATCTCAAATTGACGAAGTTTATTTATGCCTGTCACAGTACTAACTGCTCGTATCTATAGATGCCAGCCGGGTTTGAATCCCTACCAAATCTCACGTTGTTCATGATGACAATGTTGTTAAGTTGAGTACACCTAGATGTATATTACTCTCCCCAACCGCAACATTCGCATGGTTCACAATACTCAACTCGTAGTAAGTTGCAATCATTGAAGCATGATGTGAAGTTAGTAAGTAGCAGCAAACTCAATCGCTTGCCTTTCTATTATCTCATAATACGCGACATTACCAATTGACCTACAGCCGTATCTATAGATAGGCGTCAACCCACTGACCTTCCAGAAATTGGCTGATTCGCCTGCCAGCTTCTGATCGCGCAGGTTTTCCCTCGAAGATGGAAAACTATGCCGCGCTGGCATTCGTAAAGAGCATGGTTCGGCTCTGGGAGCGCACACGTACTTTGACGTGAATCAACCCGAGCTGTCGTTGTACAAGCTTATGCAAGTCCGTTTATATTTCTGAGTAACTCCGTAGTAACTACCACAGTCCTGATGTGCGTTACGACATGAGACCAAGCCCACACGGAGCAGATCGCAAGAGATGCAAGAAAGACGAAGCCTTCCAAGCCGGACCGCAGCATAGTCAATCGGTCGTGTTTATGCTAGAAGCAGAACCTGAAGATTCCTGCTGCACATGATCTGCGAGGAATGAATGTGAAGCCAACACCAGGCCTCCTCGCAGAACCAAAGAAATATGACACAACAGTGTCTGAGGCCCTGGTGACATGCACATGGTCAACACGTACTACTATTACTTCCAAGATTATCGCAGAGATATCACGGAAGCTCAGAAAACAAGTCGAGCTCGAGAGTCAACATAGCAGCGATCGCGTGCTTGTCGAGCCGCTTTCCTTTCGCAGCCGTCACAACTTGAACTCGAATGGAGTGCAAATTTCGGGATCCGACCGAGGCTTTCGAATTTAAATGGAGAGAAATGCGCAGGATGTGTTTGAAGACGCTATATTTGTTCTTGTATCTTAGAGTGCTTGCCGGATGAGTATAGGCTACTAAGAATGAGACCATATTTCACGTTGTCAGAGCTAGTAGTCCTCAATCTGTCTATTATTGAATGTGCCAGAGCCGAAGGTTGGCGGAACGCAGTCGTTGCTGGATGGAAATTTCCGCAGCCAGTCAGAAGCACGGAACGAACTGGGGGAGAGTCGCACATCACGCCTAGAGCATGACGCCATTTTTTCATGTGTTCGCAAAGCTTCCTCGGTTCAAGGGGAGCTGGCGCTCCGTGGTCGAGCTGGTCGAGGTCTGATCAAAAAGTTGTAGGAGAGCTATCCATTGCCGTGACTCGGAATCTTACGGTGCACTGTGCGGGTCACAACGAGAACAATAATATGTAGCTATACTTTGAATAGCTTTGGTCAATTTATGTTCGCGTCTTAGATCAGTACCGAAGTCGCAATACGAAGTGCTCAGACTGTAGCGATTTTTCTGCACTGCAGCTTAAACAGCTCGCGTAGAGTTTGGCTTTCGTCACAACTGACAGCCCAACTTGGTTGCTTGTACACGCGATTCACATCATCAAGCGTTTATGCAATTACGGCCTTCACAAAAGACGAGTCGAGGAGTGGATTGTGGTGATCGCATGAGCACAAACCTCGTGATCAAGTAGAAGTGGAAGACTATTTCAAAAACAGGTGATCTTTCAGGATGTCGGCCAAGTCAGTAAAAGGTGAACATGGCAAGAAGCCAGCTTCTGCCGCAACAAACTTGATAGCTGGTGGAGGTGCTGGTATGATGGAAGCACTTGTATGCCATCCCCTCGATACGATCAAAGTGCGTATGCAGCTCTCGAGGAGAGGCAGAACGCCTGGCTCGAAGGCGAGAGGTTTTGTTGCAACTGGTAGAGACATCGTCAAGAAAGAGACTGCATTCGGTCTTTACAAGGGTCTGGGAGCTGTGATGACGGGCATAGTACCGAAAATGGCCATCAGATTCACCAGCTATGAATGGTACAAGCAGGCTTTGGCGGACAAAGATGGCAAGATTAGCAGTCGAGCCACGTTCCTCGGTATGTTACATGATTTGTTGCAAGCTGCAAGATCGATGCTGACTGCATTGTAGCTGGTCTCGGGGCTGGTGTGACGGAAGCTGTCGCTGTTGTATGTCCTATGGAAGTCGTCAAGATTCGCATGCAAGCCCAGTACCACTCTCTTTCCGATCCTCTAGACGTACCGAAATACCGATCGGCTCCTCATGCACTTCTCACTGTGGTCAAAGATGAAGGCATAGGAGCACTGTACCGTGGAGTATCCCTTACAGCCTTACGGCAGGGTACTAACCAAGCTGCCAATTTCACAGCATACACAGAGCTGAAGGAGCTGTTGCAAAAGTGGCAGCCACAGTATCAGAACCAGAACCTGCCGAGCTACCAGACGACGCTGATAGGTTTGATCAGTGGTGCAGTCGGGCCTTTCACAAACGCACCAATCGACACAATCAAGACAAGGTTGCAAAAGACCCCAGCTGAGCCTGGCCAGACTGCGGTACAAAGAATCGCACTCATTTCCAAGGACATGTTCAAACAGGAAGGACCGAAAGCGTTTTACAAGGGAATAACCCCTCGTGTAATGCGAGTTGCGCCTGGTCAAGCCGTGACATTCACTGTGTACGAGTACCTCAAAAAGAAGTTGGAGGATAGTAGGATAGGTTTCGTTGGTGGCAAGTACGAGGAGTGATCTTTGTCTATAGCGAGATTAGCATTGGGAAGGCATTTCATGAGCATCCTTGGTGTTCGAATGTCCTGATTAGTGTTCAAACAGTACGGCATATCACTTTCGTTACCTGCTTGTTTCATGGTATGTACTGAGGGCGAAGCACATCTTTGCTCAGTATCTATTTGTCGGTCGTCTTCATCTCATGCCTTGAGCGGTCTCTGTAGCAGCTCCACACGACATTAACCGTGTAATTGCCACTAGGAAGTCCACATTGCGAAATCCATGGCAGTTGCAGCATTAACGATTGACATATTGCTGCATGTGGCAAACTGCCCTGAAGAGTAGTCTGGATGGTTGCTGGTCATCTCCTGCCAGGGAAGGCTACTCGTACCAGTGCTTCGATCAGCGTGGCACTTAGAGCAACAAGCCTGTTTTGAGCCTAGCCAGCAGCCAGAGGAGTCATCTCGTCACATCATCCGTCAGATTCTTGAGCTTACAAATCAGCCAAATGCGGCCTGAATTTTCGACTCAGCCTCGATACTTGACAATAATGCTTGCTCTTGATTGTTGTGACGCACTGGTGGGCAAAGTTGACACCTGGCAATCTCAAGCAATTCGCGTTCTCAGGCACAAAGGATGTGGCCATTGTAACTCGTGGAAAGCCTCGACTTATGAGTACAAGTGCCAAGGGCGCACCAAACATCGTCCTAAGGCCGTACTTTGATACGGTATCCGAGCAAATTGCTTGATCATTGGCTGGCAGTGTCTCCTCTGGACCCTGATTTCGAGGTTGGTGGCTCTGGCTCTCTCGGGGTCAAGACTTCCTGCAGAATCACAGGACTTCGATCACGTCTGATCGGCTACACCGTATGCGTGCGCTCTGAAGTCGTTACTCCTCCTCGAATCTGCTCACAACACCTTCCCATTATCTGGCTCGTAGTGCTGTCACAGCGGCAGGGCTGATCCTGTCATCGAAGCTGGAAAAGAGACTTCAATTTCATTCAGGACGGCTTTAGCGATCCCCGCCCTCTGGTCGACTCAGGAACGAACCACCTTATACTGGTCCAGACGACTGCTGCCTGGTGTGCTCAAAGCCTAAGGACGACGTTGTACTGCTGGGAAAGGTCGTGCATCCCATGTCGGAAAGGACATCCGCCTTGAATTTGTCTCCGCATCAACGAGATCTACTTGTGGCAGCGCTCAGCTCTAACCAGCCAGTGCGAAACAAACCGAGTATGGCCCCGAGAGCGTCAAGTCAAGGCGCTGTACAGCCGTACACGCCAACTGATTCATCTGCGCTCGGATCGGGTCGCCTGGACTACAACGATGAAAGTCCATTTCTAGACTTGCCTCTAGATGGTGAAGATGGATTCGACTTTGATGAGCAAGGCCAGATGTTCGGCGACCTGCCAGGAGACGATGATTACGACAACGACACAACAGATCCTGATCATTTACATAACAAGCGGAAAAGTATGGGAGATCTAGATGAGGACGACGAGGGAGGCGGGAAACGTAGAGAAGGCGATCACAAGCAAGCAAAGAAGCCCGGTCGTAAGCCGCTGATGAATGAGCCTACAACAGTAAGTACATCTGTTAAAGGTGCTGGACTCGAATGCTAACAGATCGCAGAAACGGAAGGCCCAGAATCGTGCTGCGCAACGCGCCTTTCGAGAACGAAAAGAGAAGCACTTGAAAGACCTTGAGACAAAGGTCGAAGACCTAGAGAAAGAATCGCAAGCTACGACCCAAGAAAATGGACTTTTGCGAGCGCAGGTTGATCGACTTCAAGTAGAATTGAAGGAATACCGCAAACGATTGTCGTGGGTCAGCAACGGTGGTGGTGCTGCAAGACAGCAACCAGCAAGTGCACAACCTCGGACTGGATCTCTTGCGCCTGGAAGCAACGACTTTCAGTTCCAGTTCCCCAAATTTGGCGACAGCACTCAGAACACTGGTGTGTTCAGTATACCAGATAATTCAAAACCTACACAGAACAACTCGAGAACAGCACAGAGAACATCAAGTGTGCCGATCACCCATTCTGCAAGCCCTGCAAGCTCTGTGGGCAGAAATTCAATGAGTAATGCACCAGCTCAGAGACAGAATTCCGCAAGTGCCTCGCCAGCCAATCACTTGACACAGTCGCCTCCAAGCTATAATCAACCAGGTAGTATAGACAGCTTTCGTGGGCTCTTCAGTCCTTCTCTGCTCGAAGCAACAAGAACCTCACCTAAAGGTTATTTTGGTCTGAATGGGACCCAAGCAAATAACCTAAGTCAGGGCAGTCTCGATAATTCATATTCATCGGTACCCGGCCTGTATTCGGGATCTAGTGGAACTAATACAGAATCCCCGGGCTCGTCTGCCGATGCGCACAATCATACTTCATCTATTGGCACATCGCCCGAGCCTGTGTTCAATTCTCCGAACAACAAACTACAGGATCTTGGTCTGAATACGATCAATGAGGAAGGTAACCTTGGACAATGGAATTGTAGGTATTCTAGTATCAAAACTTCTTGTCACACTAACATCTTACAGTCAACACCACCGGCCAGCCAGAATTCGATCCGAATGGGTTCAATTGGCTAGCACAGCAAAATGGCGGTGGTTTCGATCCAATCCTATTCGGCGACTACCGGGAAACCACTGATAACCTCTTGTCACAAGACTTCGGATCCTTTTTCAATGATGCTTATCCTCTACCCGATCTGGGCAGCCCTTCGCACAATTTCAATGATGTTTCATCAAATCCACAGCCTCCTGCAGAGCCGCAAAAGAAGCCAGATCTTATGGCGCAGGTCGAAGCTGCAAAGGAGGGAGATATCATGAGGTTTTCTGATGCACCTAAACTTATGACATGCAATAAGATATGGTGAGTCTCGTCTGGCAACAACGATCATTTCATAGTGTGCTAATCATTAACAGGGATCGTCTGCAATCCATGGAGAAGTTCCGCAACGGCGAGATCGACATCGACAATCTATGTAGTGAGCTCAGAGCTAAGGCAAAGTGCTCAGAAGGTGGAGCTGTCGTCGAAGAGCAGCATGTCAACAGAATTCTTGGGCTGTAAGAGCAGCACTCGGCGTGGTTTAGAATGCATATTGGTTCTGCCATCTGGCAGGGTATGCAACTTTGCACGACGGTTTACGGGTTGATGCTTACGATACGATAATCGGTGGTTACATATGTATAAATTGGAGCGTTGCATAGTAAACTCACTGTTGGTCTGGTAGATCAGGGTCGTGCCTATTCTGTTTTGGTCACTTCCACGACGTGGTGCGAAAGCACAGTTGTCCATATTTCGCAGCTCCGTCCTAGCCTGTTTCTTCGTGTCCATCCCTAGCACATGTCTCGACATCTCGCTGCATGCATGAGGCAACAAGAATGCTTCCTCCCAGTTGTTTGCCTGAACCTCCTGTTTGCTAGTGGGTGGTTGTCCTGATTAGGAAGGTGTTATGAATGCACACGCAAAACACCGGGCAACCTCGCCCTGCTCCTGTTGTAAACTCAATATCTTCAGCCACAGTAACAATTGTCACTGTGCTAGCGTCGTCTTATCTGCTCGGGAGGCAAGCAGTATCAGCGTAAGTCGATCGTACTTGTAAATGTCCTTGGGCATCATACTGGGAGTTGTCATTCTACACTGACAACTCAAATAAATTTGGGCCAACTTTAGAACTCAAATTAATAATTTCTATGATGACGGCCACAGACGCATGTCAGCAGCGCCTTGAGCATGATGTACCCAGCGCTTTTCGAGTGCCTGGTGGTGCTGCTGCTGTGATTAAGGACGGGGAGCTCATTGCGAAACATTCATGGGGTTACGCCAACATTGACACTAGAGAACCAGTGACAACGAATACCATATTTCCAATATGCTCAATCTCGAAGCAGTATGGTCCACTTGTTCTATCATAAGTATAGTAGGAGTACATTGCTAATATGCATCAGGATGGTCTGTCTCGTTCTGACCGGACTGATCGCAGAAAAGGGTCAAGGCTTCGAGGATACGATTATGAAAACAGTGCGCGAAATTCTTCCAAGCTCGGTCAAAGACCACAAAGACCTGACATTGGAACGACTTGTTGGCATGCGATCTGGTCTGCGTGACTATTGGATTTTGACCGTACTTTGGGGAGCTAGACCACAAGGTGAGCTGGAGGTTGGGCGAAGATGCGTTTGCTAATTCCGACCAGACCGCTTTTCGATTTACCAGGATGCTCCTGAAGCTCTGAAACGAATTGGAGGCTATCACTTTGCACCGGGCACGCAATTTTCATACTCAAATACGAACTTCGTGGCTGTCAGTCTAGCGATAGAACGAGTTACAGGCAAGACGATGAACGATCTGCTGCAAGAGCGACTTTTCAAGCCTGTAGGCATGAAGACTGCTGCTCTGAGAGCAGACATGGCACGCCTCCCGTCTCCCATAATTGGTTATGAAGGTAGTGAGGAGGTAGGCTACATACCATACATGAATAAGATCGAGTGGGCTGGTGATGCAGGCATCTCGGCGAGCCTTGAGGACATGATAGCGTATGAGAAGTTTGTTCATCGTGAATCTCAAAGTGCAGACAGTGCCTATTCAAAGAACGCCAGTCAACCTAAATATCTCGACGATCAGCCGGCGAATTACGGGTTTGGACTTGTACATGGGGAGATCGAGGGACAAAAGGTTGTCTCACACAGCGGAGGACTGGCAGGATTCCGACTTCGACGTGCCTATATGCCTTCGCAGCGCTTATCCCATATCCTGCTTCTCAATAGCGAGGCTGATATCAAGGAGATCCAGGAATACACTTTAAAGAAACTGATTGAAACACCATCAATAGCAGGGCTGAAGATATCTGACAAACCCGCCAGCAACAAGATTGAAATTGCATGGGCTGGAAATTACTTCGACGAGCAGGACAAGCTCGCTGTAGTAGTGAAGCAAGATTCACCCGGTAAGATCCAGGTCAATTATGATGGACATGACGACAAACTCCGGCTCATCAACGAAGGCGAAGCAACGTGTGAAGACATGACCGTCCGATTTGAAAACAACGCAATTTCAGTGGATAGGCCACATGACCATCGCACTTTTGTGGCTCGGCGGTTGAAGCCGGCAGAAATCAGTGCCGATGCGACTGCATTTGCTGGTAAATATTTCAGTGAGGAAATCGATTCGACTTTCATTGTTACTGGCAGCGGCGCCATGCTATATGGCATGTTCGATGGCTATCTCGGGCAGGGGCCTGCTCATGTGATGCGAAGATTAGGAGAGGACGTCTGGTGGCTAGCGTGCTTCAGGAGTCTTGATGCTCCGACCCCGGGCTACTGGTCGATCGCTTTCGAGTCAGGAAACGAGGGCATATCTGGAGTCACTGTCGGTGTTATGGGAGCCAGGAATATCAAATATAAGAAGATTGACTAGGTGTTCTCAACAAATAATGCCCATCATCGTCTCGCAACTAATGGAGGCATAGGTCACGCGATCTTCGAGTCACGTATAGAGTCCCGGTATAGCGTCCTTTCTTGTGATGGTGAGGATCTCGTCTTTGGACCGCTCATTCCGAGCGCGCGTGAAGGTCTTTACTGGTTTCAAGCGCAAGATTTGCCGCAGACAAATGTTTGTATAAGGAGACTGGAAGTATACCTACTGGAAGACGAGGATACTGTCAGGCAGGAAGGCACGAAATCGTACTAAACCTATTTGGTAAATAATGCCTACACTTGCGATCGCAATAATAACTGGTGTTTGCATGTCTTCGCATCTTGGTTATTATTGCACTTCATTCTCTGTTCACCTGTCACTGTCACTGTCGACATAGAGATTGGATTAATAATTCTTTCTCTCTTTCCATCATATCCGTAATCGCCACGGTTCCTTCCATTTGATCAAAGGGACAAACACAGTTGGCAGCTACGGACTTGCGCCTTCCGGACTTGAAACTGAACCACTTTCTTCTACACCACGAATATCTATGGCTTCTGTAAGTACAGTTTGTATCATCTGTCAGGTCAGCTCGCAAAATGATCAAGACAGTCCTCCGACCTGTGAATCCACCACTGACTCGTGGTCTGTCACAGCCTAGACCCCAGTATCAGCTGCAAGGATACATGCCGAATGGCACATCAGGTTCGGTGCAAGCACAACCTTTACAGCCCAACAATGGCCGCATAATTCAAAACGGTCCTACACGTGTACTATGTGTCGCTGATGTCAGAGGTGAGCAACATGAATCGCAGGTTACAAAGAAGTAGGCTAACAGGAGAAGGTGATCTACGATCGCTGAACGAGCTGGCAAAGACAGCGAATGCCAACTACATTCTTCACACTGGTGACTTTGGCTTCTACGACGATCAATCACTTGAGCGTATAGCTGAGAAGTATGACCTTGCCTATAAGTCGGAGCAGCATGTTAACAATCGACAGAACTTTGAAACACGTTGCCCAGTATTCTCCTCTGATCTCTGCCAATATCAAGCAGCAGATAGCGAATATACCTATTGGTCGTCAAGTGAAACCGTCGTTCTCTCCAAACGATCTGCCACTTTCGCAGCTCCCGGAACTGCTTGCAAACAAATTTCGGCTGGACGTGCCAGTTTACACAGTATGGGGTGCATGCGAAGATGTACGTGTATTAGAGAAGTTTCGGTCTGGTGAATACAAAGTCGATAACCTGCACATCATCGACGAAGTCAACTCAAGATTGCTAGATGTTGGCGGAGTCAAGTTGCGACTTCTAGGTCTAGGTGGTGCTGTTGTGATTCATAAACTCTTCGACAATGGTGAAGGAAAGACATACATTGCTGGTGGACAAGGCACTATGTGGACAACGTTGCTACAGATTGGTGCACTCATAGATACTGCCAGCCGAGTCTATGACCCATCAGAGACACGTATCTTCATCACCCACGCCTCACCAGCACGAGACGGAATCCTCAACCAGCTGTCGGTTACGCTGAAAGCAGACTTCTCGATCTCTGCTGGTCTGCATTTCAGATATGGCAGTTCGTACAACGAATTCAGTGTCAACCCGTCTCTCGACCACTACCGCGGAAAGCTTGCTGCTTCGAAAGCGTCATTCAACGATGTCTGGGAAACAGTCAAGATGGACGTCGAGCAGGCAATCTCCACTAATGAAAGCCACAAATCATTACTGAACAGCGCGCTCGAAATCGTCGAGAAGATGCCGAGCGTTGCCAATGGAGGCAATCCATTTGGCGGTCCTGTCGGCGGTGTCGCTGGAGCTGGTCAAGTCGACGAAAGTGCTTTTAAGAACATGTGGAATTTCAACCTGGCTGATGCTGCGTTTGGTTATCTCGTCCTTGAGGTCGACAATGGCCGCATTGGTACCGAAATGCGAGCACAGGGCTTCAACTTTGCTCATAGAGGCGCCAAGCCGATGCCTGCACAGCCAGCACCGCAGCAGGCTACCAATGCTCCACCAAATGCCACTGCCGCACCACCTGCCGCACCTGCTGGACCAGCACAAAATCGAACACCAGCTTTTCAACCACCAACTCAGCCATTCCCACAACAACAGCCTCCACCACCACAACCGCGAGCACAACCACCGCCACCACGACCAGCCTCTACGTCTCAGCAGGGTTCAAAGGCTCCGTCCTCGAGCTCGCCTGTTCCTCCAGCAACCCAAGGCAAGCCATTGACGCCACAACCCTCTTCGACCAATGTGCCCACCACGTCAGCTGTCGGTGGTAAACCGGGAACTCCTCTTGGTACAAACGGTACACCCAAAGCAAGCGATAGCGAAGTTGGCAAATCAAAACCCGCCACGCCACCAGTACCGCGAAGTGCAACGACACTTTACGTCATGTTTGCAGACAGCGAAGCACAATGTCGAGAAATTATCGCTGAACAGGATCGACCGAAAATCAGGTCTGTCAATAAGCTAGGCCACAAGTACAACAACTTTACCATCTCATTCGAGACACACGAAATTGCAGAAGAGGCATTGAAGCGCGCTCTAGAGCAGGTCACGACCGTTAAGAATTCAACAGGCAAGAATCCTCGAATCGAATGGTTCCGTGACCGAAGCGAAAGACCTGTTCCGTACCACCAACGTGACTCTAGCAACCCCAGCATGCCACGAGGCGGCGCAGCAGCAGGCGGACCATCGACCAGAGGTGGCTACACCAGTGGTGGGGCTAGCGACAGTGAGGGTGGCCGTGGTGGTCGCGGTGCCTTCGCACGAGGTCGCGGTCGGGGTGATAGAGGTCGAGGTCGAGGCATGGGCAATGGACGAGGCAGCTTCCAAACAAAAGGCGATGATAAGCCCTCAGATCCAAAACCTCAACCACCAAAAGAATCGTCTTAGGTACTTTCTTGTGGAACAGGGAAAAAAGTTATAGTGGTTAAGTTTTCACCTGCTTGGCGGATACCCAATACATAACTACATGGCGCAAAGGTTACAGAAAATCGATCACCAACATCAGAGTTGATAGGTGGTCTGCATAGTGTTTGAGAAGAGCTTTGTACACTTAGAGGGCGGTCGCAGGAGAGGGCCATATCCAGATACAGCGTTCACTTCTTCGATAACAGTTGTAATTTACAGAAGCTTGACATGTATAAATCGACCTCACGCTTGGCCCGTTTTCATGCCAACCCGAACAAGCTTTGCGTATTCACTCAAGTTTAAACCCGCTTCATGACTGCTAGTCCTGCAACCCTTAGCATCACCCGCTTGATCACAGCAATTCCATAGAAATCCTTGTGGATACTCCAGGCGACAGAAATCTGAGTCAATCTCCCCATGACAATCTTCATCATGGTCGGCCCAAAAGTCGTCCTCGTCATTGACTTCAAGTTCTTCGGCATGATATCGACATACTCCAGTGGGATTGAGCAGGTCGAATAGCTCATAGCAGTTCACACAATGCTTGTAGCGGTCCTTGAAGCTAAGATCTTCATCTTCAACGTTAGAGCTTTCGAGCTTCTTTGGGATCTCATCTGTAGCCTTTCGTTTCTTGGAGTTGCTATGCTGGGTTGCTTTTTCTTGTCCAGTCACAGCACATCCTGCGCCCTTGGCCTGCTCACGCGAGAGCTGTTTAGACACGACTTTGAGCACGTGTTCATCGGTAGCACACAAGTCGCGCAGTATTCGGACGAGCTCTTCATGACTGCATTTTTCGACGCTCTGGCAGAATGCCGTCCATTCGTCCGTCTCTTGTTCGGACATTTCGCAATAGATTTTCAGCACGTTACGGCTTGCTGATCCTAAGTCGATTAAACGCGTAGGTAACGCGTGCCTTCCGTGTTGAGCGTGCTGCAGCGATATAGATGTGGAGCATAGCTACTGCCTAAGGCCTGATTATCGGTTGCAATAGTATCTCGTTGTATGAACCACAGAAGTTGAAGCATGACCTTGTACATAGAGGTCTGGGAAGTTCGTTGAGTCTTTGGCACAGTACACCATCATACGACTTGCGATGCATGTGTTATTGATTCGACGATTCAATTACAATATGAATTGAGGAATGTACACAAAGGATTTGAGATACGCTAAGAAAGCTATAGATACACAATTGAACGCCAGCAAACTGGCAGTGCCACTGGCATACTAGACACTACAATTACCACGCTGTCAGCGACGAGTACCACTACCGACCTCGAACTCCTTGCTTCTGAACGCGTGAGAAGATCTTCTAGCGTCTTCCAAAAGTTCGTCGATGGGCTCCATCACCAAGACCTCGCTTCAGATGACCTTCAAGGTAGTGCTTAGCAGCATCGTCACGTCGAACAACGCTGTCATGTTGTCTGGTATGCTCGGAGATCATCTTCTCGAAATAGCTTGGCTCACGTCGCTTCAGACCTGAATTACCTGAAAACTTCATATGGCTTGGACTCTCAGCTTCATATGATGCGTAGTCAGAGCACTCCTGCTTGAAAGAGTCCTTTGAAGCAAGATCGGCGGTCTTCATATCGTCAGGTCGTTCGATCCACTGGAGAGCGAGACCACCGTCGACGTGCCACGCAATGTGGCAGTGCATCAACCAAGCACCTGGATTATCAGTCTGGAAACCGATGACAGTGTAGCCGCCGTTGGCTGAACCTGGTGGTCCTCCTGCCAGCATAGCAGTGTCACGTCTGATTGGGTTGTCAAAGTTGAGAGTATCGACCATGCCAGCTGTGAAAAGACCATCACCCTGACCAAGAACGGAGAAATCGTGTCCGTGCATATGGAGTGGATGGAAAGCGAAGAACTGGTTCTGGACTACAAAGTACACCCACTCATCTTTCTGGCTCAGTGTGATCTGGTTGGCATAGACACTGCTGTTGGCAATGACTGGAGCACCTTCGTGAATGGATTGCAAGGTAGGCGTGGTATAGTTGACGTACATGGCACCATTGTTCAGGAACCATCTGAACAAGGAGCCGTCATCATCTGTCTGAATTCTTTGCACGTTGCCACCAGGCAGCGTCGAGGCCGAAGCCGTGAACGCCGTACTTGTGCCAGCACTCTTCTTCAGGTGGGGCACGAGGCTGGCAAGTGGCTCGTCCACGCAAATTGAGAAGTCGGACGCAGTCTTGTTACCGTTCATCGTAGAAGTTGGCAAGAAGTAGTCGCTGTTCTTGTATGCGATGATACCATTAGCTTGGCCCAGACCACTATTTGCCGAACCAGATGGGCAAAGAGTCTGAGTTACAGCACGCATGAAGTAAGTGCCTACATCCTGGTTCATCTCGACCACGACATCGTATCGTTGGCCGATACCAATGTTTAGCCATTCGGTCGTGTATGGCGTAATTGGCACAAAATCAGCAGCAATGACTTGCATCTTGTGCCCATCAATCGAGACAGAGTACATATTCTGGGCTGCAGAGTTGACGAAACGGAAGAGGTACTTCTTTCCCTTCTCGACTTGCCATAGAGAGTGCTGACCAGCAGACAAGTCAGTCTTGGTGTTCTTTCCGTT